>JAVSCE010015626.1:0-351338 GCA_032199065.1 Smutsia gigantea | reverse complement strand
CAAATGAATAGTCAAAAGACACAATTACTGAAATTGGAAAAAGAAGAACAAATGAGGCCCAAAGTCACCAGAAGGAGGGACATAATAAAGATTAGAGAAGAAATAAATAAAATTGAGAAGAATAAAACAATAGAAAATCAATAAAACCAAGAGCTGGTTCTTTGAAAAAATAAACAAAATAGATAAACCCCTAGCCAGACTCATTAAGAGAAAAAGAGAATCTACACACATAAACACAATCAGAAATGAGAAAGGAAAAATCACGACAGACCCCACAGAAATACAAAGAATCATAAAGGAATATTATGAGAATCTATATGCTAACAAGCTGGAAAACATAGAAGAAATGGACAACTTCTTAGAAAAATACAACCTTCCAAGACTGACCAAGCAAGAAACAGAAAAACTAAACAGACCAGTCACCAGTGATGAAATCGAATTGGTAATCAAAAAACTACCCAAGAACAAAACCCCTGGGCCTGATGGATTCACCTCTGAATTCTACCAGACATATAGAGAAGAAATAACACCGATTCTCCTTAAAGTTTTCCAAAAAATAGAAGAGGAGGGAATACTTCCAAACTCATTCTATGAAGCCAGCATCACTCTAATACCAAAACCGGGCAAAGACCTCACCAAAAAAGAAAATTACAGACCAATATCCCTGATGAACGTAGATGCAAAAATACTCAACAAAATATTAGCAAACCGAATTCAAAAATACATCAAGAGGATCATACACCATGATCAAGTGGGATTCATCCCAGGGATGCAAGGATGGTACATCATTCGAAAATCCATCAACATCATCCACCACATCAACAAAAAGAAGAACAAAAACCACATGATCATCTCCATAGATGCTGAAAAAGCATTTGACAAAATTCAGCATTAATTCCTGATTAAAACTCTCAACAAAATGGGTATAGACGGCAAGTACCTCAACATCATAAAGGCTATATATGACAAACCCACAGCTAACATCATACTTAACGGCGAGACGCTGAAAGCTTTTCATCTAAGATCGGGAACAAGACAAGGATGCCCACTCTCTCCACTGTTATTCAACATAGTACTGGAGGTCCTAGCCACAGCAATCAGACAAAACAAAGACATACAAGGCATCCAGATTGGTAAAGAAGAAGTCAAATTGTCACTATTTGCAGATGACATGATACTGTACATAAAAAACCCTAAAGATTCCATTCCAAAACTACTAGAACTAATATCTGAATTCAGCAAAGTTGCAGGATACAAAATTAACACACAGAAATCTGTTGCTTTCCTATACACTAATGATGAACTAACAGAAAGAGAAATCAGAAAAACAATTCCATTCACAATTGCATCAAAAAGAATAAAATACCTAGGAATAAACCTAATGAAGGAAGTGAAAGACCTGTACTCTGAAAACTACAAGACACTCCTAAGAGAAATTAAAGAGGACACTAACAAATGGAAATGCATCCCATGCTCTTGGCTAGGAAGAATAAATATTGTCAAAATGGCTATACTACCTAAAGCAATCTACAGATTCAATGCAATCCCTATCAAACTACCAACAGCTTCTTCAATGAACTGGAACAAATAATTCTAAAATTCATATGGAACCACAAAAGACCCCGAATAGCCAAAGCAATCCTGAGAAGGAGGAATAAAACAGGGGGAATTACACTCCTGACTTCAAGCTCTACTACAAAGCCACAGTAATCAAGACAATTTGGTATTGGCACAAAAACAGACCCACAGACCAGTGGAACAGAATAGAAAATCCAAACATTAACCCAAACATATACAGTCAATTAATATTTGATAAAAGTGCCTTGGATATACAATGGGGAGATGACAGCCTCTTCAGCAGCTGGTGTTGGAAAAACTGGACAGCTACATGTAAGAGAATGAAACTGGACTACTGTCTAGCCCCATACACAAAGGTAAACTCAAGGTGGATCAAAGACCTGAATGTAAGTCATGAAACCATAAAACTCTTAGAAAAAAACATAGGCAAAAATCTCTTGGACATAAACATGAGCAACTTCTTCATGAACATATCTCCCCGGGCAAGGGAAACAAAAGCAAAAATGAACAAGTGGGACTATATCAAGCTGAAAAGCTTCTGTACAGCAAAGGACACCATCAGTAAAACAAAAAGACATCCTACAGTATGGGAGAATATATTCATAAAAAATGTATCTGATAAAGGGTTGACATCCAAAATATATAAAGAACTCATGCACCTTAACAAACAGAAAGCAAATAATCCAATTAAGAAATGGGCAGAGGACATGAATAGACACTTCTCCAAAGAAGAGATTCAGATGGCCAACAGGCACATGAAAAGATGCTCCACATCTCTATTAATCAGAGAAATGCAGATTAAAACCATCATGAGATATCACCTCACACCAGTGAGGATGGCCAACACCCAAAACACAAACAACAACAAATATTGGCGAGGATGTGGAGAAAAGGGAACCCTCCTACAGTGCTGGTGGGAATGCAAATTAGTTCAACCATTGTGGAAAGCAGTATGGAGGTTCCTCAAAAAACTCAAACTAGAAATACCATTTGACCCAGGAATTCCACTCCTAGGAATTTACCCTAAGAATGCAGCAGCCCAATTTGAAAAGGACAGATGCACCCCTATGTTTATCGCAGCACTATTTACAATAGCCAAGCAATGGAAGCAACCTAAGTGTCCATCAGTAGATGAATGGATAAAGAAGATGTGGTACATATACACAATGGAATATTATTCAGCCATAAGAAGAAAACAAATCCTACCATTTGCAACAACATGGATGGAGCTAGAGGGTATTATGCTCAGTGAAATAAGCCAAGCCGAAAAAGACAAGTATCAAATGATTTCACTCATATGTGGAGTATAAGAACAAAGAAAAAATACTGAAGGAACAAAACAGCAGCAGACCCACAGAACCCAAGAACGGACTAATAGTTACCAAAGGGAAAGGGACTGGGGAAAATGGGCGGAAGGGAGGGATAAGAGGGAAAAAGGGGCATTACGATTAGCAGATGTAATGTTGGGGGGGCACGGGGAGGGCAGTACAACTCAGAGAAGACAAGTAGTGATTCTATAGCATCTCACTACGCTGATGGACAGTGACTGTAAGGGTTTGGTGGGGGCGACCTGATGAAGGGGTCGTTTAATAATCGTAATATTGCACATGTAATTGTAAATTGATGATAATAAAATAAAGTATATTAAAAAAAATAATAAAAAAAATAAAAATGTTTTTTAAAGATAAGATGACCATATCTCTCCGTTTGCCTGGGAGAGTCTGAGTTAAACCTGTTTACTCCTTTTTCTTTCCAGTTTAGGACTTCATTGTTTTAATAAACTATTTCTTTTTAAAATTTTCCTTTAAAATAAACCAGGGTGGGTTTGGTAGACCTCTACTTTGTACTTCTAGCCTCTGCCATGGACTCCACTAATAATTAAGCTCATTCTCATTTTAGCACATGATTATATCTGAAATATAACTACATAGAACTTGTGTTCTTTTTCCAACTCTTTCCAAATGCAAATAGTACCTCCATTTCCACAGCATCTAGTTGGACTCATTAATAAATTAAGTATGCTCTGAAAGGTGTATCTAGGGAAACCTAATACCTTCAGGTCTTGAATAATTTTGAAGGAAGTATTAGACATCACCATTCATGTTGGACTCTTAATATACAAGCCAGGTGTGCAGGGGCCTGCATTGTGGCCTAAAAGATGCATAAAATCATCATCATTGGATGTTTGGGTCAACAGACATGAGAAATTATAGGGAAAGTATACAAGAAATAGATATATGACATGGAATTGACCAATCATGTCATAGAGCATATGGAGAATAGCCCGAATGTGCTACAGTGGTGTTATCATTTATTGTATAGCAAACATCTACAACCACTTTTTAACCTTACTTTTTAGTGTTTGGAGTAAGTCTTTTAGGAGTGAGCTCAGAAATTAAAGCTTGTATTTAATAATAACTTAAGTACTTAAGTCTGGCCTTTCAAAAAATTGACAATGAATGTGAAACTTGCACAAGTATTTGTTGGCATTTACCATTCAGCATGGAAGCTGCTCATTATGCTACTGACTACATGAAAACTAGTAGACACACAAATCTGCCAAAGAAGCATTACCATCTATTTCAAATGTTAGTAGTAGATATAAGGAGACTGTATCTAAATATACATTTAGCTACAGACAGTGAGAGCACATATCACTCTAAAAAGCATGATATTTCACTTAGATCTAAAGGTGTGCTCCTATACTAATTTCATTCTTTTTTTAATTTACGTTTATACCTAAAAGGTAAAGAAATAGCTGCTATGATGTTTGGCTCCATTGGTAGAAGAAAATATTCAAAACCAATTAATTTCTTCCCCATTTGTATCCTTGTCACCACATGCTTTAAAGAAAAATTAATGTGCATAATGTTTTTTTCCTTTTTCCTTCATTCAAGAAATCAAAACAAAACTTCTGAAAGTTTATTATGTCTTAAGTGACAACTGACATTACTGAAAAGGTTATTATAAATTGAGTTTATAAAGTTAAAAAGACATAAACACCTATACATCGTCTTTTGTATATTTTAAGTACTTCTTTTAAGTTTTATTGCTAAAATAAAAATTAAGTTTGATGTACAAGTTCAGCATAAACAATAATCATTACACTAATATAAAGCTACCCCTTCCAATCCAAATATAAGAACAATGTCAAACTTTGAAGCATGAGTAAGAAATAGTTTAAATAAAAATACAAAACACAAGAATATACAGAAAAGGAATATAAACTAATGAACAAGAATATTTAGTAGAGGAGTTAATTGAGCAGTCATTAGATGATAAAAAATAATAAAATTTAAGAGATATGAAGAATGTATATAAAAAGTGAAAACATCCATGTACTAGAATTCCCAGAAACAAAAATATATATACACGTGTACCTATAGTGAAAATATGTGAATAAATTATAGCTACAAATTTTTTCAAACTAAATAAACCATATTTAATAGTTATCACTGCCTACGTGCCAGCGGCTGTTCTAAGACCTTTATATATTTTAATTAATTTAACACTCAAAAATCCATAGGGCAAGGTATTAATATCAGTCACAATCACGTAAGAGAGAGCTAAAGACAGAAGATCATACTTTTGATAATAACACAAAAAATTGAACTCAGACCACCTAACTCTAGCTAATTATCTTAACCATAATAAATTGTCCCTCGCTCTTCAAGAAAAAAATCTTCTAGAAGAATAAAAGAATACTTGTGTATTTTCTTATAGGAACTTTAGATATTTTTCCTGTAAGATTAGGGAAAAGGATGTCCATTATCATCAACTGTTTAATATTTTACTGGAACTCCTCTAACAGTACAACACAGAAAAAATAGTGAGAGAGAGAAAAATAGAGAGAAACAAGATCCCCAAATCATAAATCATAAGGAAAAAATGTGATGTGTACATGATTCTCTTAAATATAAAAGTTGCTGTTGGCATTAGGGTTAATGTAGAACTTGTAGCATATGAAACCCAAAGTCTTCTTTTTATAATAAATATGATATAAAAGTCTTTCTATGCTTAAAAATATTGATATTATAATCTAGCATTATATAATTTTAAAAAGCACATCAGGCTTTTTAGGCAAAATGATATGAATTACATTGATAGTAAACAACTTAGTACTTGAATGGCATCTATATAGACTCAGTATGAGCTCAAGGTGTCAATGTTAATTACGTAAGAGAATTTCATTGGGTCCTCAGACATCAGGGGGGGATCACTGGCATCAATGACATAACTTTTTAACAGCTTTATTGAGGATAGTTGATATACAAAAAAACTGCACATATTTAATACAATAGATTGATTTTGGATATATGCGCACTCATGCAAACATCACCACAATCAAGGTAATAGACATATGCATCTCCTTCAAGAGTTCCCTGTGTGTCTTTGTTTTTTCTTTGTTGTTTTGTGTGGGAAGAACATTTAACATGAGATCTACCCTCTTACCAAATTTTTAAGTGCAGAGTAAAGTACTGTAAACTATAGGCACCATGTCGTAGAGCAGAGCTACAGATCTTATTCATCTCGCATAACTGAATTCTTATACCCATTGAGCAACTCCCCCATTTCTTCTCTCTATCCCACAATATGTCACAGTAAATCCTCCAATCACTGAGACAACCAAAAATGCCTCCACATATTTTCAAAATTCCAAAGGGGAAATATCCTCTTCATAGAAAAACCCCTTAGACAAAGTTAACAAGCATGTGACAGATAGGCAACATCAGCCATGTTTAAAACTGACATATATTTTTTATCTCAGCTGTATGAGGAATTCCTGAGAATGTATAAGAAATTGAAAGAAATTAAAAATGCAACTACATGTCTGTAGCTCCAGAGGGAAGGGGGTTTCTGCCCAGGATGAACACCCTATGAAACCAGTGAAACTGAAATAAGTCAAAGGAAAGTCAAAATTGTGAGAAACTATTTTCTGTTGTTCACAGCTTGCTCGAATTTGCTAGCCAGGCAGGGCCCGGCCTGTTTCCTCCAGCTACCACTTGCACTCTGCCCCCACTGTGGCTCTCCACTTCCTGTCCACCCCTTCCGGGAGGAATTCCATTGGTGTGTCCTTGGTAACTGGCAGATGCCAGGCCAATTATGTACCAGGAATGGAGGGGAGGAGAGAATGGGTATTATCACTCCACCCTTTGTCCCAGAGTCTGTGAGAGGCTGCAGTGGTAAATATCTACTGATATGTAAATAGACTAAGGCCTGGTGGGAGATTCGGGAAATTCTGTCACATACCCCACAATGTCCAAAAGAGGAATGAGAGAAAGAATAGCTGGTGACATAAAGTTCCTGGAGAAAGGGGATGAGATGAGGGGTATTTTGATCACCTTTGCATGGGTAACTTATAATAAATGGAATACAAATCAGATAATAAAGAGAGAAGGGCAGAAGGAGAGAGGGAAAGAAAATAAAGAGAGGAAAAAGTGTGCCAAGATCCAAGAGGTACCTGTATGATGACTTTGTTTTTTCCTAGGACATAAAAGACAATGACCTGTACAAAATGGCAGGAAGAGGGGGTTAATAATATATATTGGGCAAGCTGAGAAGATATAAATTACTATTGTAGCCAGTGAGGAAGATTTTATTCAGTAAATAGATAATCAGGGACATCATTTTTCCAGATGCTATGCTCTGTGTTTTCTGTGAGGGTGCTACTTTAGGATGCATTTTAGATATTTAGAGTCTTCAGAACATTTAGAACTATCAACTGAAGTCTGATATGTGAAAATATTTTTAAATCCAGAAATATTACTGGGGAAAAAAACTCCTGGAATGTAGATTAGGAAGAGTTTCAGAGAGGAAATAATGTCTAACCTTAACATTAGCAAGTAAGGAGGAAGGACTATTTACGAAGAAAGAAAGAATAGAAACAAAGACTGTAATATGAAAAAGAGTGTAAAATGTTTTGGAACCCAAGTTGTTTAATATATCTAGAGCACAAAATACCAGATTTGGGAACACAAACGTAATGGAAGAGTAGAATGAGATGGTGTTTTCCCAAGCAGATTTCATGTCCAAAGCTATGGCTGTGTGTATGTGTATTTGTGTGAGTGTATAGAATTATATTTATTTTCTTTCATCTATTCATCCAGCTATCCATTGTTTCTTTCTATATCTATTTATGAAAATATCTTAATGACATTGTTTAAGTAAATAACATTGCCTTGGATTTTTGTTTTAGTATAGCTAAAAACAGTTGAATCCAATTATTAAGGTGCAAATTGCAGACCAAAAGCAAGAAAAAGTTTTAGTATGGAATTAGAGAAGAAAAGGAGAATATTACTTAGAATTATGGTTCTGTGAATGCTGTTTTTCAATATTTCCAAAAAGTTCCTGCTTCATATTGCTTTGTGCTCTTGAAATATGCTGAATCCTATTAAAATTGTATGTATATTGATGCATTTTATTTTCCACTGCCACTTATATAACCTCATTCATTGTAATTTATAAATTTCACAAAGGAATAATATGCCAAAATGCATAAAGTGAGCTAAATTGTGTCTTTATCCAAACTGTAATTTCTTTTACCAATTAAATAATTTTATTGGACAAAATACATGGAATAATTTATAAGCCAATAAAAATACAAGAATACAAAATGTGATCACATAATTATGTAATTTCTTTGGAATACAGTTTCTAATATTTTCTATTCCATTGAGAATTACCAGATTTTACTTTCAGTTATAAACATTAATGCTTTCAACTTGCCAGTGTGTCGTATAAATGCTATTTAATACTTGGTTAACTTCAAAGTCATCCCACCAACATTTCTTTTCGTAGGGGTTACTAATGCAGACCACCAAACTCCAGAGAAACAGATGCTTCTGAGAGTGATCTGGGGCTGAACCTTTCTTAGAGGCACTGTTCCATTTAGCAAGATAAGTAAAAGGGTGGGAGGGGAGCATCTTTCACCCATCAAGTTAAGTACTAGAGAAAAGGCAAAACCTTCCTCTCAGATATCATGACTAAAATCTCTTTTAACTGCTTTTGCTTAATTTGACCCATCAAACAGACGTTGGGATTTTTTAAATATAGGAATATGAATTGCCTATGGAGTTTGCCATGGGCATAGGCAAGAAAGCCCATTCACCCAGGTTCTAGCCTGAGATCTATCTCCGATATATTTTAAAATGAAGTCATTTTTATTGCCCTGGAGCCTTAACTTTGTCACTTATAAAATGATGGTGTTAAGGCAGATTGGTGGATTTCCATGAGTGGGCCACAGAAGCTCAGGATGTACTGTCCTTATGATTAGGAGTTGAGGGAGACTTCACCCTGATGCAATTAGAGGTGTCCTTCATATGTTTTCTCTATTGGACTTCACAAAATTTTCTTTTGAAAAGAAATCTCCAACACTAAAATTGTTAGGAAAATATGGGTGGAAAATAGGCTTTATGAGGGGTGAATTGCTCTAATATCATTAGAACTTCTGAAAAGTGGAACTTACCCTACCTAGGGCCTCAGCCGCTGGATCATCCTGCTTACATTCTTTGTCATGGGCTGACTTAGAAAGCCTGGTCCTGTGACCAGAACTCTCCACTCTGAAAGTATAGGAATGCAGTGGGAAGTTCATAAGGTGAGTCATGAAGAGAAAATGCTCGATACAAATCAATGGGGAATCCAGTCATGTACAATAAGGAAGAAACCAAAATATGCTACATTTGAAGATCTAGGTGGTTAGGAAAGCTTTTAGAGCCGAAAAGTCAGTGGGCCCCAGTCACCAAGTCAAAATACCCTTTCAGAACCTATGTGTATAAAGTAGAGGAATTTCTACACCTCTAAAAGAATCACACACATACACAAACATGTGAACACAGGTATACATGTATGTTTAGAAAAAGTTTTATATAAAATCATATGTTATATTCTTGACACAGTGACAGAAGAATTTCTAAAAGGGCAATGCATTTATTAGTAAAATCCCTTGCTCTTTTTACCTGCTGTAAAATCAAACACCATTTACATCATAAGTCATTCAACATCAGACCACTAATTTTCTATGTAATTCTACAATGTCACTTACACATTTCCAACTAATTGGTGAACTGTCTGTGAATGTAGAGCTTAGGAGTCCATAAAACCACTTTTGGGTGTCCAAAAAACCCTGATTGTGTCTGTTGGGGTTCAAGACACACTATCCCAAATGGTGCTTTGAATAATTAAATATTTCAAGCTGAAGGAATTTGAGAAATGATATGTGCAGGAAGGACATTCTGACATGTGGGAGGCACCCTCCCTATACCCAGAGGAAGGGAGTGGCCTTCTCTGCAAAGACATGGGGACACAGAGAGGAATAGTTCGTACTCTGTCCTATCATATCTTTCCACAACTTTCCACTTTGCATCAGACCTACAATAAAAACCCATGAGTTTAACCATGCATGTAGGTCTTCATTTCCTTCTCAAGGCTCACATGTCACAAAATACTTACATTAAATAAATATGTATGCTTTTCCCTTGTTAATTTGTCTTTTGCTACAGGGATCTCTGGTCACAGCTATCTCCGACTCAAAGTTTCTAGGAAATCAGGTGACTGAATTTGTGTGCTTTGTCATACCCATAAACACTACTTATCAAAATGCTTCATAATTACCTTTATTTCAAAGGCTGTTGCCTAGACTTAATTACCTACACCTAATCCTTTCCAAATCAACAAACTGACCATGTAAGCACAAATAATTATTTATTTTAACTATTTTTAATGAATAATATTAGAATGGGTGGCGGGGATGAGAAGCAAAATGATCAGTGCCAATTAACAGGAAAAGGTAAGCTAACAAATAAACTAATTAGCAATAAACAGCTGATTCCCACAGAAAGGAAAGGCCTGGAGAAAAATCTTTTTGTACAGGTGACCCAAAGGGGATAAATTTGACTTCTGGATTGTCAGCTTTTACAAAAGCAGCTAAGCATCTTGTTTCTCAGTGTGTTTAGCTGTCAGGAAGCAAAACCTTAAAAACAAATTTTTTCAAAAGCTCAGGACAGAAAAATGCTAACAAGATGTCAATACCGTCTCATTAGGGAAAATACATGTGCGAGCAACACACATAAACAAACTTGCATTCTCGGTACTGCTTTCTAGTTGCTTTAGCTGTATGTGTCTGGGCGAGAAGGGTTTCTAGCCCAGGACATGTGAAATGTTCCTGTTTTCCAAATGGCTTTACCCTGAAGATGAGATTCACAATTGGTCGCCTCCATGACAGAGTTCTCACTTTGTCTTCTTTTAAACTTTTAATATCTTCAAATTCACAGTGGACCATTCCAGTCAATAATATAAAGTGTTTTGTAAGCTAAATTGAAGAAAAGTTTGGATTGTTTTGCTAAGTATTTTTAGAATAATTAATGTGATTATGTAAATTAATTTCATATTAATTTATATATAAATTATTGTTGCTGTTACTTCAGGCCATGTTGCCCAATAGTATGGCAGTCTTCATGGTACTTATTAAGAAAGATGTCTTTCAAGACAGACTTCAGTTCAGTGAAGGCAAAATTGAGTCATTTATATTCATTGTTTTAATCACAATATACAGCACAATGTCATAGTAGAGGCACAAAAATATCTGGTGAGTGAAATATTAGTTGTATAACATCAAAAAGGCATGGGAATAGGGCATAAACCAACTACATAAGGAACAAAAGTAAAACCCAAAGTCCATTCATCTCTATGTAGGAGTCAAACAGCACCTAAGAGGAAATGGAAATCAATGAGATTTCTGAATTCAGAGACCATCCCCAATGACATCTGACATGTACTGAAATGTATTTATTGACTCTTTGAAAAGTATTATGCTTTAGGTGAGACTATAAGGTGCTCCTATCTTCTCCCTCCTATCTTCTCCCCCACCTGCCAAGGTAGAGTCAACAAATGCCTGTTACACAGAAGAGCTCAAGAAATAATTGTTGAAAGAATGAATATGTGCTCAGTTAATTTTTTTAGTGAGTTTGTGATATTGCGATTTATAATAAGAAATATATATTTGGTCTACACTCCTGCTTCTGGCTCAGAGCTCATAAAACCCTTGGATCCTCAGTGGTGAGAAAAACAAAGGAGTCTTTTCTTATGTTAATGGGTTTAAGGGGAAACCAAGTTTGAAGCATGTTATATGCTATGAATCTTCTCTAAGAGTCAGTATGAACTAGCATAATAAAAGTTGATATCTCTAACTGCTTAATGTGTGCCACTGTTTTAAGGACTCAATGTGTATTATCTCATTTAATTTTTACAGTAATAATATAGTTCACATTTTATCAATAAGCTCATTGAAGTACTGTGAGGTAGAGTATCCTGTCCCAAATTTCTACAGTACAGCGAATTCCAGAGCTGGATTTAAGCCATGTGCACGCCAGGGGTGAGATCTTTAACTTTCTCTCTACTGCCCTCCCTCTACATGAGGCTTTGAAAAGTTCTGGGAATTTTTTTTCTTGACTCAGAAATTTCCTAGCTATGTGACTGTGAGATCCCATTACTTTTTCTTCTCAAAAGTGGCTTCTTTAGCATTTCTGGTGATAGGAAATGCATAGGTGCTAAATAACTGCACTAACATTATTAAGTGCCTTTGTTAAATACATGGAAAGAAGTACGGTATATCAGCAGAATTTTGAGAATGATACCTATTATTTAAAATAGATTGAGGCTTACTTTATAGCCTAGTGTGATGTCGATTTTCTAAACGTTCCATATACACAGAAAAAATATATACTTCTAATTTTTGAGTGCAGAATTCTAGATGCAGAATTTTCTGTATGTTAAATATAAATTTTTTCATCCACTTAAAATTATTTTTGCTTCTTTTTTCCCTTAGATGATCTAAATTGAGATATTTGTAAAATTCTTATAGTTCGATGAATTTTTGCATATTTAAAACAATCCTAGGTGCATGCATTTTCAAAATTGCTATAACTTTCTAATAGTAAGCCAGAATTAAGCACTGTGACATTATTTCATTGTCCTATTATTGGTTATTTTATCAAAATGTAAATTTTACCTGATTTTAATGTAGTTTCTCAAGCCTTGTCTTGGTAGCTTTATCTGATATATCTTTTCTCTTCCAGGATTTATGCGTTTATTATATCTCCTATAAAGAGCAATTAACCATATTTTTGTTTTTTTTAGTTGATAATACTGACTTTTAATTGACAAATTTTGTATATTCAAGTTTATATTTATAATGAATACATTTGGACTTCTGCAGCCACTTGACCTACATCCTTCTTGTATATGGGGATGCATGTGTAACATTAATTCTTAGAAATTCATGAATTATTGATTATCTAGTTCCCCTTCCTGAAAGAAAAGGACTTTAGGTCTGATAATTTTCATCTCGATTTTCGATTTCAGTGATGTTTTTGCCTAATTTTTTAGTTTTGCCCCTTCTTAAGCTTAAGAATTCACAATTATTCTCTCTTAAAATATTTCCTCTCTATATAGTCTCTTTCTCTCTTTCTCCTAGGCCTTCATCAGATGTATTAGACTTTATTTTCCTCTCATGTCTTACTTCTATTTTTTTTCCACTTTGTGTAAACTTTCTTTACTACATATCATTTATCCCTACATCACTGCTCATTAATTTTTCAATTGTATATATTCTGCTGCTTACCCTGTCAGTTGAGGTTTTTTAACAATTATATTTTCTATTTTCATAACTTCCCCTTTTGATAATTTTCTGTTCATTGCTAAGTGTTTCCTTTTTAAAGTTCATCTTTGTATTTTTGTTATATCTTAAACATTTTCACATACTTACTATCAATATTGCATGTCAGATCACAAGGTCTTGAGTTACCAGAGCCCAAAATTGTTGCTTCTTTTTTTCTTCTGAGTTTCAGGAATAGTGGCTTGCCTTCTTGTCTATTTGTTAATCTTTGTGAAATGATGCTTTTTCATTTGTGACCTTTCTTGAATAACCTTTTTTGAATAGCCTTCATACCAAAGTGATTTACTTCTGAGTTTGAGAGTACTCAGAGGACAACTCCAGTCGAGGTCTACCTTAACCTCTTGTGTGTGTTTTAGTTTAAAGTTAGAGCCTCAGATTCAGTTTAGTTCCTGTTTTCAGTATCAATATTCTTCATTACTCTGATGCTATAAGAATTGGCTTACCCTGTACCCAGCTAGCTCTATGTTCCCATTTCTCTAACTCCCAGCTGCTCTAGTCCAGGTTCCTAGCTTTGATTTCTTCAGTTCCCTGGGATTCAGCCATAGTTTGGAATACTAAATTCTGACTACTCCAGTGCTAACAGCTCCCACTTCTTGACTCACATTTATTTTGTGAGCCCAGTTATGTCCATAAAAGTAGATCACATATGGGGGCAGGACCATTACTCAGAATTCCTACTCAATTTTTATTTTAAGAGGAAACACTAAAATTTCTCAAGATGAGTAAAATGAAAAGAAACACATGTAGCCCATGGGGAAATGAAACACAAAAAACAAAACATTGCATCAAAAGAAAAGGAGGAAATATGCCTGTAGGATTTCCCTTCAGAATATAAATATAATTTTAAAAATGCACTGAATAAGGCAGGGCAGCCTAGTTTAAGTTGGAATAAGCAATTAATGACCAATCTCAGCACATACCAAAGGTTCTAGTTATTTTATAATAGATATCAAATGCAGGTCTACAAGGAGTGGTGTTGTCCATAACACTCAGGGCTCTAAGCTGATGGAGGCTTTACCACATTGACAAGGTGACTACTTTTTTCAATTTGCTAGGGAAGAAAGTCCATGAAAATCCCCTGTTCCTCCACATGTTAGCCCAGAAGTAACACAGGTCACTTCATAGATTATAATCTCCTATATGCCCCAAATGAGAGGATAACCAATAATCTGATGTGATTCTAATAAAAATTATAATGGTAATTTTTCAGTTAATAAGAGAGTTTTAAATCAATCTGGATAGAAACGCATGGGAATAGCATACGGAATCTGAAAATAGACAAGTAATGGTAGAAAGCTTAACCCAAATGGATTTTAGATTTAAAAAAAAATAATAAATCATTAAAAAAGTATTCTACTGGATCAAGATGCAAGGACAATGAAAAAATAGTTTTATTGAAAATTGACTCAATTTTATATAACTAAATAGAAGCAAACAGTTATACCAAATCAATAAGGGAGGTAAAGGTAATTTTATAAATAGAATTTAGCCAATTGTTTAATTATTTTTAAAAAATCATTGTAGATTTTTCACCTCCCACTTTATAGAAATAATATTATAGATTGGATGTATAATGTTAGATTTAAAAATTAAGTCTAAAAAGTTAAAATATTAAATTTATACATAAGTAATATTTTATAGTTATACTTAATGCCGGATGCACCAAATAAAAGATAAAAAGATTTCAGCATACAAAAGTTTTTAAAAGTGTGCCTCTATAACATTACCAAACTCAAAATGCAAATACCGAGGAGTAAAAATAAATGCAATAAATTAACACATATGGAATTAATGTATTCTAAATAAAGTATTCTACAGACTGATGTGAAACATTATAACCCACAATAATATATGTGCAAAACTTGAATAAACAACTAAGAAACAAAGACAGGAAAAGGAAGTATGAGTAGTTAATACATGTTAAGGAATTATTAAAAATCACCAGCATATTTTGAAAATGCAAATTTCTCTTTTCAATCTCTTCAATTATAAAAGCTCAAAAATAATACTCAAAGCCCATGTATTAAATGCAATGCTATAAGCATAAGAATATATGCACTTTAAGATGATCATTCCATTTATGTAGACACTCTACTTCTGGGAATCTAGTTACAGACATAATTTGAAATATAGGAAAGCCTGATTTACAAATGAATTTATTTTCATCATGATTATAGTTTTAAAAATACAATCTTAGAGTAAGAGAATCATTAAATTATAGTAATGCATCCATACAATGCATGGTCATTAAAATGGTAAGACTTTTGAAATTGCAGAATTAAAATTTAAGCTGGGAAAAACATATAAAACAAGTTAAACACTGTGATCATACTGAAAAACATTAAATGTCCAGAAGAAAAACATAAAATGGAAACTGGCTAATTAGATGATGGGTATAAGAATAGTTTTCCCTCTATAAATATTAGTATTTTTGCATTTAGCAATTTGTCATTGTTTCTTTTGACTACAAAACATATAATTTACCTATTTTTATGTAGAAATGAAAACTAAAAATAATATTTCAGATGTATGTAGTTTTTGTAGCTTGAGATGGAGGGGTGATTATCTTTCTATTTTTTTTTCACAATTCTCCTCTTATTGTAGTCTAAAAACGTATTAGCTTATTTTAGAATTACATGCTCCTCTAGGCATATCCTAACCCTGAGGTAAATTGAACAGTGTTTTGTTGTCTTGCTTTTGCGTCTGCATTTTTCTTTATTTGCTGTCAATTAGAGTTGCAATAGAAAATTATATTTAATCATTCCATTGTTCATTAACTTTCTACTACATGATTTCTAATACTGTGTTATAGTTGATATAAAGACATATAATAAATACTTAGTTTCTTAGGAGACTTGAAATCCATCTGAATATGCTATGGGAATTTGAGCACAGTATAGTGAACAGTAGATAGAGACAAAGTTGTAGGGGATTCAATCAAGTAATCGTGGGATGTGAAGGATGATAGAAGTCTTCCATCTACCTTTCCATCCCGTGCAAGGATGTATTCTGTAATGTTCTTGCCAGAAAGTATAAGTAATTTCAAGGTGTCCACCGTAATAGAAAGCAATCTATCTCACTGTTGGAATGTTCTAAAAATTATAAAGCTTTTCCTCATGTCACTGGCATATCCCCAAGCACTTTTCCTTTCTGAGATAAACATTTTAATACTCAATTAAAGGGTGGGGGCTTGAGACACTCACTCCTATAATATTATTTCATCTCAAAGTTTTGAAGTCCCACATGACACCTTGAATTGTCCTAACCTCGTCCTGCCTTACTTTCCTTCTCTGCTAGCTTCTTTATCCCTTTCCAGTTTTTCAAGATCTATGACTGCCTTCCCCTTTCCTTAGTTTCATTCCCCATATAGCCACAGCTTCTCTCCCTAATACCTCAAATTTTCACTAATACAGCCCTTTTGCATGCACTTCATTAAAAGAAGGTTTTGTGATAATACCAGGAAATCTCATTCCAGTAAAGAACAGGAAACCATTTAAATTGAACACTAGTTTTGCCCCTTCCTTAAAATTCTCTGGCTATCCTGCTGTGACAATTTTTTTCTATAATCTAAGACACATGTCTTTCTGCCAGAGCAATTTTCACCTACTCTGTGCCCAGAAATTTTCACCATCTCTCCTCTTCCCTCAGGTCCATAGACCTCCCAAAACTAATTTCCATGGTCTGCTAGCAGAAAACAGTGCAAGGATGTCTTCCATAATGTCCGTGACAGATTTCTTACTTCCTCAAACACCAGCAGTTTCTGAGCAGAAATCTATCCTACTTCATTCTGCAGTACAGGCCCATTATAACATTTATTTTCTTTCTAGTGTTCACTATGATGAAATTTAGCATGCTGTCTTATAAACTTCCCTATGAGTTGGGCTGTATATCATGGAAAAATAAGGAAAGTATTTGCCACCTCTTCCAGTTAAGCATATTTGGTCTGATGAAACTTCTTTCTCTATCCTGAGTCCTTAGTTTTCTTTCCTCCAAACTAAATACTCCCTGAATATCAAAGAGGCTCATATTTTTCATCATCCCTTTCATGTTTCCCTTGATGCTCCATAGTTAAGTCTTGATTAAAACACAATAAAGGGAAATAAAAGCAACAATCAGACAAATACTTGTGAGTATGGGATAAGAGTAGAATTAGGTCTCTAATTAATGGATGCATTACCATTTAACTCAAACGAAGCCAGAGGAAGTGATGATAGCTCTTTCACATAGTTGTATGAGCACAGTGAGGGAAGTTGCCAAATTTAACAAATAAGCATAGAGGACACAAAATACCTTTGAATTTCAGATAATGAATCATTCTTTAAGTTTGTCCACACTTACGTTTTATCTGGGCACCTTATACATATGACAGCCAATGAAGCAGGTACGTAAGCCCAGGCAAGCCACTATAGACAAAGGAGATTATGGGCTTATGTGATGGAGAAAAGAATTTTTACCAAGCTTTCTTTACAAGAGAAGAATCAAAGTGTTATGGGATGTTGGAAGTTTTAGAAAGCCTAATTAACTCCTTCCTCTCCTGTGTATTTGAAAACAGAGTCAAAAAATCAAACTGGGATCAAAATAGGATTTAGAAAATGCAATTTATACCATTGCCAAATTGTAGCTTACTTCTGAATTGAAGCACCCCCAGATTTTTCTCATTTGCAGTAAGTACAAGTAAGAAACTGCTTTCCAGCAGTTAGTGGAACCCTTGCAAAAAGTATCCTATTAGAGAGCTTTAAAGAGAGAATGAACAAAAGGTCCAAATATACCATCTCAAAACTCAGATGAGAGAGTATTTTTCCCAAGCGAAGGACCTAGTTGGTATTAGAGAGAATAGGTTTTCTGCATTCCTGTGTTCATTTACAGAGACATTAAGAGTCCCAGTTGAAGTTAAACACATATACGTATTGCTTCCTTCAGCTATATTTTAACATAGGTAGAGTGGGATAGAAATTAGACTCTCAGCTCAGCCTGAGCCAGACTTAGCAAACCTAGATGAAGGCCTTTGGGAAAACAATGTCCAAGGGCTTCTATAGGCAGCATGGAGTTATATCTGGCTTGGCTAAGAGGTTAAATGTAGCCAGGAGCAGCTTAAAGACAGAGCCCTGGGAGGGATCAAGTGACAGAGACCACAGGCATGAAGTGATTTGTTTTATATTAAAAAGCAGATGTTTAATTATTTGACATTTCCTGTCATTTACTTAATTAGACTTTCTCATAAGTCTCTTAAGGTGAATGATGGAGGCCAAAAGTCCATCCTATTGAAATGAATTTGTGAAATCCTCACAGAGAGCTAGAATTAAGAATGGAGTTGTCCATGCTGTTGATTCCCTGCTTTACAAAGTTTGGGAGCCATTACTTAAGGGCAAATTTTAACCCTGAATCATATTTAAGACAGTCAAGTCACATATTGGATTGCATTCCCATTCCCTCCAAAGTATCATCTTTTGCAGTTTGTAAGTTTAATTGATTAACATATTGATGGACTTTTCATTGTTTCCTTTAAATATAAAACACAATTCTTTATTGTACTTAAGATTTTACCCCATCTTATTTCAAAATAGTCAGTAAAAGTTGCCTTAAAAATAAAACAAAAGGAGGAAAAATGTACTAAAACCAGTAGCATAAAATGAGAGGGAGAGGGGAGTTGCAAAAGAAGGCTCTTGTATGTTTTAGATATGCAATAAAAAGAAAATGGACGGTGATAACTAGCTTTCTAATTTCTGTCCTGCTCTCCTGGACAAGCTACCATTTCCCTGAGCCTTTATTTCCTTATCAGCATATTGAAAATAATGACAACATCACACTAATCGTGTTTTTATGAAGGTGAAGAGGATGCATGCAAAATCTAATTATAAACTGTAATGCACACATGCTCATTAGTTATCAGCAGAATTTCAATCTTCAAACTATTTGCATTTGAAAATCCAACTTATTTTCTTTATTTGCTCCATTCTAAGAGTTGATTTAAATCACTCTAGAGTGGAGAGAACAGTTTTGTCAGATTGAAGAGAAAAATCCATTCTTCCCTTCAGCAATGGATGTCTCTTGATGGTGTTCCTGAAGATTAAGTCCTCTTTGAATTCAAGGAGGAGAGGCAGTTGTTCCATTGCTAATAATCTGTGGTCTAGTTTTCACAAGAAATTTAGGTTCCTCTTAAAGCCATGTGGTCCTTCTAGTTAAGAAAAGATGGGACTAGGGCTCTTGGTCTGCAGGGATGAAAAAATGGGTCCATTAAGCCAGAGAGGATTGGAAGGAAGGAGGAAGGTTCAGGGACTGCAAACATGGGGACCCTCAGCCAGGAAATCATTTTGACCTGATAGCTGCCCAGGAGGTGCCAGTCACAGCCTGGCCAGGAGGAAGTTTTTTGTGAGAGTAACTGATTGCATTTCTGTAACATCTGTTGTTTGGAAACCCACATCAACGGACTGGCTGTACATAAATGGGAAATTAACATCACGTGGGCTAAGAACCTGAGCCGGTCAACCACCCAGTCTTTATGAGACAGGGACCATGGGCTTAGACAGAGTAGGGTGAGGGCCTCTGGAGAAAACAAAACAATATAACCATTGTGAGATTTGCTTTGGCCTGCTGGGGACCCCAGCTTATTTTTCTAACTTTACCCAAGGGCTGCCTTTCTTCCTTCAGCCCTAAACAAATGATGTTTGGCAACTTGGGCAATGTGGCAAGCAAGCCCAAAACTAGTGCAAGCCCAAAACAACATAGTAAAAAAACAGGAAGGATTCCATCTTGAAACCCAATTAGTTAAAAAGTAAAACAATGACTCAGCCCACCTTGGGAGTAAAGCAGGCAGCCTTGAGTGATATGCGCCCAGACCAGGAAGCTGCTATCCTGGGAGGAAATCAGATCAGCAAAGTTCTTGTAAATAACCAGGAAGACTAATAAGAAACTTAGTGTTTCTTCAAAAGTACTTGGGACCACTTAACAGGTGTACCTCCCAAGCCCTTTGTCTCTCAACTGCCTATAAAAACCCCCTAGACAACGCACCATCCCAGACTCTTTTGTCCCCTCCTGGTGTGAGCCAGGAGCTCTGTCCTTTCACTTTATTTCTAAATAAAAGCCTGTACCTTGCTCTCATACCTTGACTGTTCGCGAAGTTCATTCTTTGGCTCCGTGAACAAGAACCCCGGTATCATTTAGGTGAGTAGAGACTTCTAGTTGTTTGCACCAAGTCCTCTGGCTGTCCAGCTACTAAGAAGGAGTCATGTGGTACAAGCCATGACTTGCCATATTTTGACAATTTTCAGTTACACCGTGGAGATACCTCCCTACAATGCACCAGAATGACCTTTAAGTCACCACACCTTTTGCCCTGACATTTGGCGAGTTTGGTGAGAAAAATAAACCTCTCTATTCCAGTAATAATTATTTTTGTCATTAATTATTAAAGATGAGGTGGAAAGTTTTATCAGAAAGTCTGAGTTAATGAAAGTAACTGCAGATAAGCTTAAATTTAGCAATGAGTTTCCTGCCAAGCAAGACAGAAACTGTCTCATATACTCTATAGAATAACAATTACGGAAGGAGAGATGCCTTTTCCTCATGCCACCACTGTGTAGATCTGCATATTAGAGCAACTGAATAACATGATGAACAATATCTGATGGAACAGCCTCATGGAAGATGCAGAATATTCTTCATGTGATGCATTTTTAAATCTCTATTCTTGACATAAACTTAAGGGCATAATCAGAAATTTGTAAGTCTAGGAAAATATTTAAAAGGAACTTAAAAAATTGATACTGAGGTATTGAAATATATGATTTTTCAGGAAAATATTTTTTAAGTCAGAATCTTTGTTTTCAAGAGTAAAAGAGGCTAATATATATAATATATAATATACATAATTAAGTACCACACATGTATGAAAGTATGTATTTATATATATTGAATACCTATAGTGTATATGTTTGTGTGTATACATATGTATATATGTATGTGTATATATATATATATATGTATATATTCTATAGAAAAAGAGAAAGCCCTTTCTGCTCTCCTTTTATTATTTGGTATAAGATTGTCTAATGTACCACTTGTCTTTACAGCCCCAAATATATTGAAAGCCAACAAAAATGAAAATGCCTTTTCACTGCTGTAGCTTTAAGAGAGCAACAGCCAGTTATAGATACTTTGGGGACTTTATAAGGCAGATTTGTTCTCTATGAAACACTGGATACTGACATTTGAAATAAAGTGATATTTCTCCAGGTTTGTGGCATCAAGTAAATATGCATTGAGTTGAGTCTGGGTTCCCGTAGCTTTCATCACATTGCGTGCATTAGAGAAACTTGGAAACTACAGAAAATTCACTTGAAGAAAAAGAAATCAGACAAATAGGGAATACGCTTATACCTAAGAGGAGTTTCATTTTCTCTCTTCTCCTCACCATCACATAGTTGGATTCCCACTGCTATTACAGATAGAAAAACACCACCCGTGGAAACAGGATAAAAAACGAGAGCCAAGCATTCAAGTGCCCACCCTTTCTGCTCTGGCAGGAAATTGATCATGATTACATGCATCAGATCTTAATGGATAGTCTCTGCTCAGAGACGATAGCCAAAAAGGAGAGGAAAAAGCAATTCAAGATCCTTGCCAAAATGCCAAAATGCCTTGAGGACAAAATTGCTTCCTAGAGTTAAATCTGCAGATGATTTTAGCCTTGTGTTTATGTGCAAAAAATAAACCAGTAGTATTAATATCTAATTCCACTTACGCTCCCTGATAGCGGTGGTATTCTATCCAAAGTAAATTACCATGTCTTCAGTCCTAATCCTTAGAAAATTATCATTCTGTTAAAACCACTCAAATGATCATATAAAAGACAATCAAAAATTCATCAAAACATAGAAAATATGAAAAGATTATTATGAAGTCAGATGACATAAACTCATTGGCTAACTCTGGGAAATGTTGGACACCTTGAAAGAGTTTTTTTTTTCAAGCTGGGGTTCTATTTATCAAGTCAAGTGAATACGTTTCTCCTATAAAAAAAAATGGGTGTTTCCAGAAGGAGAAGGACATTTATTATGAATTCTTCCCTCTAAGAATGAGAATAAATATGTTGTTGCTTTTCTGGAATATCTATGGCTTTCATTTTGGACACTTGGTGATATTGGGCAACAGTGTGCATGTCACACATTAGTCTCTACCCCTTACTCTGTAAGATACAAATGAGTGTACATAAGTTTCATTAGCACAAGGCTACAGTGGAAACCATCTTCTTTAACACTAACTAAATAATATTATCTTAAAAAGAGAACTTTCCTTTTGTTAAGGAAAATAATTAGAACTAATGGTTCTGAAAGAAGCTGTCTTGGATTATAGTCTAGGTAGAAAAGGTTCCCCAAAGTTTTTTTTTCCTGAATATTCCAGTAATAGGGATTTAGATTTTTTTCTCCCATTCCCAGAGAAGTGTTTTGGGTATCTGAAAGAGAAAATGAGAGGGAGATCTTGAGATACAGTGGGTCATGAATATTCTGGTGGCAGTGGGAGCCTAAGAAGGGACATGTCCACTGAGAAGTTCCTTGCAGTGAGAAATGGGTGAAGATTTTCCAGGAGTAATAACATTTGTCATTCATTGTAAAGTTATTTGCTGTCTATGCTCTATTTTCCATGGCCTCCACTAAATCTTTACTATAAATTACTATAAGACAAGAATATTTTAGCTCTGGAGGTGCCCAACAGCAAAGTTGCTATATGTATACATACATTGTATATATTTGATATAAATATATATTATGTACATGTCTTAAAATGAGGGTAGCATAGAATTACACGAGGCAAGGACAGACAGGAAGGTCAATATGCAGGCATTAAACTAGAAAGATAATTCCCAGCCTGACAGTCTCCCTTAAATCATGAAGAGCCCTTTAGATAACATACTCTGGGAAAATCTGACCCCCTCCCATATACTTTCATAAACTTAAAATATGAAGAGTTGTATCTTTCAGATCACTGGTTCAAATTTAGGCCAGGCTACTGAAAGTATGCTTTGAGAGAGATCCTATTTTCTGATTAGGTCTTAGTGAAAGAGTGTACATACCCCATCACTGATTTATCATATAGCTTCTTTGCTTAAGAATTTTTTTTTATCTTGGGTAGTTAATACACTCAGTAACTATAAGAGTTTTCCGTAAGGAAGAGAGTTTCACTTTGTGGATTAAAGATAATTATAGGAGATTATGTTAACAGAATGATGTGTATTTTTATAGATATATAGATGATTCTTATATATTTGGCCCTTCCCTGGTATTCAATTTGAAAGCATTCTTACTTATTCTGCTTCCACAGAATTTTCTGAAAGCATTAACTAAAAATGTCTACATGTTCTATCAATATAAATAAAGATGATTTCTTCTTTCCAGACCAAACTTTTCAATTAAGATTTAAGAAATTTGCAGAAAGAAGGCTGATATATTTATTGTATTTTATATTTGAAATGGAATACTACATTTCAAATAGGTTGTATAGGAAATGCAGCTCAATATAATATGGGGCTTCACACAATAATTCTTTGAATTTTACTTTTAGAAAAATGTCTAATATTAAGAACCTCCAATACATATCATATTTACATAGATTTATCCTATGTCTATCAATTCCACAAATAGCTTTCTTTAAACTATGGTGATCCATTGTTATATGAATGTATGTAAAAAATAGTCTTCTCAACATTTTGCCATAGACCCTCTTGCAAAATCTAGCATTTATATTTATATTAGCACCTTTATGGGTAATTAAGGAGCTCACAGCAATTCTGATAACTGTCCCAGTCTGCAAAGGCAATAGCCTGGAAGTCTTGTTTATACAATCTTTTCAATCTAGCCACAGCTGGACAGACACCTTAAAATAATTTCCCCCATTTTTGCTTGAACGACTTAGAGTTTGCTTACACTGAGCATCCTTCAGCAGGATATTGGCAGAGTATGGGAAATCATTTATAGCAACTAAATTTCTAAAGCTTACCAAACAATGAAACATTTCAATTAAGTAAACATTCAACTAGAAAAAAAAATCGTTACAGAGACCAGTTTCTAAAAGAAGGTATGAAGGAAAGTTGAGAACTCACATGAGGTCATTTCTCTATTTCATGTGAATGTTAAAACAATGCACCTCCCATCTCATTCCATTCAAAGGTGTAATCTAGCTTGGATTTGTGCTAAACGTGGGTATGAACCTAAGCAAGTGAAAATGAGGATAAATGTGTAGGAATTCTGTTGTCCCATCTTCTGAAGGGCCTAGTAAACATGAACTGAATGCACGACTACCTTCTTGTCTAATCAGGCATAGTGTCCTTTCTGATCTATCTTTCCAAAGGTTTTTTCCCAGAAGCCACACAGTGAAATCTCTATTCAAGGCAAATATAACACCCTTCAGTTCTGGAACTTTCTCTCTCATTTCCAGATTTTGCACATGTAGCCATGCTCAATTGTCCTGGTTCAGGTCTCTCATGAGTCTGTATTAAAGATGTTGGCCGAGAAAGCAGGTATGTGAAGCCTTGATTACTGGTCTGGAAGATCTTCCAGGATGATGTAGGGGAGGAAAAATAATTTAAACTGTACTGTTCTAGGTTCTTGACTGAGACACTCACTGTAATAAAAGACAGATTAACATGAGAAAAACAAAAAAAGTTAAATAACATGTATACCTCCTGTACACATGCAAGAGAGTTCAGAAAGTTGAGTAACTCTTGAAATGGTCCATTTATCTCCTGATAAGGACAAAGATGTTGAGGGAGATGGAAGCCAGTTATGGGAGGTTATCAGGTAAAGCACAGTAAAAAAAGTTGTGGTGGTTACAAAGATTTAAGTCAGTTGCCTTCTCCATTGATAAATTTCTATAGATTTGGTCACCCCACCTCTTCCTGGTACAAAGAGGGAGTCATCCTTACAAGTGGAGATTTTCTTAATAAATGCAAATGTCTATTTCAGAAGGATGACTTCTATTTCTTTTTCAGAGATTTTCCTATTTCTGCTGTTCTTTAAAATTAATAAGCTTGACTGAGGAAGGGGAAGATGGCAGCATGAGAGGTGAGATGGAGAGCTCCTCCCAAAACCACAAACAGTACAAAAATATAGTTAATAAATACAACTAACCTTCAGACAGCAACAAGAAAGAAGGCTGAACCAGACTGCATACAGACCTCAGAAACAGAGCAGACTCAAGAAACAGGGTAACGTACGAAAGCCTTAATCTGGCAGGACCCAAGGCCTTCCCCCACCCCAGCTCAACAGAGGGAGGAAGAGAAATGGAGCATGGGAGGGGGTGAAAGCCTGGGACTACAGGACACCAAGCCCTGGACATCTGCTTTGTGAGCAGAATCCTATATTGTGTGGTGCCCTGGGCTTTGGGGAGCTTGGACAGGTGGAGTGCTTGCAAAATTGACATTCCGGCCGTTTTTGGAGGAGGGGATCCACACCCGGCCACTCTGTGTCAGAGAAAAGGCAGGGAGTCTGAGAGGCTTCCTAGCAGCGAGAGGGCTGCTGAAGGGGCGGGGTTTGCACGGAGCTTGCTGTGTGGAAGAAGGGAGAGCTGGACCATGTTGCCTGGGCGCACTCTGCCCAGCTGGTTGGGAACTTTGAGGGGCTTCAGGTACTCATTCCTCCTAACTGCCTACTCAGCTCGGAGGCCCCCCACTGTGACACACAGCCTCCCTAGCCTTCGTACTGGCCTGCAGGCACCTGCTTGTAAAACCGCAGTCACTGCCCAGGCGTCAGGCCAGCCAGAGAGAGGCCCCGCCTACAACAGCTAGAGACGCAAAGCACAGAAGATTCCCCGTGTGTGCTTGGCCCACTGCCTCTGACACTGGAGACAGGCACCGCACATGGGAAGCAGGAAACAGATCTTTCCTCCCCCCAGGCATCAGCTCTGCTCCCCTACATCCTCCAACATCACTCTAGGGCCTGAGCAGCTCCAGAGACTGGAGTTTCTGCACACTAGTGGGCACCACCCAGAAATATGAAACATCAAAAGAACATGGTTCAGACCAACATCTCACAAACCCCAGAAAGAGGGTCAAATGAAACGGAACTCACAAATCTTCCTGAAAGAGAGTTCAAAATAAAAATTATAAACATGCTTATGGAGGTACAGAAAAATATTCAAGACCTCAATAATGAATTTAAGATAGAGATTCAATCATTAAGAAATACCGTATCTGAAATGCAACATACAATGGAGGGATTTAAAAGTAGATTAGATGTAGTAGAAGAAACGGTAAATGGAAGAGAAATTAGAGAAGTGTAATACAAAGAAGCTGAGGCAGAGAGAGAAAAAAGGATCTCTAAGAATGAAAGAATATTAAGAGAACTGTGGGACCTATCCAAATGGAACAATATTCACATATAGGGGTACCAGAAGAAGAAGAAGAGAGAAAAAGGGATAGAAAGTGTCATTGAGGAGGTAATTGCTGAAAACTTCCCCTATCTGGGGAAAGAGATAGTCTCTCAGGCCATGAGATGCACAGATCTCCCAACACAAGGGACCCATGGAAGACAATACCAAGACATATAGTAAACAAAACGGCAAAGATCAAGGATAAGGATAGACTATTAAAAGCAGCTAGAGAGAGAAAAAGATCACATACAAAGGAAAACCCATCAGGCTATCATCAGACTTCTCAACAGAAACCTTACAGTCCAGAAGAGAGTGGCATGATATATTTAATGCAATGAAGCAGAAGGGCCTTGAACCAAGAATACTCTACCTGGCAAGGTTATCATTTAAATTTGAAAGAGGGATTAAACAATTTTCAGAGAAGCAAAAGCTGAGAGAATTTAACTCCCACAAACCACTTCTACAGGACATTTTGGAGGGACTCCTATAGATGGAAGTATTCCTAAGGCTGAACAGATATCATTCAAGGGAAGACAAAGAGTACAGAATATGATTCATAACATACAAAGAATGAGGGACAAAGAAAATGGAGGAAAAAAAAGAACCTTTAGGTTGACTTTGTAATAGTGTACAAAATAAGTAAATTAGACTGTTAGATAGTAAGGGAATTGCCCTTGAATGTTTGGTAACCACAAAGTTAAGCCTGCAAATGCAAAAAGTACATACCTATGGATAATCACCCTTAATGTAAAAGGTGTGAATGCACCAATTAAAAGACATAGTTACTAAATGGATAAAAAAACGAGACCCATCTATTTGCTGCCTACAAGAGACTCACTTCAAACCCAAAGACATACACAGACTGAAAGTGAAGGGATGGAAAAATATATTTCATGCAACTAATAGTGAGAAAAAAGCCGGAGTTGCAGTACTTGTATCAGACAAAATAGACTTCAAAACAAAGAAAGTCACAAGAGAAAAAGAAGGACATTACATAATGATAAAAGGGTCAGTCCAACAAGAGGATATAACCATTATAAATATCTATGCACCAACACAGGATCACCTACATATGTGAAACAAATACTAACAGAATTAAAGGGGGAAATAGAATGCAATGCATTGATTTTAGGAGACTTCAACACACCATTCACTCGAAAAGACAGATCAACCAGACAGAAAATAAGTAGAGATAGAGACACTGAACAACATATTAGAACAAATGGACCTAACGGACATCTACAGAACACTCCATCGAAAAGCAACAGGATACACATTCTTCTCAAGTGCACATGGAACATTTTAAAGAATAGATCATATATTAGACCACAAAAAGAACCTCATTAAATTAAAAAAGATTAAAATTGTACCAACCAGCTTCTCAGATCACAAAGGTATAAAACTAGAAATAAATTACACAGAGAAAACGAAAAATCCCACAAACACATGAAGGCTTAATAACATGCTCCTAAATAATCAATGGATCAATGACTAAATAAAAACAGAGATCAGGCAATATATGGAGACAAATGACAACAATAATTGAACACCACAAAATCTGTGTGATGCAGCGA
This sequence comes from Smutsia gigantea, assembly GCA_032199065.1. Lineage (NCBI taxonomy): Eukaryota > Metazoa > Chordata > Mammalia > Pholidota > Manidae > Smutsia > Smutsia gigantea. Next base: position 323,153 of record JAVSCE010015626.1, on the reverse strand, counting down.
AAGCTGTGCTAACAGGGAAATATATTGCAATACAGGCCTACTTCAGGAAAGAAGAACAATCACAAATGAACAGTCTAAACTCACAATTAATGAAACTAGAAAAGGGAGAACAGATGAGGCCCAAAGTCAATAGAAGGACGGATATAATAAAGATTAAAGCAGAAATAAATAAAATTGATAAGAATAAAACAACAGAAAGAATCAAAGGAGCTGGTTCTCTGAGAAAATAAACAAAATAGATAAACCCCTAGCCAGACTTACCAAGAAAAAAAGAAAGTCTACACACATAAACAGAATCAGAAATGAGAAAGGAAAAATCACTATGGATACCACAGAAATACAAAGAATTATGAGAGAATACTATGAAAAATTATATGGTAACAAACTGGATAACCTAGAAGAAATGAACAACTTCCTAGAAAAATACAAACTTCCAAGGCTGACGCAGAAAGACACAGAAAATGTGAATAGACCAATTACCAGCAAAGAAATTGAATTGGTAATCAAAAACCTACCTAAGAACAAAATGCCTGAACCAGATGGTTTCACTGCTGAATTTTATCAAACATTTAGTGAAGATCTAATACCCATCCTCCTTAAAGTTTTCCAAAAAGTAGAAGAGAAGAGAATACTCCCAAACTCATTCTACTAGACCAACATCACTCTAATACCAAAACCAGGCAAAGACACCACAAAAAAAGAAAATTACAGATCAATATCCCTGATGAACATAAATGCAAAAATACTCAACATAATATTCGCAAACCGAATTCAAAAATACATCAAAAAGATCATCCATCATGATCAAGTGGAATTCATCCCGGGGATGCAAGGATGGTACAAAATTCGAAAATCCATCAACATCATCCACCACATCAACAAAAAGAAGGACAAAAACCACATGATCATCTCTATAGATGCTGAAAAAGCATTCGACAAAATTCAACATCCATTCATGATAAAAACTCTCAACAAAATGGGTATAGAGGGCAAGTACCTCAACATTATAAAGGCCATATATGACAAACCCACAGCCAACATTATTCTTAACAACGAGAAGCTGAAAACGTTTCCTTTAAGATCAGGAACAAGACAAGGATGCCCATTCTCCCCATTTTTATTCAACATAGTACTGGAGGTCCTAGCCACGGCAATCAGACAACACCAGGAAATAAAAGGCATCCAGATTGGAAAGGAAGAACTCACTGTCCTTATTTGCAGATGACATGATATTGTACATTAAAAACCCTAAAGAATCCTCTCCATAACTATTAGATCTAATATCTGAATTCAGCAAAGTTGTGGGATACAAAATTAATACACAGAAATACGTTGCATTCCTATACATTAATGATAAACTAGCAGAACAAGAAATCAGGAAAACAATTCCATTCACAATTGCATCAAAAAGAATAAAATACCTAGGAATAAACCTAACCAAAGATGTGAAAGACCTATACCCTGAAAACTGCAAGACACTCTTAAGAGAAATTAAAAAGGACACTAATAAGTGGAAATTCATCCCATGCTCTTGGCTAGGAAGAATTAATATTGTCAAAATGGCCATCCTGCCTAAAGCAATCTACTAACCTCATACACCAAAGTAAACTCAAAATGGATCAAAGACCTAAATGTAAGTCATGAAATCATAAAACTCTGAGAAAAAAATATAGGCAAAAATCTCTTGGAAATAAACATGAGCAACTTCTTCATGAACGTGTCTCCCCAGGCAAGGGAAATAAAAGCAAAAATGAACGAATGGGACTAAATCAAACTAAAAAGCTTCTGTACAGCAAGGGATACCATCAATAGAACAAAAAGACTTCCTACATATGGGAGAATATATTCATAAATGACATATCTGACAAGGGGTTGACATCTAAATTATATAAAGAGCTCACACATCTCAACAAACAAAAAGCAAATAAGCCAATTGAAAAATGGGCAGAGGAGCTGAACAGAAACTTCTCCAAAGAAGAAATTCAGATGGCCAACAAGCACATGAAAAGATGCTTTACATCACTAGTCATCAGAGAAATGCAAATTAAAACCAGAATGAGATATCACCTCATACCAGTTAGGATGGCTGCCATCCAAAAGACAAACAACAACAAATGTTGGTGAGGATGTGGAGAAAGGGGAACCCTCCTACACTGTTGGTGGGAATGTAAATTAGTACAACTATTGTGGAAAGCAGTATGGAGGTTCTTCAAAAAACTCAAAATAGAAATACCATTTGACCCAGGAATTCCACTCCTAGGAATTTACCCTAAGAATGCAGCAGCCCAGTTTGAAAATGACATATGCACCCCTATGTTTATCACAGCACTATTTACAATAGCCAAGAAATGGAAACAACGTAAGTGTCCATCAGTAGATGAATGGATATAGAAGATGTGGTATATATACACAATGGAATATTATTCATCCATAAGAAGAAAACAAATCCTACCATTTGCAACAACATGGATGGAGCTAGAGGGTATTATGCTCAGTGAAATAAGCCAGGTGGAGAAAGACAAATACCAAATAATTTCACTCATATGTGGAGTATAAGAACAAAGAAAAAACTGAAGGAACAAAACAGCAGCGGACTCAAAGAACCCAAGAATGGACTAACAGCTACCAAAGGGAAAGGGACTGTGGAAGATGGGTGGGAAGGGAGGGATAAGGGGGAAAAAGGGCTATTACAATTAGCACACATAATGGAGCAGGTGTGGGAGTGGGGTGGGGGGACATGGGGTAGGCAGTATAACACATAGAAGACAAGTAGTGACTCTATAATATCCTTCTACGCTGATGGACAGTGACTGCAATGGGGTATATGATGGGGACTTGATAATAGCGGGAGTCTAGTAACCATTAGTAACCATAATGTTGCTCATGTAATTGTATATTAATAATAGCAATATAAAAATAAAATAAAATAAATAAAAGTACACCCCCCCCAAAAAAAATAATAATCAGCTTAAGATAATCCTTATACCAAAGAGGCATATTTTGAGTCACATATTCTGCTCCCCTTCAGTGGCTAACTTATGTGTCTGCCAAATTAGTATTGGCAAATGACAGGAGTGCTTAGTCGCCTGTCATGGGAACCTCTCAATGGGTTTGCTTCAGAGTATGGGTCATAGAAGTTGGCTTTGGGGCTGGCTTCCTTTATAATAAATGATATAAAAGGGAGCAAGATAGAAGTAAAAAGATCTTCCATGACCTAGCCTAGGAAGCCACACACCATATTTCTGCAATATTCTATTGATTGCAGAATTAGTTGTATCCACTGTGAAAGAGATCACATCATGATGTGAATACCAGAGGCTATTTTTTTAGGCCATTTTGGAGCCTGGCTATCAAAAATGGGTCAACAAATCAGATTACCATGGTAAGTGTGTATGTGGGAGTTTTTCAAAGTAAGGCCCCTCAACTCCACCCATATTTTCTTTTGTTAAATATGTAGAAATTAATTGCCTAATTTTCTGATTATGACCATATAATACCAAAACAATATATATGGAGTCTTGCATTAAGACAAAATATTTGCTCAGTAGATTACTGCTGACCTTATGCTGTAACAGGTGGCAGTTACCTGTGTGTGTGGGGGGGATGGTGGGTGTGAGTGCCATTATGCTCGGATGACTGCTACAAAACCATCCCACTCCATAATTCACCAGCCATTTTCTCTTGACTTCCTACTTAAAAAATAAAAATACAAATAGATGATCGCTCTGAGCCCCCACTCCAAAAATAAAAGCTTTTCACAAATACATAGAGAGATGATTAGGTACAGTTGCTACTTATGCTGTATGCAGTATGATACGTAATATATACATGATGTTATTCTTGAAGGAGCAATAATCTCATGTTATATAGACCGCACAAGAGAGGCTGCTCAAGAATTCGGAATAGAAGCAAGGAACGAGAGAAAAAATTTTGTCACCTTGATGTTTGATTTTACACTTAAGAGTTAAAAACAGCCTAGATACCTCTTTATTTTGAGAAGGAAGAGGGTTACTGAAAAAACATCTGACTTGGGACAGGAAACATATGTTTATGCCTTATTGCTAATTTGCCACTTGTTGCATTTTTCAGGTTTTTAAAAAATGTTTCTGCATGTTTTTCTTAAGTCTTTGTAACCTCTTCAACCTGGGGCAACAAGCCTCTGTCTGGGTCAGCGATTTTGATTTCTCAGTAATCGTAGTGGAGCTTCTCAGAGAAACATATAGTCCCGTGTGGCTTAAGGTTTGTGGATAAAATGAGAGTTCCTGTGGCCAGGATTCTCACCTGGCCCTGGTTGGCTAGCTCACTACACACGTGTGGGCAATATGTTGCTATTGACTCTATATAAAGGGCTCCGCCCAGTGCCTTGGGCAACACGGTGGCATGGCTGCAAGGCTGCAGGAGAGCAGAGCAGAGGACAGAGGCCCAGAGACGGGCTTGCTGCATGCAGACTTGCTCTGACGGCATGGGATTTTAGTGATTGACCTGCCACCATGGAATTGAAGTTGAGTACAACCTTTTCACCCCAAGAACATTTTACTGTCATTTCTTTGTTCACATTGAATCCATAGTGAACTTGCCCGGGGTTGAAACCCATTGACAAGACAAGGTTTTATTGCCTCTAAATTCAACCAAGAAAATGACAAAATAAAAATAATACCAAGAAACAAACTAGAGGTACATGCCATTAGCTGAATGAAAGCAATAAAATAAACTCTATAATGTCTTTAAATTTCTGTGAAAATGTTTTAGGGCCAGCACTAACTTTTTACCAAACAACTTGATGCTGTTTAAAGAGGAAAACAGCAAACACATCCAGATGAACAAAAGCAGTGAAGGCAAATAACTCTGCCTTAAACATATATGTTTCTGCAATTTACTAAGAAGTTTTTAAAAAGATTTTCAGAAGTCAGGAATATATTGTGTGGGCACTTTTAAAGTCCAGGAGTGAATTACATTGAATTGCAATAAATGATGCTCTTTACTGAATACAATTTAGCATAAGTATAAAGAATGAAATTCCTGCATAAAAGTTGGCATGTTTACCTTTGCGCCAGCAATTAAGGAAGACCAGTTGTCATTCCTGTTACATCACAAGAGCAAATTCACCCTAGTGATAGAGAACAAAATTAGCACCAGGTACTGTTCTGTTTTTGATGAAAAAAGAAGTGTTTTCTCTCTTCTCTCATGTGTAAGAAGAGAACAAAACCTGTTATTTTTTTAGGTGTTATCAGTATATGGTAAAGCTAAATAATTAAAAATAATACTAGTGTGCAATTTTAAATGCAAGTAAAAACAGAGTCTTGGTGCATAATAGACAACCAATAAGTAGTTGTGGAATTTATCAGTGATTCTTCTCTCAAAAAACATTTAGGCTATTAAAACACCTGTAATTTGTTTTCTAATTTTAAAACCACTAATCTATGTAGCGTTTAATGTGATCCAGTGTTAACTGCATTGATAACAGCATTTTTTAGTGACTCAAACCTTAGAAAGCACCTTCAGCTATTGTTGTTTTTCATTTGATGAATAACATAATTGCTGTGTTGCATTTTATGGCTTCAGGAAGAGGATTGTAGAGAAGTTTGATAATGTGGTGGTGATGCTAGCTGATCATCAAACCTCTTCTTTTTTTACTGGTCCCAGAACTCAACTGTCTTTCTCAGACTTCCTTGCAACTTGGTATGACCATGTTTCTGAAATGTGAGTGGCTAGTTCTTGTACATCTTAGAGCAGGCTAGGCTGTTTTTCACAAAAGCCACCTCCACTCTCCATATCTTCCTTGCTAGCAAACCTCTGTTGTGTTCAGATACTACACTGAGAGTCCTGGATCTGAAGAAAAGTGGGCCCATCTCTTTTTCTATCAGATCAGTGAGGTATTAACAAGTCAGCTGGGGGATCCTAGGCAAGATTTTCTCTTCTGATAGAAAAGACTCATGCAGAGAAAAATCTCCTCTGAGCATCACTCCTTTTCTTTCTTATTTGACTGAAGTTAGAAGAACACAAGGCCTGGAGATACTACAGCCAACTAGCAACCAAACAGAAAGGTCAAGAAAACTACAGATATGCCATCCAGAGCTCCCACTTCTTCAGTGTTGTGTCCATTGAAATCAATACTAGCACCTGCTAATCTTGGTCTTTCAAATATCTTGAGAGAATCCCTACAATTTACCACCACTGTAACAGATGCAACTGGTGTCTTATGCATGCTCTCTGACACCTCAGAGCACACTGGCTTGGCTTTTAGTTGACAACACCTGTATTCTTTTCCTGAAACTACAATCCACCAGAGCCTGCATTGCCACCTAATTAGGAAACCAGAAGTATTCATAGAACTCAGCTATCCCCACCTAACCTCAGGCTCAACGAATGACAGAAGTCAGTCAGTGTATAAATATGTCCCCATTTGAATGAAATAACATGTTTTACACTAGCGCCGAGTTCCCCACTTGGCTAAGTTCCAGATATCTACAGGGTATCTGTAAAAGGCTTGATAACAGTCCTTATTGGCAGACTTTCCATCCTGGTCTCACTTCCTTTCTCCTTTACTAGTGTTTCCTGGGATCACCTCCAAAATAAATGTACTCTAATCTTTGCTTTAGGGTTTTCTTCTGGAAAAATCCAAACTAAGACAGATTTTATGAGTTGAATTTGAAAGAAACACATCTTTGATATGATTTTCTTTTTAGAGTTATAAACATAAATATAAATATAAAGGGTTATTCTAGCAGTTAATATTAAGCATAATACAGTATGTTAGATTTTCTTTTCCTCATATTCTTTATGGTGTGATTTGATAGTCACTGTATCCCTGATTTATAAAGTGTGTAAGTATTCCTTTATCGATGTAAGTAAAGGTTTTGTTTAAAAAAGCATTTGGTTGGCATCCCGCAATGAAACCTTCCTAATGGCCCACTAAAATATATTTAAAAGGAAAAGTTAAAGAAAAGAAATAAGAAAATGAGAAAAAATAAAACAAAAAATAGCAGTATACAGTACACCTGAAAATTACTTACTTTCCAACCCTTGGAAAAATTGTCATTTAGTACAAAACAGTGCTAAATGAAAATGAATGAAAATGAATATTATTAAATGAATTGAAAAATAAAATGAAAAATGGATTTCCTTAGGGCCATCATTAAGAATTACCACAAATCCAGCTTAAAACAACAGAAATACATCTTTTTCTGTCTGGAAACCAGAAGTCCAAAAATCAAGTGTCCACATGGTTGGCTTCTTCTGGGCTCTGAAGGAAAATCCTTTCTACATCCCTCTCCTAGCTTCTAGTGGTTTCTGGTTATCCTGGTGTTCTTGGTTTATATCTCTGCCTCCATCGTCACTTGGCCTCACCTCTGTGTCTCTGTATCTCAAATATCACTCTCATCTCTATTAAAAGGATACCAGTCATTGGATTTAGAGCCCATTCTAAATTCAAGAAAATCTCATCTTGAAATCTTTAACTTTGTTGCATCTGTAAAGACCCTACTATTTCCATGTAAGTTCATATTCACAGGTATTGAGTTTTAGGACTTGGACTTTGGGGGAATACAATTCAACCTACTACAATGGGTAAGAAAAAAATGAGATTCATGAAAGCTAAATATACAGTAGCAGAATGTAAAGCTGCATCTGAGACAGAAAACAGCTAAATAGATATAATGGGAGAGCAAAGCAGTGAGTACATAATAAATAAAAGAAGCTCTCCCAGAAGCAGACAAAAGGATGAAGAGTTCAGATAGGATTAAAAAAAAATGAATGCCAACCTTTGACTAATAGGAGCATCTGAGGAAGAGTGCAAAAAAATGATAATAATAATTTTAACAGAAACAATACTCAAAGACATAAATGAAGAATAGCTTTCATAGATGAAAGAGATATCTAACTGTAGTTACACTGCCTGAAATGCCTCACTGTCAATCAGAGAAAATCAGTTTTGAGAAAGCCACTTCTCTTTTCATTAAATGTGGGAAAAAATTACCCTATAAGCATCTATCTGCAATAGCAGAAATAACACTGAAAATAGAATGTAACTTAAGCAAGCCTCATATTTAGTCTTTTCCATATTAAATACTAAAAGATTATTTAGAGACCCGAGAGACCAATCCCATGACTGAAGACTTTCTGCTAACCACGTTGCCTCTCTTATGTAATGAAATTAAAGGAATCTCAAGATAATGATAACTGAATAGTATCAAACATAGTGGTTAATTATAAACTAACTTCAGTCCATTTATTTCCCATGCCAACTTTATGAATCAGGTAATATTCTCTCTCCATTTTTTCAGAGGAGGAATGTGAGACTTAAAAAGGTAAAAAGATTGTGTTTATAATTAATGTTCTAGGCTGTTATTGTAGGTAAGAAGTAGGGAATCATTTCTACCATGTAACTCTTTTGAAATATTTTTTAAATTATGAAATATGGTCAAACAAAAGTGAATCAAAATTGGAAACACAAGACCCGCTGTTTAGCACTAAAAGCAGTTATGTAGTACAATACTGATAATTGTCTAATTATAAATATCAATTTTTACAGTTGACAGGGAAGATATAAACTGAAAAATGTTAATATTTTAGAAATCATAAGAATCTAATACTCCCAATTTAAAAAGACAATGGCAATTTTGATGTTTCAGATATTATGAAAAGGCTTAAAAGTATCCTGTTTAATTTTTAGTTGTATCAAAAAGGGAAAAGCTAAAGAATGTTTAAGCAAAACAAAGGAAATTACTATTGGACTTAAAAACAACACACAGCTCCTTCAGCCATTGAAGAAAAGTAAACCAAGCAAAGTCCACATTGTTGGGAAAGTTAGGCTTATAGAAAATTTACATCAAAGTCTGTTTTCATACTAAATAGCAAACAGGTACAAAAGCATATATAGAGTTGACCCTTCAACAGCACAGGGGTTAGGCCGAACCTTCACACAGTTGAAAATCTGCATATAACATTACATTTCTCCAAATCTTAACTACTAATAGTGCTGACTGGAAGCCTTATGAATGACATAAATAGTCACTTGACACATGTTTTGCATGTAATATGTATTATATACTGTATTATTACAAACTACATTAGAGGAAAAAAATGTTACTAAAAGTGTTAAGAAAATCATAAGCAAAAGAAAATACATTTGAGGTACTGTAATATATTTAAAGTTCACATCTGTATACAAGATGAATCATCTATTAGTACTTACATAAATATTGTCTTATATAATACAAAACACTGTAGATGTTATACACATTACTAACACTATACATCAAAAATGAAAAGATATGAAATGGAAATTCATATTTATTTACAGATACAAGGATTTGTGCATTGATAACAAAACACCAGCAATATGATTGCCTTATGGCAGATTAATGTAATTGATATGAGTACTTCGCAGTAGCCTATCCTATACACTAATGAATGAATCACTATAAAATTTTTATGGCATACAGAATTACAGTCATATTCATAACATAGTATTAAAAACATTGTTACTTAAAAAAAAATCCTGTGATGGTATACTGCTATGAAGTTTCTCCAAGTGCGAGAGGCATACTGTTCAGTGATGTAATTCTTTGAAAGCGAAGTTATAAAACAGAAAGAAAATTAACACATTATTAATTTTATATGCACTGTCACTCCCCTTTTGCCTATGTAAGGATAGGCTATCCACTTCCACAAAGTTCTTATACACATTTTTCTACATTATAGATACTGAAGTGATGTGATGAAGAGGACACAAAGATATATCATGCACTTGTTGCCATACAGTTATTAGATTTTCACATGTAAACAAACACACATACTCAGCAGATAAGTGTACAACGGTAAATGAAAAATAGGCTAGTATCTACATATAATTTATGTATGCATGCCAGATTTCTTAATGTTTTCAATATTTCTAGGCTATGTGGTTTACTGTTTTTTCAAATTGTCACAAATCTCCAAATAATTTTCTAATACATTTATTGAAAAAAATCTGCATAAAAGTAGACTCACACAGTTCAAGCCCATGTTGTTCAAGTGTCAGCTGTAGTTTCTTATATTCACAAAATTAGAAGGATTAAAGAGTTAAATATAAAAATGTTAAAGAGTAAAAAAAATTAAACAAATCACAGATTAAAATGTATTTGATCTTCCTTGTAGAAAAACTTTTACAAGGTAAGTATAAAAGATAAAATTAAAAGGAAAACTTGCTAAATACAGGTAAAAGGCAGTTTGCAAGTTGAAAAATATAGTTTTCACTAATTGTAAACAATTATATTGTAAACAAGTGATTAGAACCCAAAATAAAAATTAAGTGCATGGAGATTGTCAAAAAGAATATAAACTCTGACAGAAAAACATATTTCATATGAAATTTAAATAAATATAAATAAAATCAGGGTGGGCTTAATAATTTGAGAATGGCAAATTAAACAAAAATACCCCAGTACAATTTTCCTTCACCAAATGGATAACAATTAAGAGACACTAGTCTGGGTAAGATTACTGAGGTATCATATTGCAGTGGTGTAAACTGATAAAACATTTCCATAAAGCATTACAGTATTGTGAAGTGAAAGATGTAAAAAATATTGACTTTAAAAACAAATTCAATTCTACATATAAGAATTTATCCTAAGGGCATAATCAGAAACACAAATAAAGATTAGTTGTTGAGATGTTCATTGCTGTGCTTTTCAAAAATAGCAAACTTTTGAAAAAAAGTAGAATTATTGAATACATCAAAATGTGGGTGGCTGGCTACTCAAAGTCATTTCGTTTTTTATCTTTACATTTTTATGTATTCTCTTGTTTCCAACCAGCAAGTATCATCATTTTAATCAGGGAAAAAAAAGTATTTCTTCCTTTTCCTCTTGTTCAAAGTTGATATGGTGAGACAGCATCAATATATTTGATTCCTTTTAATAACATGCTAGTTATTGTACTTACCACTTGACATAGATTATCTGAATTAATCATTAAAATAACTAAGAAGATAATAAGGTACTCGAAGGAAGAGCAAAATATAGTTCAGAATATTGAAGTCTTAGACCTGCCTGTGAATCTATGTATATGCAATTCATCTGTTCTAGGAATTTTCCTACTGTATTGTGGAAAGAAGTTTAGCAGAAGGAAGTCACTTGCACCTATTTTAACTTTCCTCCACCTTCCCACCAAAAAATAAAATTATAGGGAAGTTCATTGGGGGAGGCAGTAGGGAACTGGAGATGCATGACTGACAGGATGGTTATTATTGCCCATTACCCAGAAGAAAAGCTTCAAGGGATTACAATTGACCTCCTTTTGCTCTCTCCAGATGGTGTCGGTCAGTTGCAGCTGATATATATTTAAGCAAAAGTTGGGGGAGCCTGTAGGCTGACCAAAGTGTTTGACAGCATTCAAAGAAGGCCAACTACTCTATAAATATCTCTAAAAAATAGTAATAGCTAAGGACTGAGAAAATACTTACAGATGAGAAAAAGGTAATTTCTTCCCATGTAATTCCTAAAATATATTTTCTTCAATATAGTTCTATAGTTGGTCATATTATCAGCCATAGGTACACAGTATTCCACCAAAATATACATATTATGGATATATATTTAGTGCATATATGTGTGTATATATGAAATATATCACACTCTGTATCAGATGCACCCCACTTTCCTCTTTCCCTAGAAAAAATAATATATTATAGTGAAAAAATGTACTGATTAGTTAACTGAGTTAATTTTATCAAGGGTGACTTCTTAGAATATGTGTCAGGAGGCATGGATTGTTTGCCATGCTGTATACAGATATATATATATATTAAATATTTAGAAAGAAGCCTGGAACATAGTAAGTGCTCAATAAATACAGTTTGAATAAATGAGTGGTAATCAGAAAGAGCCACACAAAGCAATGGATAAAAGAGGATTAGAAAAATTAGTGCCCATTTATGTAGTCATCAAATATTCATTGAGCACCTAATATATGTGATACATTGGACAATGCCTGGGTTAAGGGGAGCCATGAGAAATAATACCCCTACCTAAAGGAACTGATTTAATTTATTCAAACAGAATTTTCATTGCAACTGACGAACAAGGAAGGAAATAGCGCTAAAGAAATAAACTTCTTTGCATCTTTTCCACCAAATGCGAATTTCTAAAAAAGTACACCAGAGTTAAGCCTCAATATTTTAAAGACAGTGTTTTCCTAGGAAATACATTTGGTAGGTATTTCAAGTGTTTTATGTAAATAAGCTGAGACTGTCAATCTTTTAGATTTGTGGTTATTTCTCTGAGTAATTTTTAACTGAGACAGTTTTTCATATGGTAACATTTATTAATTGCAGGAGGAATTCATATTGCCAGCATTTTTAATAAGCTTTTCTACAGTAAGAATTAATTTCTTTCTAAGCTATAGAATATTTTACTCTAATGCCTACTGATACTACAATGAAAGTAGTTATCCCAAGTTCACAGGGACTATATTTAATATGATCATCTCACGGTCAGAACAGGAACATTGGATCAGCAAAGAAATGACACCATTTTCAAACAATGTGAAATGTATTCCATCCTCTTTCTCTCATGAATAACCACCTTTGAAAGGACGGGTAGCGTTGTTCTAGTCAAAAAGGGTAGGCTTGGTCCCTTTTTCATTCTGACAGTGAAGAAAAGTGATGAAAAACACATTAAAAGTAAATGACCATAAATTAAAATCTCCTTTAGTGGAGAGTTTCCTGTAATAAAAAAGTCTAATTGAAATAATAAGCTATTGAACCTGGAAGGGGAAGAGGAATGTGTGGTACTTTGGGGAACACGGCAAACCAAAAGGAAGACATTTCCAGCAAGGATAATCCAGAGCTGCGGTTTTGTCTCTAGGTGATGACTATGATGACTACTATCAAAGTGACAAGAAGGAGCTGTGTGTCATCTCACACCAAAGGCAATTTTCATAATAGCATTGGAAAGATCAAGACCTGGTATGTATGTATGGAACCAATTGCCATAACCTATAACCATCACAATAGCACAAATGGTGAATAAGTCTGTCTTTGACTGCCTTTTACCATCGGCTCTGTTTCATTACCTGTGACAAATCCTTTTTGGGATACTCTTGCAAAGTTATAGACAAAGGCAAGTTCACTAGTTACCCATTTTCTTTCTGAAGAAAGCCCTTATATCATAACTGTAAACAAGTGATGCAAGTTGATAGCTTTGGCAACATAAGCATTTCAGGTATGGTAAGATTCAGAAATTGGTGTGCCCCTCTATCATTTGTCTCATGTAAAAATGACCTTTTGGGTATGAGTATCAAATGTTAAGACTCATCTGGCATATTAAGGATGATGATGCATATTATTATATTTCCCCCCGTAAACTTCATCTAACAATCATGAGCACCTAGGATAAAATTCTGAAAATTTGGCTTCTTGGTACTGATCTTTTAAAGTCCTGATAACATACATCTTTGTAGAACCAAACTTTCCATTTGGAAAAATATACAAAGAAATGCTTACTATTTTCAATAGTTTTGTGTATTTGTTAAGTTTGCAAGAATTAATATCAAGTAGGAGGAAGCCCAAAACATCCAGTAAGCTGCAACAATGTGGACAGAGAATGAATGAAACCAACTATTTAAACCACAGTAGAACCCAGAAGGCCATGAGTAACCCTATGGTAATTGTCAATACAGTTAGGTAGAAATGAACCTATTTACAGACCTTGAAGTAATGATAATCCTTGGCTCTGAAAAGTAAAAGCACAACAGATTATTACTTAGAGGTATTGAATCTTGTTTAAGTGAAAGGAACTCCTGGAAGAATCTACTATCTGAATTGTAGAAATTAATTCAATACTTTGAATGCTTTGGCCAAAAGGGTCTGACAAACATACAGTATTACACTGGAACTTTTATTCATAGTGATGTAGGGAAGGAGGTGGAGAAGATAATAAGCTATTAGTTTTATAGTAGAGCGAGCTTCTTTGTAAGTATAATACTCAAAAAATTATTTGGTAGAAGTAGATTAAAATTGTTAACATTTGGATTTTTTTGCCTTAAAGTAACACAAAGGTCAGCATAACATGCTGCCTCTCCCTAAATGGATGGAGAGTAGCAAACAATCCACATATATTCAGCAAATGTGTTAATCAAAAATTATAAAGCATCTATTATGTATCAGGCACTGTTCTAGGCACCAGGTATATAATGTGAATAAAGTAAAGGAATCACTGTCCTCATGTCCTTGGCATTCTAGAACCAGGAGACAGATATTTAAAAAGCAAGCCTGTGTACAAGTACAAAGCCCATTGGGATAATAATATGTGCTATAGAGAAAAAAAATAAGCAGGAAAGTGGCATAGAGAGTATAGTGCTGAGGGAGTGAGTTATTTTAAATAGAGTCTTCAGGTAGTCTTTACAGATAAGGTAACATTTGAGCGGTGACCCAGAGAACACAGCAGCCTGAGAAAAACTATGCATCTGTCCCAGCTACTCCATCCAGCCATGAAGGAAATCCGTCTGTTCAATCCCCAAGGAGACTGATCTTAACTTGATATATGTGACTCAATATATAGCCAGGATGACCCTGCCATACAGGGGAGAAAATTCAGGATTTGTGTCCTCTGTCATGGAAGAGTAATCTGGTATCATGATCACACATGATATGTTCTACCACATGCACTTTTCTCAAACGCTTTGCCCACAAAAATGAAGGATGTTTTGTCTTCTGAAGTGATCCCAGTAAACGTCATCAAAGCCTATGGTCTAAATCATCACGTCGCCTGTGCTTATTTTTATTCTTTTTCTCTTTCTTTTTAAGAAAAAGTACCAAGTACACTATTCCTTTCCTTAGAAAAGAAAGTGGCTTTTTGTTTTTGAGTTTAGATACCACTGCTTTTCTAAAATATGTGAGAAAATGCACCTTCTTCACAATTTAGTTAATGAACAGAAAATGATTTATGTAACACCTCAACTTTTGACATACATATTCAAATACTACAATGTGAGGATGAGATGAGCCAAAAAGAATTTAAGGGTTTGTATGAGAAAATTTCAGTTTGTATAAAATGAGTTGAGAGGAAAAAAACTCACCAATTTTATTCTTCTTGAATAAATATTTTTTTTTCTGAAAATAAAGGTAAAATTATTGTAGTTGAAGTGACAATGATTTTATACAGGTGAGTAAGTTTTCTTGGAAAGATTTTTCCAATGGAGATTTTAACGTAACAAAGACTAGTTTGTTGGACCCAATAATTCAATGAAAATTCTACTAATGTTAGTGATTTTCATAAATGTGATTTCATTGAATCGGTTCAAAAGAAGTCAGGATGGGATATGTGAATTTCTGGTGTGCTTAATTAGTAGTTTGGACAATTGGTGAGATAGAGGTTTAGATCCCTGCACCACACTTTTATGTGAAAGGAATTTCATATGTATTGCACATCAAATCTCCGCCAGGAACAACATACACGTGAGTAATACTGTGTATGTAGCTATTGAATATATATTGCTATTTCTATGAACTCTTTGAGTTAAAACTACTACACAAAGTAATTTAGCTAATAAACTTTGTTTACATGTATGATTCTTGGTATAACATTAGCTTAGCTACAAAATTAATACTAAGCGTAATTATATTGGTCCTATTCTATAGGTATTGAAAAAGTTGAATTTCAAGGACTAAATTATACAGCATTTTTTCTTCCATCTGTTCAGTCCCTAAGGAAACTGATTTTAACTTGATATATGTAACTATAAGTTGGATATAAGTTAGGATATAAGTTGACACAAAATGGGTCATGTTACCATATATGTTGTCTTAATTCAGATCCTGTGGAAACAGAGTCTGAGACAGAGTTACATACAGGAGTTTTATTGAAAGGCACTTTCAGAGAGAGAAAGAGGAAAAAAATATGAATTTTACAGTGGAAAATCTGGCATTTGCTACTTTAAGCAAATAATCAAGTTGGTGTCACTAGTAATAAGTCATGTTGGTATCATGTACCACTGATATTTTGCAACAAGCACACTTCACCTCAGAGGTAATTTTATCCTATCAATAAATCGAGTGTGAAAATGAGAAAACATCAGACCAACCTAAAGACAGAGACATTATACAAAATACTAAGACCCTTTCAAATTGTCAAGATGATGAAAATCAAGGAAAGACTGAGAAATTGTCACAGATTGGAGGAGACTAAGGAGATAGAACTACTAATGAGATTTAGTATTCTAGATTGGATCTTGGCACAGAAAAATGGCATTTGTGGAAAAACTGATAGCATCAAAATAAAGTATGTCAGTTAAAAAATGTTTGATATTGATTAAGATGAAAGGAACATAGATATGCAAGAAAAGTATATAAATGTGAATTGGATACAACCCTCTCCCCCAAAGTGAGGAAGGCTGGTTGGATAGTGGAAGGTGACAAATTCAGTTGCAGCTGAGGCTTTCCTCTGATCCTGCATGGAGCTCTGGGATTGGAATGGCCTGTTGAGTTATCACTAAATGAGGCAAGGGAGTTCTGGACTTCTGCCCCCTTGCCTCAGTGGTCATTGGCTAAAACTGATTCCGGGAGGGGCCATAACCCTGGGCAAGTCTACCTGAGGGCTCAGCTATGAACCATCACCAGCTGACACTCTCAGCACTTTGAGGAAGGATTTGGTCCTGAAGAGGGAAGCTGTGTGGGGGGCTGGGGGGTAGGGAAAGACATCATCCTCTCCACTATATACATCAGAAACCTTTTCTCTTCTCCAAAAGTCTATGGAGCAAAATGAAATGGCCAGATAATTAAATGATAAACATTATGATAAAATTGAGTAACAATGTTAGCAATAAAACACACGTGTGTGTGTATGTGTTTGTGTGTGTGTGTGCGTGCATTTATAAAATGCTTTGGGTTCCAAAGTTAAATAGATATTCTGTAAACTCTGCAATTCCTCTGAGGATAAGGAAGAATATACATAAAGGGATTTTAGGGAATTTGCTGTAGGCATTCATCTCTAGTTATAAAGCAAGACAACTAAATGCAATGGAAAAAGTAGGATAAGGCTATCATTTTAAAATTATTATACAATTTGTATTGGAGCTCTTACTTTTGAAAGCCCTATCAAGTTTTGTTATTTTTTTATTGTTTCAATTTTGGTTTTTTAGTAGTGGGTGTTACTTTTCCTCACACAAATACAAAATTAAAGTATGAATAAATCAACTTTTAAAATGAATAGTTCCTTTTGTGAATTTGAGAATAACCTTTACAGTTATTCATTTTAATTACAGAAGTGGTTTAACATGGTCTGTGCAGCTTTATGTTTGCAATATGTGAAAATATATCCAAACATTAAGGAAAAGCTTCCCTATGCTTTGGTGCACCGAATATCCTTGCCACTGCAGACACGTTTCACCCATTCAACATCTTCCTTGATATTTTTACAAACCAACTGGTAAATTGGAAGTGAACAATAACGTCATGAACAGAAAATTGATGACCGAGTTTCTCAGCCTTGAATCACATCCAAATAATCGTCAACACTGATTTCTCTTTGCCTCAGTGTTGGTGTCTGTTAAAAAAAAAAAATCAATCTTTCGCTTAAAGAATCAAACTAGGTTAGCTTGGAGATTTGAGAAATGTTCCTTCAATTCCGAGGAGAAAAAGTTGTAAGAAATTACTTGTCATCACTTCTACATCAGAGATTATTATCTAGAACTCACAGTTCCTGTGCTTTAGTAGAATATCAGGAGGGTCTCCAAATCCCGTGAGTAAACTACATGTTGTGTGCATGGAGACATTCATTTGGGGGGAGGAATCAATAGTTTTTACTAAATTCTTAATGATCTTTGCCCCTCACATTTTTAGTCCACTCTCCCACACAATATGTTTGTCAGATATTCCAAACCAGATGCTACTTGTTTGAAATACTGTGTCTGGTAAGGAATATGCAGAAAAATCAGAGGTCATACATAAGAAAGATTTCATTCCTGGAGTTTGAAAGAATACATTTGTTCTTAGCAGAGAATCCTGTCTGGAGTCCTCCTTCGAGCCCTGTTATTCTCAGAGGGCAAATCTCTAAATGGGAATGAAAGTCTTTCTTCTGGGGGTTACCCCTCACCCTTCATTTGTAGTTCTGTCCTTATACGTGAAGAGATTTTAGTGATATGTTTTCCCTTCCACTCTTTCCTTTAATTATTTCACTACTTAAATAAAGGTCTACACTGCCCTAGACCTCCCTTGCTCACAGTTCCCTCTGCATCTGAATGGCATTTCAGTTTACAGCAGTATTCATATTTAAGAGAACCCAAAACATATCTACTTCAGGCAATTTTCTGAGAATCATTATAGATTCACCTCTCCTATATCTTCAAACACTGCTCTGAAACTTTACTACATTATGATGAGTCCCTAATTTTATCAACGACCCCTGTCTACACGCAGCTGCCCTCTTTTATAGTTGAGATTCCATCCATAATTAGACACAGCTGTGTGTATGCCTGTGACAGCCCTGTAAAAAAACTCATGAGGAGGGCAGCTTCTCCTTCCTACCCAAGTGACTCAAGTCACTGGGCGGTGAAGCACATGTCCAGCATCCTTCAGGAACACAATAGGTAAAGAAACTTCTGATATGAAGGGTTTGCTGTAATATTTGTTTTTCTCTCCTAATTTATTGCTCAGCCTTGGGTCAGGCAGCCGTTCAAAGAATTCAGGTTGGTGCAGAACTTTATGAAGGCTGAGAGCATGCATTACAATCACAGAATTTTCAAGGCTCACAAAGCTTGCATAATTACACTGTCTGCCGGGGCCTTCCGGCACTTTTCAGCTATAATGGCAATCTGGCTAATTTCCCACTGGCTTAATCTATAACTTCAAAGACTCCTAAAGCAGTTATGATTATTCTGTTTGCTTTTCAGGTGACCTACACTGTTTGCGTTGAGCGGCCAAGTTCTTGGGTTGATTAACTAGAAAAGAGCTGTTTTAATTTAGGACTTTCTCCCTAAATATGGCTTCTTTCTAAAAATAATCTCTAGATGATACAGTAGCGAATCATGTCTCATCACAAGTGACAAGCTTGAGACCAGTTGAAAACCAACTGTTGTCTGATTTTTAAATTGTAACTCCTTGTTGAAAAACCAAATTATACATGTTCAGAATTAAAATCTTGGAAAATACACAAAGAATATAAAGAAGAAATATTAAGCCATTAAATATTCTACTGCCTAGCCATAACAACTATTAATATTTTCTTGTATTCAATAATTAATTCAACAGATGCCAAGTACCCCAGGCATCATGACACTCTACTAGGTGTTATGAATCCTTTAGTAATTACATTTTTAAGAAGTATTTTGCATATTTATAAATACTATTTTCTTCATATTCTTTTCATTTCTTTTTTTTAAAACAAAATCAGGATCTTGTTGCATGTCTAGTTTTGTATCCTGTCATTTTATGCTCTATTTTATTCTGTGACCTTTCCCATGCTATTGAAAATCCTTTAAAAACATTATTAAAATGGCTGTGCAATATTTCTTCCTATGGATAATCATACTTTATTTAGCCAATTCTCCATTACTGGCCATTTACATTACATAAAAATTAAATAAATCTTGGTATCTTTCTCCTGCTGTATTTTAATCATTTCCACTCTTTGAAACATCTCATGTAGACCTACTCTAAAACTGATTCTTAGACTCTCTTTCATGTCTTCCATTATGCCTTCCTTTTCTTATCAAAAAGAAAAAAAAATTTAAGTGTCTTTAGAGAGTAAGAAAAAATTTAAAAAGCAGCAACATGCTCATGAGTTTCCTTTGGGATTAGAATAGAAGATAATAACTTGATATGGCATTTTTTATTTCAAATCAAAATTGCAGCTATGTCTTAAACTGTTAATATTGATGATATAAATAAATAAAGTTATAACATCCTAATAGACAATACAAAAATTCAATAACATGTGTGTTTAATAATATCTATCTGTACTGACATAAAAATGGTTGAATAAATAAAGGATAAATAAATGAGAGAAACAAGACAGATCTTCCTTAAAGAAAAATTCCAAATAATAAATACAGGAGAGATGACAGAAAAAAAAAAAAACTAAACAGAGTACAGCACAATAATAAGTCTTGCAGACAATTGTTAAATGATAAATTCGGTGGCAGAACTTGAAAGAGTAGCATGATATTTGGCTAGTCAAACCATTTTCTCTTCAATATTTGTTAACTACTGTAGTGGTATTAACATATGACTACAGATTAATTCATATTCTTTTCTCCAGAAGGGGGCGCCTGACTCCCTCCTCTTACTAGAGCTGGCCACTGGAATCTAAGGAACAGGCTATTAAAGGAGAAAGTAGTAACTAAATATTTTACCCAGCAGACAGCACAGTATCCATGTGATCAAGGTTAGGACCAATCAGTAAGTAAACATCACTATCACATTCTTACGTTCTTGCTGATATTCCATGATAAAGACCCCTTGCTGAAGTATTCTCCCTCAAAACCTGTAACCCTCATCCAGTCAAAGCGAAACATCAAACCCAAACTGAGGAATATTCTATTAAAATAACTGACAAGAACTCTTCAAAAGTGTCAAGGTCATGGAAGATTAAAAATAAAAAAAAGAAATTCTCACTGACTGCAAGAGCTTGAGGAGAGTCGATGTCTAAATGCAATGTGTTACCCTAGATTGGATCACGGAAAAGGAAAAGGACATTAGCACAAAATCTGCTGAAATTCATAGTGAGCCTGAAATTAATAATAAATATCATACCAATTCTCATTTCTTAGCTTTGATGAATATACCACAATTATGTAAAATGATAATACTAGCTAGAGTTGGGTGAAGAATTAAATGAACTCTGTATTATTATTGCAATACTTCTGTCAATCTAAAATTATTTCAAAATAAAAAGTTTTAAATAGTATTATCATTGTTTGTTAAAATTGGTTCATAAAGCTGTCAAATGTGTTTAAATATGTAGAGGGATTGTTAACAACTCAATGAGGTAGAGCTTATGTAAAAGCTTATAATTACCAACATATTTTCCTAAGATTTAATATAACAGGCAGGCACATGGTACCTCCTCATCTGTTCCCCTGTGATGTAGAGATTGTTTTCTGCCTTTCTCATTTTGGGTTTGTTTTTGTACATTGGGGTACGCTGAGTCCTCTCAAGTAATTTATTCGAATAAGCTCTTCAATCCTTTCATAGTAAAGACCTGCAAAGTTGTTCCTTAGGGCAGTGTCCCAGAGGACTTATTTCCAAAGACACAAAGCGAAAAAGGGATACATTTTTTATTTATGTTTTCTTATTCTTATTTTTTCATTTATCCATGCTGTAAGTACTATTTCTTACAAGATTCAGCAAGTATTTGAGAATGGTACATGGGAAGTTAGAATACAAAAAAAGCAACTAACTCATTGTCATCATTCAGAAACTTGATGTAGTACCTTATAAAAATAGTTGTGCTTTTTACATGTTTTCTAATCTTATCAACTATGAAGATTTTCTCGACCTTTGTCAGCCAAGAAAAAGTGTTACAGGATACCATTCTCTGCCTAGCAATTAGCATTTTTCATGACAATGTCAAGCATTAAAATTGACCTATTCATCCTCAGATCCCTCTCTGTGGAATGGATATGAAATTTTTGATGTGGATTATTTACTCTTTAACCACAATGATAAATCATCAAGAAGAAGACACACACTTTTTATCTGATGTTGAGGAAAATACATATGTTTCTAGTATCTTTCAATTAATTGTGATTTGGGACCAAAAGGAGAAATTCCATTGCTTCTAGTTGTAAGGAAGTATCATTGGAAAGTGTTCATAACCTTGTGAAGACTTATTTTACCTATTTTATTATTTTATGTACAAGTATTAATTTTTGTGAGATGTTTAATTTTTAAAACAAAAGTATCATCATCGAGAGCAAATATAATCATTCTGGTTTTGCCATGTCCAAGATATAAGTCACTGGGGACATTACATAATCTCTTCATGTCTCAGGAATAATAAGTATAATTTTCAGTCCCAAGGGATTGTTGGAATAAAATGCATGAATAGTAAGTAGATGCTCAGTAAATATCAGTGTAAGTACTCCCTAAGTATTAGCTATTTTTATATATTTCTTTACAAATTCAGATGTGAAAAATCAATTTGTAATTCTATAAAGGATAACAACTTAAAGAATGGAGTGTTAGAGAGACTCTATTTTCTTTTAAATATTTAATGATATCAGCAAATGTATCTATACACTCTAGAGTGAGGTTTGATTTTAGCTACAAGTCTGAAAGCTGAGCATCAGATAGCTATGCATCAACTTTTAACATCAAGGCAGTTCTTACTGGGGTCTGGCCAGAGCCACATTTCATTTCAAGCCTTCCTAAGTTACCCTTGGAGGTTGAAGATTGAAGATCCTGTAAGGAAAAGACCACTGGGTTTGAAGCCATTGCAAAATGAGATCACATTCCTGCTCTACCTCTTCTTTGAGAAGGTTGTATTACAATTTCTGACGTACTAGTTCTTGTCGGGAAAACAGGTATCCAACCATCCACCTTGGATATTATTGCGGTGCTTAAGGAAAGTAAACTCTGTGAAACAAGTTTAATGCATATCTTCTTGTAGATGGCTAACAATTGTTGGTCCTCCTGCACAAGCTCTTATTTACAAAGCAGCATGTTTAAAGCATTTTAGCATCCATATGACCCTTCTGGATGAAAGCCAGGGACAGATCCCACATGTCATACAACAGGCTACGCTGAGACTGGCATTTTGTCAATGAATATTAAACATTTTAGGAAATGAAGGAGGTGGGAAAGTGTAACAATAAAAGTACTAAGTAAT
Source organism: Smutsia gigantea (assembly GCA_032199065.1). NCBI lineage: Eukaryota > Metazoa > Chordata > Mammalia > Pholidota > Manidae > Smutsia > Smutsia gigantea. The sequence continues at coordinate 300,345 of JAVSCE010015626.1, read as the reverse complement.
ATCAAAATATGAAATCATAGCTGAACATATTGTTCGTTAAGCCAGGGAAAACTGTGTTATAAGGCATAATATCTCTGAACAAAGAAACAAATAACTGATTTTAAATCAGGTTTGGGGAAGTATGGAATTCAGAGATCTGCAGGCATTTTAGAAGCACAAGCATTTAAAGACTGGCTGAAAGTTCAGCCTCTTACAAGCCTGGTCACTGGAGCCAAACAGTTGCTGACTGGCTGAGAAGTCAGGTTAATGAAGATAAATTGTTCCTGAAAAACTGAGGTGGGTTTAGAAACAGTTTTTAGGTAGATTGGGTACCATGACCAAAGAACAGTGTTTCCCTCTCTTGAGCTCATAGAACACGAACTTCTTATTCTTGATAATCTAACCCTTCATGGTTAGAAAGGTCTTTAAACTCATCTGTTTCACAGACTTATCTCCAGCTACTTGCCCGTATATGCATCATATGAGTTAGCCACATAGACTGAGACAACCCTTCCTGCAAGAATATGTGTCCTGTGCACAGGCTGTGTCTCTGTTTGGTAAATTACCACTCATTCTTTGCGTCTTGTTTCAAGTGTCATGGATTTGTAGGGCTTCCTCTAAGCCACACATACTTGTTAAGTGAAGTACTTTCTGAATCCCCCACGTACACCTAGATGTCAATACCTTCTTCCCCTGAGTTCACAGAGAAACTTGGAACAGAGCATTTCTCATTGTGTATTGTAATTATGTGTGCATGTGCCTGTCTCCCTTCCTGCATTTTAAATACCTTGACGACAGGCTCCACTTTGCACAAATTTTTTTTTTTAATTCCACTGTCTGGCTGTTCAGTGTCTATTGGTAGGCGTTCAATGGTATCTGCTATTTGCATGAGTAATAAGTTTATATTTTCATTTCTCGACAATAATTAAGCTATTTATTTGCATCTTCATTTGTCAGTGAGGAAAGGAACACATTAAGCAGTTTGCTCAAGTTCACACTTTTACAAGTACAGAGCTAACAAACCCAAGTGACAAGGCCCATTGTCTTTCTCTATTTCCCCCCAATAAAATGACTTTGTGCAACAATATAAGGAGCTTATCTAGATGGGGCTCGGGGTACTCACTATGAATGTGTCTCACAAACTTAGGAACATGTACCTTCACAGACAACATTTCTTGTTAGTACTCCGGGTCCATGAAAGGGTTTCAATTTCATCTCCAGAAACAGGGTAGTTCCAGCCACCAGGGCGTTTCCAATGTGTACAAATTTTAGCTAGTTGGGTTGGCAGAAACTTTTCTCCTCAGTGGGGCTCTGCTAGTTTGCTAAGACTGCCATAGCAAAATGCCCCAAACTGAGTGGCAGAACAATAGGAATTCATTGTCTCACAGCTCTGGAGAATATGTGTTGGAAATCAAAGTGTTGACAGGTTTGGTTCCTGCGGAGGGCTGGGAGGGAGAATCTGTTCCATGCACTTCTCTTTTGGTGGTTTGCCAGACTTTTGGTGTTTCTTCGCCTGTGGTAGCATAACTCCAATATTCACCCGGTGTTCTCCTTGTGTCCAATTTTCCCTTTTATAAGGTCACTAGTCATATTGGTTTAGTAGTTCACTCAATTCTAGTATGACTTCATCCTAACTTAACTAGTTACATCTGCAACAACCCTGTTTCCAAATAAGGTGACACTCTGAGGCACTGTGGGTTTGGATGTCAGCATATGAATTTGGGGAAGACACAGTTCAGCCTGTATTGGAGTCCAAGGCTCTTCAAGGAAGGGCCTGCCATTTCTAAAGGAGAGATTTTCCAAAGAAACAGGAGAATACAGTAGGTGTGTGAGGACAAGCAATGAGGGAGGTGGGATCTCTGCCAGTCTGAGCCATGAAGTCTGTGTTTTGGTTTGTGCAAAAACTGAAGAACAGGGGACACCAGGAAGCTTCAACTCTGTTCTGTAACCGCCTTGAGGGTCTATGGAAGCACTAGCGACAGTCACCAGAGTTGAGGAAACTACAGTCATCATAATAAACACTTACTGGTTAAGTAGTTTGCTTTGGATCCCGCAGTGTGTGAACCCAAATCATGATTTGAATCCAACAGTGGTTATTTAGTCTGGGCTGTCTCACTTGATTCCTAAACATTTACTTGCTTTCTTTTCCTTTTCTTCCCTTCCCTTCTCTTTCTTTCTTTTAATTTCCTTTATTTTCCTGTCCTGTGCCTCCACTTATCTTCCATTCTTTCCTTCCTATAATTCTTCAAGGAGCAAAACCAAATTATAAAAACTTGTTTCGTTTTTATATGCATCTTCCCACTGAGGTACTTAATCTTTACTAATACAGATCCACATTAAATGTTCGAGATAAAGTCGGCTCTTATCGACTTACTCCATGTGAGTAAGTTTTCCTGATCGCATATCCAGGGCCAGTTTTACTCAGTTAAGTGCCTTGACCTGTCAACCTCTTCTCTTAACCCCTAGGGGTGAGTGAGAGACTAAATTTGTAATTTCAGCTTCAATATCCAAATCCAAGGTTCTTCCTGCCACATGATCTTCAGAGCAAAATTAACAGGAAATTCTTAATCTAGTTTGTCTCCACAGCTCACAAGCAGCTGTCATTATAAATAAAGGCCAGTGTCAGTCTCATCAAACCTGAAATTTAACTCATGCTTTTGCCACCCAATGAGGGATTTCCTCTAACATACTCACTACGTAAATCTCCTATTCTCCAGTGTTTTTACTTTGGTATTATACTACTATAAAAACCCATTTGGTGACAAAGCCTTAACAATATGAAAGAGTAGCAATGGACCTTGAAAATGAAGACGGAAATTCCAAAACACAGGATTGTTTTTCATCATATGTGCCAAATTTCTCTCCCAAGCCAGAATTGTTACTAAGAAATTAGACAGACTTCAAACCTGGAATGGGAGAATCACATCAGGTTGACTGTTTCTGTCCTAAAATTTATTTCAAGTTCTTGGTTAATCAAGGGGAGGTTTTTCTAAGATATTATTCATGAAATAATAAATAAAAAGAATAAAGTATAATAGTTTTTATATATCATGCAGTTAAAAAAGATTTGCAAGTATAATTCAGTAATAGATTTCTCATATCTGTATACATAAAGACTGTGAAATAGATTCATTTATTTTACACTTTATATGTTACAGTTTTCAAATGAGAGCATTAAAACCTTCAATGTTTGCTCCCCCTTGAATTCAACCCTACTCAGCCAAATTTAACGGCATATTTGAATTACTCTATACATACATAAAGTATGTATGCCCTAAGTCCAACAGAGATAAAAGAGAAAACAGCTCATAAAAGTGTTATAATGACATCAGACTCCACTGGTTAGCATGTGAGCACTGCCTCATAGTTCCAAAAGATGTTTTAGAAGTTTATCTAGCCTACCTCCAATGTCTTGAGTCAAGACTTAATTTCATTTCTGAAAGCAATTAATTTTTAAATTAGAATCTGAAATCACAGGCAGTACAATCAAGCTAGGGGTTCAGAATCCATGAATAGTCAAGGCTGCAGAAGAGCGTGGATCAGTCACCTTCTTGATTATGTGCTGGTTTCTCAAACATCCAGAGAGTGAACTGGGAAAATATCAAGGATTCACTACATTGGTAGGATATTGGAAGAGTAAACGTGGAGAAACGACAAGAGCCAAGATTTTGTATTACAGGTTGGAGACTAAGAAGAGCCAAGGTATCGTGTTTTAGGGAGACTCTGTTCTTTCTTTCACCCATTCAGACCAAATGTCATTAGAGAGAACATGTGCTTGACTAAGCCCCGTCAAGAACAGAATGAATTGACCTACAGAGTTTTTGGAGAGGGTTGAAAGTACTATTTATCCAAAACATTTATAAAAGGGAATTAGTCCTCAAAGGAGAGTAAAATTAAAGTTATTTAATGGGGAGAGGATTAAACGAGGACAATCTAAAAGTGACTTAGTATCCAGTTTTGTGTGGTGTGGGGTGTGTGTGTGATGGCTTTTTCTATTAATAAGAGTAACGTCTGAAGGCTCATATAAAATAACTCCCTACAAGTGCATCAATAGCCAATCCCTAAAGACTCATAGGCATCAGAATACCATGTAAAGTATAGAGACTAAAACTGGGATCCTAACTATGACATGTTTAACCTGCGGTATAAAAAGTGTTCCTTTGCTTCTTGATCTTTAGCTACTTTAGGTAAAAAATGAGATTTCTGTAAAACAGACAACATAGAATAATGTGGGATGAAATACTCTATCCAAAAGCCACTTCTAAAGTAGAGAACACCACACATAAAGTTAGCTTTTCATTATTCAGATTCCTTGGGTCTAACAAGAGAGACTGATTCTTTTTCTTCTTCCTTTTGAGAACAGATTTCTGTATTTGCTCATTTCACACCAAAAAGACTCCTCAACAGGCCCATAAAGATCATGAAATGTTTTTCTTTGCCTGAGAGAGAAGTGTCAGTAGAACTGAAGAGGCAGTCATAAAATTATTACTTTTTTTATGTGGAAACAATTATCTTAACTAGTGAAGAAAGTCAGGTTCCCAATTTTAACTCTAAGCAAAGGTGTGGCTTAGTCATTTTTATTTACACCTTTAAAATGCCTTCTTGTTTTGCCCTTTATGTGACTTTTCCCAATTAGCTTGGATATATTTTATACCACCCTGTGAGGAATTTCATAAATTGTTTATTATTTTTCTTTTCCAAGAAAAAAGGGTTTATAAGTCCCAGGTCCCCCCTCCCCTTCCATGTGGCACTTATTAGTCTTCCCAGAGGCCTTTTCTTAGCCCTGCCTCCAACTGGAGGCTAAGCTGGGATAGTTCTTGCTATCATAATTGAAAATTAATGATGAGAAGCAGCCCCAAACCACACCATTCCTTTTCCCCTTCCTCAGTCCAAGAAGTGTACAATGTAGATTTTATTTCAGGGACTTAGAGAGGTGATTAATAGTCATAGGGCCCTGACACTGGCTTCAGATAAGTGGTGTAGTCTGGCAGGAACACAAATATGTGGACACCATTCCCATTAATCTCTGAACACCACATGGAAAGGGAAAGTCTTTGCAAGGCCTCTGTAAAGGGAGTTATTATCATGAGGCCAAATTTTCTATAAAGAAAGGCTAATTTGTAGCCTCTGTGAACTTACGCAGGAGCAAAGGAGTTTCTACATTCTACTTATAAGGAGACTTTTCCCCAAATGAGAAGATGTAAATGGAGTGTGAGGGTGAATAATAAGAAAACAAAAGTCTGAGGAAGCTGACAGTAAAATCTGTGGTATCATGACTATTGGTGTGTGAGCCCAGGGAGACTGGCTATGAGCCATGTTTTGTCATTACTCCAGCTGAAGCACACAGATGACCCTCAGCGTATGTTGAGTGAAGGGATGAAAAGAAAGTTTGTATTTTTTTAGGATGCAACGTTCATGTTTGACAATCAGTAAATGAAAGAGAACATAAAAATTATATTGTGTTTCTGCCATCCTTGATACTATGATTTTAATGCTAGTATTAAACAATGCCATGGTCATTGTTGCTGTTATATTATGATCTTTATAATATTATTAAACAATGTCATGTTTTTCCACCTGGAGAATGCCAAATACATTATCCTTCAGATTGGCTTATAATTCCCTTTCTGAATAAAAGTCTATTACATCTTATAAGTAGTACCCCCGCATGGAGAACATATTTCATTTGTTGTTTTAATGGATGCTGTGTTTTGGTACTTTTTCTTTGATTAGCTTGTGAACTCCTCGAGGCAGAGATCACGGCATGTTCTCCCTGCTGTCCCTGGCATTGCATCTAACATGTGTTCAGTAGATGTTCCTTGAATCAAAGACAGTAATTATATCAACAGACAATCTGGAGCCCAGTTTTGCTTCTTCTTCTGACTTAGTGATCCATAAGACAAAAGTTCTCTTTCTAATTATTAAAAGTATTGCTATTGGATGGTGTTCTGAATGGGGCATCTCTATTTTCTTGATGGGAGATGGATATTTGCCTTGGGGGGACTATATAAATGTTGATATTCACTTGAATCCTTATTGGGACACTACATTTTCTCCTCATAGAAGCAGAGAGGCTTTGCTGAATTAGACATAGCACAAAATTATTCCTACTTAACACTGTAAGTGTAATGTAGTTTATTGACTATATCCTACAATCTTGTTAAGGTTACCTATACATTTTAACACCTTTTAAATTTCTGTTAGATTCTCTGGAATAAAGCTAAGATTTTGCACATTTGCAGAAAGCAAAGTAAAAGTGTCTTTATTGTTGTACTTCTTCCTTTCCAATCTGTGTTATATTTTTTCCAGCTTCATTGTGCTATCTTGAGCCTCTAGGCCAATGTTGAATAGAAGGAGAAAAAGAAGAAATCCTTGCTCTATTCCTGATACTGTTAAATATTATTCAGTCTTTCACCATTAAGTATGATGTTAGCTATAGGGTTTATTAGATGCCTTTTACTGGGATTTAGGAAATTCTACTTTTTCCTGATTTGATGAAAACTCATATGAAGAGTAGGTACTGAATTTTGTCAAATGATTTTCTGCAGCTATTGACAAAATTATGCTTTTCTCTTTAAAATTATTGATTACATTGATTGGTTTTAGGAAAATAAACTAATTTTGCATACATCATATAAATGTCCCTTGGATATGAGGTACTGTCCTTCTTTCTATATTAATAGATCAAATTGGTACAATTTCATGAAAAGTTTGCTTCTGTATTCAGGAGAAATATTGATCTGCAGTTCTTTTTCTTGTTGTGTTTTTCTTGTAAAATCTTGTGTGGATTTGGTATCAGTGCAATGCTGTTTGGGAAGTGTTCCTTCCTCTTCTATTCCCGGGAAGAGATTGGCAGGATTAGCATTATTTCTTCTTTAAATAATTTGTATCATTCACAAGGGAAAAATATCCGACCTGGAGATTTCTTTTCCAGTAGTTTTAAAACTAAAATTTAAATTACATTTACAGTTAAAGAAGTATTCAGTGTATTCCATTTTGGATATGTTTTGATAGTTTATGGGAGTTGAAGAATTGGTCTACTTTAAGTTGATGAATCTATGTGCATAAAGTTGTTTCTAGTATTTCCTATATTAAACTTTTAAAGTCTGTGAGGTCTACCGTGAAATTACTTTTTCCATTTGAAATACTGGAGTTGGGAAGTGTTTTTTCCTCTTACATTTTTGGAAAGAGTATTTTAGAATTGTTTTATTTCTTCTCTGTATGTTTGGAGAAATGTATTTAACAGTAATGCCATCTGGGTCTTTGTTTTGCCATTGTTTTTTGTGGCAGTGTTTTGTTTTGATTGTTTTTGTTTTTAGAGGGAGTGGTAATGAATTCAACTTTTTAGTAGATATAGGCCTATTTAGAATATCTAATTTTTGAATAGTATAGCTAATTGCTTCTTTTAATGAATATTTTCATGTTTTATGTGTTCTCTATATTCTTAGTATGTTGATTATAATCATTCATTATCTTTTTAATGTCTGTGTAATCTAAGTGATCTCTTTTATTTCTGATATTAATAATTATTCTTCATTCCTTTCTCCTGATAATACTAACTTTATTGATCTATTCAAGGAACTAGATTTAATTTCATTGATTTTATTGTTTTTCTGTTTTAATTCATTAACCTTTCACTCAGATTTTTATTCTTACCTTCTGTCTATGTATTTTGTTTTAATTACTCTTTTTTTTAATTAGTTTCCTAAGGTGGAAGCATAGATCATTAATTATACACCTTTTTTATATTCAATATGAGCATTTAAAGCCTGTACATTTCCATCTGTGCTTTGTACTAGCTGTTTTCCATAAAGTTTAATAAGATGTGTTTTCATTATCATTCAGTTCAAAAGAGTTTCTAATTTTGTTAATGGTTTCTTTTCACTCATGAGCTTTTAAATGTGTTTTGCTCAATTTCCAAATATTTCTAATTTTTCTCATTTTGGTTTAATTATTTATCTTCTTCTGGCTTTTGCAATTTGCGCTAAATTAGCCATCATTCTTTTTATGATTCCTCTCAATGTAATCCACCCTTTTATTTTGGCTCTTTAAAAATATTGTTTCATTCCTTTTTGTTTCCAGCTGTTTGCTGCTAAATAAGTAATCAACTTATTTACACAATAGCTTAATTTAAAATTCCTTTATTGATAGACATTGGGGTGCTTTTGTGTCCTAGTCTATTAAATCTAGTACTTCATTGAATAACCCTTTATATAACTTCTATATTTTTGCCAGTTTGTTCGTGGAAAGACTTTTACTGCTGATATTTATTGGTCTACAGGTAAATGCACTCTGTTTGGAGAAGATATGGTCAAATTTTCCTTCATTTAAGTTTTGCTATTTTTTATTCTTATCACCAGTGTGTGGGACTGTCTATTTCTCATATCCTCCCTGACAAATGTGTCACTAAATTTAGATTTTTTTCTTATCTTACTGATAAGAAATTTTATCTCAGCGTCACCACTGTTATAAATCAAATGACTGCATATGTGTGGATCTGTAGGCACACATTTTCCCTATTTAATAATAAATGATAATTAATAATCCAAGTCCTGTGTTTTATTTTGTTTACATTATTTTAGCTATTTTTAGTCCTTTGAAGCTACATATAAATTTTGAATCATTTCTACCATTTACAGACTCACACACACACACTCACATACAGTCTGGATTTGGAATGAGATTTCACATAGATTAATTTGGGGAGAATTGACATGTTTACAATATTGACTTTTCCAGTCTTTGATGATGACGTATGTCTTTGATTTCAAAGTTTTCTTTTAATGCCCTCAATGTTTGTAGTTTTCAGCTTTTCTTATGTTATTGCATATATTTTCTTATGTTTATTCATATGCTCCTGAAATTAGGGACACTGCTATGCTTAATAATTCTAATATTTTATATATCGTTGTTTTCTCTTGCATTTTCTGCATATAGAAATGTGCCATGGGCAAATAATGACCATTGAGTTCATTCCTTTCCATTAATGCCATTTTTACTTTTATTCCTATTACACTGATTAAAGATAGTTTTAAAGGTTATTCTTGATTCATTCAGAAATCGTAGGAAATGTTTTCAATATTTCACTATTAAATTCCATTTTTCTCTCATACAGGAAAGAGACTTCTATTTCTAGTTCACAACTAATATTTTAACAGAATGTCTTGAACTTTATCAAATGTGATTTTCAGCATAATTTTAGATTATTTTGTTTTGAAGTTTTCCTACTTTTTTTCTGTTAATCTTTTAACTTAAACTTATTTTAAATGGTAAACCAATCATTAATTACAGAAATAAGTCCAATTCAGTTGTGACATATAAATTATTTTATTACAGGATTAGATTTGCTTTTTTTTTTTAAGTTTTGCATCTATTGTCCTGTAAAAGCTTGTCCAGTAATTCTCTGGTCTTTGTCAATTTATGTTGACCTCAAAAAATGATTTGCAATATATCCCTTCATTTTTAAGTCTCTGGATTATTTTTCTTTAAGATTTCTTTCTCTTTACAACTTTAGATGAATTCATCATTAACACAATGTAGGTTTGGATATTTCTTTGTGGAAAGCTTTGTAATTACCAATTCATTTAAAAAATGGATACAGAACTTTCAATCTTTTCTGATTTTTTGTATTCACATGCATTTTTTAAAGAAAAGGTCTTTTTCATCTAAATTTAAACTTTAGTATCAGAGGAGATTCTCATGATATGCTCCTATCATTAATGACATTAGAGTCCATAATGATGTTTCCTTTCTTTTCCTTTGTATATTTGCCTTTGACATTTTTTTTTTTTTAAGGAGAGCAAGGTACAGGCTTTTATTTAGAAATAAAGTGAAAGGACAGAGCTCTGGGCTCACTCCAGGAGGGGACAAGAGAGCCCCTGCCTTTGACATTTTAATTTGCATCTTCTCTCTTTGATTCTTAATTACTTTCTAGAGGTCTCTAGTTTTTCTTAGCCCTTTCAAAGATCTTTCCTTGTGCCCTGCTTGTTTCGTTGAATCCATTACAATTTACTTTCTAATGTATTGCTTTGTTTTCCTAATGATTTCTTCCTTAATGTTTTTGAGATTTTTCTTTTTGTTTTTTATTTTTGTTTGAGTTAGAAGCTCAACTCAATAATTTTTCACTTTTTTTTCCCTAACATTCATTTCAGTATGGTGATTTCACATTAACTTGATCTCACAAATTGGAGATACCATTTAAAATTTCTAATTTCCCTTGTGATTTCCTTTTCTACCCATGGTTATTTAAAAAGTGCATAATTTAACTTACAAGCATTGCCATATTTCCTAGTTATCCTTATTTGGTATTATTTTTGGTTTAATTCCACTCTGACAATAGAACATATTATAAATTATTTTGATCCTTTAAAACTTGTATAGACTTGGTTTTTTTGTGTTAGCATATGGTCAATTTTGACAAATACTCCATGTGAACTTTTAAGGAATGTTTACTTTGTCGTAGGTTGTCATACTATATTAATTTTATCAGAGAGGAAAATGTTATTTATGTTATGCCAACCATCTATATCCATGCAGATTTACTTTGCTTAGTCTGTGAACTATTGAAAGAGATTGCTAGTCTCCCACTATGGCTGTAGATTTATCAATTTCTTCTTTTAGTTCTGGAAGTTTTTCCTTTATATACGTTATGCTATGTACTTAGCGGTGCATAAATTTAGAATTGCTGTATCTTCCTGGTCAAGTAACCTTTATATTATGAAATAGCCACCTTAATTTTTAATAATAGTTCTGACCTTTAGGTCTATTTTGTTGATTTTCATATATATCAAACTGTTTAAGGTCAGTGTTTGTGTGATATGTTTTTTACCATCTTTTTACTTTTGACTATTGGGTATCTTATAAGAGATACTGAAAGAGGTGTTTCTTGTAGGAAATATAAACACACAAATACATGGTGATTCTTACTTCATTCTGACAATTGTTAAGTGGGTTACATAGTTTACTTATATGTAATATGTTTAGATAGCTACATTTTTACTATTTTTTAAAATGTTTTCCACTTGTTTGATTTTCCTTACAACCTTCTTTTGGACATTAATTTATACTCTTTTACTATTCTTTGAATGTTTACCTTATTACAGACTGTATCCTGGATTTCCTACATTCTCTTTACTATGTGTTTTATTTGACAGTGCTAGGACCTTCAGAGAATTTTCTTAGAGTCATTACAGTGGTCCTGTTTTCTGGGATATTGTGACTATACATTTTAATACTATTGTAGCCCCCATAATCATTATTTATTTTTATTTTTTCTTATTTTCCATGTTTCTCTCTGACATCATTTTCCTTCTACCTAAATAACTTACTTCTTTTAGTATGTTTTTAGTGTGCATATGTCTTTCCTTTCTGGCTGCTTTAAAATTTTTCTTTTATGAAGTGGTTTCCAGAAATTTTATTATGATGTTCATAAGAGCACATCTACATTCTCTTGCCATTTATCCTGCTTTGCTCACTGTGCCAATGTCACACATCAGTTTTGGAAAAATCTTAGCCATTGTCTCTTGTAATATTGTTTCTGTCTTACTCTCTTTCTTTTTGTCTTCCAGGATACCAAGGGTGCTAGACCTTTCCCCATGTTCTTTCACATTTGTCTATTACTCTTTTCTGTGTTCTCTGATCTCCTCTGATTTCCATGAATCTGCTTGCATGTTTTCTTTTCAATTATCATTCCTTTGACTAAGTCACTATTCTATTTTGTCATGTATGTCATTAAACATCAGTTAAGTTGTATTTTTAAACCTAGGTCCTCTATTTCATTTATTGTTTTAAGAATTTTGTTTGTATAGTGAATTCATTATCTTTTTACCTGCCCTCTCAAATGTTTTAATCCCAGTCATTTATCTATGTTTGGTACCTATAATTACTCAGATACTTGTGGGCTTCTTTCTATTGTTTCCTTTTTTACTTAACCCTTTGTTGCGTGAGTATATATATATATTTATATATATAGACACATACATATTTGAAAGCAGGATATTGGGACACTGAGCAGGAAAAATATGCAGTATTCAGATGCTATTATTTTCCCTAGAGGCTTCAGCATATCCACTACCAGGCACATTAAGTGGCAGCAAATAACCTTAATCCCGTAAGGGCCTAAACTAACTCTAAGCCAATCTGTAGTTTTTGCAAGAATTAATTTACTTCTAGTCCATACATACTCTTAGGGTGTAACTCTCCAGGGCTTGGATCTAATACTCTGATATTTTATTGTATCTTATTGGCACCAGGAGACAGGAAAGAAGGTGCCTTTCTTTTTTTGACTATAGTTAGAAAAACTATAGTGTTTAGCTTTTAAGTAAAGTGCTTGTTTATTGATTAAGATATATACTTTATCATGTTAATGATGTGTCCATTAAGTCCTATTTTATTAAGTGTGTTTTTACCATTATGTGTGTTGATAGTTGGCCAATGCCTTCTCTGCATCTTTAGGCATAATCATATAATTTTTATTTTAAGATTTATTTTTATGTCTTATTTATGACCACATTTATGGCCTTTTCTAACCTTGAACTACATTTGCATTCCTGAAATTAACTGCAGTTGTTTATCTTGTATGATGTTTAATGCATTATTAGATTCTATTTGCTTGTGCTATATTTAAGACTTTTGCATTTATATTTACAAGTGAAAATGTATTTATAATTTATCAATTTCATGCACTGTACAAGAAAAATGTTATATTCATGTTATAAAGCAAATTTAGAGGTTGTCCTTCTTTTCACTGGAACAGTTTATATAGCATTAAGATTGCCTGATCTTTGAAAACTTGGTAAAATTCCTAAATGAAGTAAACTGGGAGTGGTGTTTTTCCATAGAGGACTTTTTAACAACTTTCTGCATTTCTTCGGAGGTAATGAATCCACTTATATTTCTGTATATAGAGTTTCATTTTGGTAAGATTTTTAAGAAAATGATCTATTTCATCTAGGTTTAAATTTTTCCTTTGGGAGCATCATAGAGATTGCAAAGAAACTAAATGTGGCATTTGTTTATTAGTTTTAGTATATACCAGTTTTCAAAGTCATTTATTTATGCTTTTATTTTTATGAAGCTTATGTCAGCTTACTTTCATTTTACTTTGCTGTTATTTTCCTAGTTTTTTGCACTGGAAGGTTAATTCATATAATTTAACTTTTGTCTCATTTTTGTTTATGTAAGTATTTTATACTATAATATTTTCCACATTTTAACTATGTGCCACAAATTCTTTTATGTCTTATTTTTATCATCTTTTTTTTAAATAATTCTAAAATTCCTTTATATTTACCCTTCAACCTAAGAGTTGTTTAATATCATGTTGTTCTTTATTTTTATTTCAACATGAAAAGGTATTTCTTTCTGATTTTCTTTTCTAATTTTTTTCTCATTGTGATCAAAGAATTTTTTTTTTCTATGCCTTGGAATGTATTGAGGTCTTCTTGGGAGAAGAAGATTTCCTTGAAAAAGGTGGATGTTCCACATGCACATTAAATGAAGACATTCTCTATTTTTGGCAATAGTATATTTTTAATTGTGTGACAGACATTTTGTCTAAAAGAAGAGTAATAACTAAAATTTTATTTACCTACAGAATGGAGCACACCTATATTATGTCATGTCACAACAGCAGAAGCCAAATGGATTTGATTTTTTATTGAAATATAGTTGGTATATATAGTTGATATAATTGAAATTTAGCTGATATATAATATATAAGCTTTAGGTGTACAACATAGAGATTCAACAATTACATACATTACAAAATGTTCAGCGTGGTACATGTAGTTGCCGTCTGTCACCATACAAAGATATTACAATATTATTGACTCTATTTTCATATATACCTTGTGCTGTATTTTCATCCCTATGACTAATTTATTTTATAATTGGAAGTTTGTACCCCCTGATCCACTGCACCTCTGTCACCCATCTCCAACCCCTTCCCCACAACCACCAGTTTGTTATCCATGTTTATGAGTCTGTTTCTGTTCTGTTTGTTTGCTTGATTTGTTTTTAGATCCCACATATCATTTGTAATGGAGTTGGGTTTGAAGGAACCATGCTGCAGTCTTGGTTGACCTCAGTAAAATACGTAGGGCGCATCACGACTTTCCCATTAACAGAGACTCAAACTCTAAAAGCTGGTTACGGAGGAGCCTCTGCTTCAGGGCTGAGCCTGGGCCGTCCTGGGCTGTGGGCGATGTCTGGGCTTTGTCACCAGCCGCTTCCGCTTGGACCCTGGGGAATTCTCCTAGCTCTCCCTCCACACCCTCTCCTTTCTCTTTTCTCTTTCAGTTGGGCAGCCGCTGCCTCACCCCTGCACCTTCTCAGGGCAGCGGCCCGAGCTGCTGTAACAACCTGATAGGCCATGGAAGAGTTTGTCTCAGCTCTCACAGACTGCCCCAGATTACTTGAAAAGAATATGAGTGTGAGGAAAGGGAACAACAGTCTCTCAGCTCTTCTGCCTCGTTCTCAGTATCAAGCCCAGAATGCAGCTACTGGATTTCCCGGGTGTGCTCTGATTTCAGACAGGGGACACCTTGCCCCCACTGGAAGCCCCTCTCATCCCAGGGTGCTCTTCCTCTGGCGTTGCTTTTGGGTTACCTTCCTGAGCATTCAGTGCATCTTCGTGGCAAAGGGACTCCTCACTATTATCATCTGTCACACCTGACCACAGGTGATCATTAGCATTTTCTTTAGAAGCTCAGCTCCTGTCTCCCCTCTCTGACAATGGCAGATTCCTCCTCCTCTTTCATCTGTGGTGGGAGTGAAGGCAGCATAAACCTACTTCTTTCTTGTGAAGGTCTCATTTTCTGGAATTTAATTCACTGGCTTCTTTGTGTCCTCAGCTCTCAAATTTTCCAGCTTGCTGTGGTTGTGAGGATGAGAATGACGGTCTCTTGTCACTTTTTACATCTAAATTGGATGCCTCTCATGTTCTTTATATTTCTATCTATTCTATTTTCTCTTTTTCCTTGAAGCATTCTCTGTAGTGATTTTTTTTTTGCTATTATGCTCTTTTCTTGTTCATTTTCTCTTCTAATCCGTATCTACATTCTCAGCTTTCTTTGTAAACCTTCTTTACCCTAATTACATAATTTCTAGTTTTGTGTAGAGGTTTGGTTTTGATAAAAGTTTTTTTTTCCTTAACTAGCCCAATCCATGGAGATTTAAACCCCTGCTGATGCCATCATCACAGAATTCTGGGAATTAACATATGTTAAATGTGATTTCTATTTATATATATTGGTTCCTAGTACCATTTATCAAACCCACCCTTTTCTCTACTCCTCTGAAATATCAATTCTGTTATCCATCAAGTTTTCATATATATATGGGTCTATTTCTGAGGTTTCTATTTGATTCCACTGATGTCTGTCTATTCCTTAGCCAGTCTCACAGTTTTAACTGTATAATATTTTCTATAACAATAGTAATTCTATAACTGTATAGTACTTTTGTCAGAAATTAATTGGAGTTTGATTGAATTAATTAATTTTAATTTGGATAGAATTAACATTTTTATAATAGCTATACCTATCAATGGATACTGTATTTTATGATACTTTTATTGGCTATACAATGATAAACATAATTTGAACATAAGAATATTTTCTCCATAAAATTACACACCATTTGTTATATTTAAATGATTTATAATTTGTGTGTGTGTCAGAAATCATATCTTATTTCCTAACTTATGTTGCTAGTTGATTGGAACATAAATTATTTGGTTATATTGTATCTACATTTAGCAATCTTAATGAATTATCTTATTGGCTAATATTAACTTATCAAATATGTTTTTGCTTCTTCTTCTCAATGTCTTAATTTTTATTCTCACAAAATTTGATTGGACCTACAGAGAAATGTGGGATAGAAATGATGATATTGGTTATTCTGGTTTGGTTCCACATTTAAAGAATTTTTATCCAATATTTCAAAATTAAATATATTTTTACATGTCTTTGATAAATCATGTTTTGGGGTTAAATACTTCCCATTCTATTCCTTGTGTACTAAGTTTGTCTTTTCCTTCCTTCTTTCTTTATTTGCTTTTGCCTTAAATGTTGTTAAATCTTATTAAGTTTTATAACCTATTAGTCTCATAAAGCAAAAAACTTAGATATTGTTTTCATGTTCTATCTCCAAACCTTAAAATGACACATAGCAGCTATTCAGTATGTATCCATTGGTGAATTAATTATTACAACTTTTTTTTTCCTGTCTATTGAGATGATCATTTATGTCTTATAAAATTTAATGTGGCAAATTATATTGAGATATTCTAACAAGAATTATTCCATTTCCTGAGTAAAATTGACTTCATCATGATATATGCATTTTTTTCATACTGCTGAATTTAATTTCCTAGCATATACTTTAGGTATTTTACATCATTGTTCAAAAGTGAAATGGGACTTTGCTTTTCTGTATCATTTTTATACAATTTGATACAAAATTATTCTCACAAAATAAAAGGAAATCATACTCTTTTCAATCTCTAAAAGGGTTTATATATGACAGAAATATCTTGCATGTTAACTTCAACATACTGAAAAAATATTTAGACCTGATTTGTTACATGAATTAATGTTTAATAACAAATAATAATTATGTTTGTATAATGGTCTTAAGACTATTCAAATGTTACATTTCTTCTTATGTCATTTTCATATTACGTTTCTAGAAAATTGTCCCAGTGGTCTAAATTTTCAAACTTAGTGATATAAAGTTCATCATTTACCCTTATTTTTCAACACAATTGCAATTCATATTTATGAACTTAGATTTCTCATTTCTGCTGTTATTTTCTTGATTATTTGAATATTTGTCTTTGTGAAATATTTTAACCACAAGAACTGTAATTCCCAAACCTTTAATTAATAGAAAATTTCCCTACATATTTTCTTTAGGAGAAAAAGCCAAATATAAAAATATCAATAATATAAAGCCTTATTAAATTGAACTGCAGTCTTTCTTTCTTTATAAAATAAAATAGAATTTTCTTCTAAAAGCACAGCCTTGCATCACTTATTTATTTCAAAGGAGGCTTGCTCATCTTGAAAAATAATAAACAAGGACCACTTGCCAGGAAGTGAGATGAATTCCTGGACAGTGTGATGTTGATAACACTTCATACATTGCTCTGAGAAGCTCACTAACAAAGCAAGTCACAGTTAAATTTTTTGAAATTAGTCACTTGTTTACTACATATTGAATGCTACTCTAACGGTAATTTAAAGTTAAAGGATGTTTAACCTTTCCATAATCCAATGTACAGATGACAATGGTCCTGTACCTTTGGATCATCAAGTTTGTAAGAAAGATGAGTTATTTTATCAGACTGGCTTAGCATAAGTTTTACCTGAAAATAAGCACATAGAAGCTAAGATGCTCTGGTAAGAGCCACTTAATATTCTGGCCCACATTTCCTTTCCTTCCAATACATTTTCACAGCTAGAACCCTGGTTCAATTCTCAGACCTCAGGTCCCATCTATCAATATAGTCTTATTCATTCAAAACACATTTATTGATTACCTCCTCTGTGTAGTACAGTGTGGGTTCCTGTGAACATGAAAGTAAATATATAATCATCACTTCCTTCCAGGAACATAAAGTTTACTTGGTTAGCTTGTCTTAGAATTCCTGTGTTCTCATCTACATACCAAGGTCAAAGAGAATGTCTTAAATTACTGTTTTGACCATACCATGTCCTGAAAATCAGCCTGTAAATAGTCCCCATATCCAACTAAATAAAGGTTTCATTTTAAGCAAAATTTTTAATCATCTTTCTTGTTGCTACATGACTCTTATTGAAAAACGGGTCCTCCATTTTTATAGTAATCAGTAACTATAGTCATGTCTTGAAGTTTTCTTACTAAATTCTCAAAGTATTCCCATATTTAATTCTGTGTAATAAAATCTGATGAAATAATTTATTTAACAAATAATACATACCTACAAAGAGCTTAATTCTTAGAAACCATGTACTTACTGCTTAAATGCTTAAGAAAATGGATACAATCCATGCCATCATAGACAGGTATTGTGAGAAACAACTATTGTGAATTAATTACAACTGTGATAAATGTTACAAAGGGAAATTGCATGGTGTAATAAGAATGACTAATCAAGAAAACTGAACAAATCTGAATGACAGAATTATTTCCTGAGGAAATGACATTTAAACTGAAATCCAATGAGTAATAGTTGCCTGGGTGAAGAAGAATATAACATTGCAGGTAGAGGGAGAAATCCCTGTGAATTTATTTAATAGGAATTTAACCAACTGAAATATTGAATAAAAGGAACTGGGAATTTCCAAGTCATTTTTTTCCCTTTTAAGTAGACTTTATTTTTAGAATAGTTTTAGATTTGCTGCAAAATTGAACAGAAATCCAATTCAATTTTCAATTCAATTTCAAATGTGAACTATTTGATAGTGGGTGGCATTAGTCCTTGTAGATTGGACTTTATGTTCTTTATTAAACATCTAACATATTTTTTAACTTTTTATTTAGAAATAGAGATTCAGAAAAAGTTGCAAAGAGTACAGAGAGGTCAGTGCACACTACATTCAGTTGTTCACAGTGTTTATAACTTACATAATTATAGTTGAATATCAAAACTAAGAAATCAGCATTGATACAACATATACAAATAGTTCTCTGATGGCTAATTTTATGTGTCAAGTTGGCTGAGCCACAGTGCCCAGATATTTGACCATTATTCTAGATCTTTTTGTGAGGGTGTTTTTGGATGAGATTAACATTTAAGTTAGTGGATTTTGAGTAAAGCAGATTACCCTCCCTAGTGTAGGTTAGCCTTATCCAATCAGCTGAAGGCAAGAGGGAATTGTGCAGCAGATGGCCTTTAGGCATAAACTGCAATATTGACCCTTCCTGGTTCTCCAGCCAATCTCTGGACTTGAACTGCAACTCTTTCCTTGTGTCCACTATATATATACATATACAAGTGTATACATATATATAAAATCATGTAGATATATATATATAATCATTTATAAATATGTATAATCATGTAGTGCTTTCTTCTTTAATCTGTTAATATAGTTGATTACATGAATTGAATTTTTAAATATCATTACATATCTTTAATAAACCCCAACTTAGTCTTGGTATATAATCAACTTTACATATCGCTGAATATCTAATTTGTTTTTAAGAATTCTTGCATTATTATCATGAGGGATGTTGGTCTGTAATTTTAGTTACTTATTTAGTTTTATACTGTTTATCTCTGGTTTTAATTCAGAGTAATGCTGGCTTCCAATAAAATGAATTGGAAAGTCTTCTCTTTTATTTTCTGTAAGAGATTATGTCAGTTAGTGTTATTCTTTAAATATTTGGCCATATTATCCAGGAAAGACTGGGCCTAGAGTTTTCTTTTTCAGGAGCTTATAATATATGCATTTAATGTCCTTAGATATTCAAATATTTAAATTTAAAATTTCTTATTGGTGAGCTGTATTTATTGGGTAATTTGTACTTTTCAAGGAATTGGTCTATTTCTTTTGTTACCAAATTGTGTGTGTAGAGCTGAGTATTCACTTATTATCCTTTAAGTGTCTGTAGAGTCTGTAGTGCTACTGCTTGTTTCATCCCTGGTATTAGTAATTTGTGACTTCTCTCATTTTTGTTAGCAGTGCTAGAGGTTTGTCAGCCTTCTTGATCTTCCAAAGAATCAGCTATTTGTTTTATTTTTGCTAGTGTCTTTCATATTTTAACTTCACATAGATCTGCTCATAGAAGTGTGCTTCTGTTAGCTTGTTTTTTGATAAAATAATCATAGGTAGAGAGTAATACATTTACTATGAATTAGCTAATGTCTTATACTCCTAATCTCATAGGAGCACCCAAAAATATATAAGTGAAAAAGTCAAATGAATTTCTGATAACATGGCAGTTTGCACTGAAGAAGAGAAACCTACACAAATTCTAAATACACACAAATGGTTATATGTAAGACTTTAAGTATATGTGGCCAGTCTCAAACTAAAAACAAGAAGCAACTTGGTTGTATAGTTAAAGAAAAAACTTAAAACAATGTAATATATATGAGAACAAATATCATGCTGCTGAGGGCTATGGCAATTTCTGAGAAGTCTTATTTACCTAACAAGATGGTAAAATTTCACAGGAAAAAAAAAAGGTCCAAATGGAAGGAGACTGAGCATCTAACCAAAGACAAAGTTGAATAAAGTTTATTGATGTGTCCTTAAATTTCAACTTTGTTTGGTTGGACCAATGCTTGAATGTGATAACTGTAGATAGATAAATTGCAACTATCTTGGCACCAACTTGAGCTTCAGGAAAAATATGAAGGTCCCAGTATGATGAAGGCAGTTAACATCTGAAGCAGAAGGACTAGTCTCTCTGAAAATGTTATCCTAGTTGTATCTTTTCCTATACCCAGAAGACTAGGTAATTACAAATGAGGCAGCAAGCTCTTGGAAAACTCGAGTGTACGATACGGTGCTAAGAGCAATGTTAGAGCCCTCCTTCCCTGAGCCAGGTCCTCACCCTATTTGGAATCTATGAGAAAGGACATAACCTAAAGCTGGAGAATCTTACCTCAAATACTTATTACTAAATGTTGTGACTAATAAAAAAAAAACTCAGACATTGGGTATTCTTAGGAATTTGTGGAACACACAAAATAGAATTTTTATAGAAACAAGTTAGTTATCTTTAAAAATATTTGAATATTGGGAAGATGAACCAAGAGCAAGTACTCACACAGTATAACTCAGGGTAGAACTACAATGGTTGATGGGAAGAAATTAATAAAGAATGGGAGATTGAAACTGATCCAACTGAAGGACAAATCAACGAGTTAAATGATTTGTTTGAGGAATTTTCCCATAGGCATTAAGAAGAAATTAAGTCATAGAAAATATAAAATAAATATTTTTAAAAAATGGAGGTTAGAAGTGTCAACATCTTAGAACAGTGTTCTCAGTAGGTTGAAATAAACAGGGAAATAATTCAAGAAATAGACCAAGGGTTTCCAGAATTATCCAAAAAGAAAAAAGATTTACAACTGAATAAGATTCAATCAGAATCAAACAAGGAACTTAAGAATCATGCAATGTTTACTATAGAAAAAGCTAAAAATATCAAACCAAAACTTTTAGGCCCTTACAAAAATAAAAAACGGAACACCTACAAATGAACAAAAATCAAGATCAACACCAAATCTCTCAACAAGACTACATACAAGAAGATAATTGAGTAATATCTTCACAGTTTTGAAGCCTTTCCTTTTGAACCACACAGGAAATGAAAGACAAATGGATCTCAAATATATGAAAAGATAATCAAGCTCATTCTTAATGATAGAAGTGTAAGTTAAAACTACATGGAGATATTGCGTTTAATGCTCTAGACTGGCAAAGGCAATGTGAATATGCATTGTGTCCAGAGTTAAAAACCGGAAAGGTAAGAGATGTGGTTAGAGAAGTTTAGGCAGCTTTTCAAACGCTGTATTAAGAATCAAGGATTTTATTCTACATGCAAGGATGAACAAATAGAGGACTTATAAAAAATTGGAAAATGAAGAAAATCAAATATACTAGTATTTAATTTGTTGACTACCTACCACATGATTCTGCTACCCCAAATTCCAATGGCTTGATATAATAAACATATTTTCTCCTCAGGTCATATATCCTACTGGGTCAGCAAGAGGGCTCTGAGCCTAATGGTTATGCAAGAACCAGACTGAGTCGCTGAAGCGAATGTTCATTTTGATGTGTGCTCCCTCGATTACCATGGCAGAGGACAGCAGAGTGCAAATGGCAGACTGTTTCTTCAAGCTTCCATCCAGAAGTGATATATCACAGCTGCTCACATTTGCCAAGGCAAGTCATAAATCCCCACAGAACTTCAAAGGAGGCAGAGACCTACAATCCTACTCTTTGCCCAGAAAGAGGAGGAGATTTGTGAATGCCTTTAATGACTGTGAAAGTGAGCATTAATGGACTCTCCCTACAGTGAGTAGAAGAATCTATAAATCTATTTATTAAGCAGTCATTTAGTTTATTTAATTATGCTGATTTATCAAATTAATAATAAGTGCCGGGCTTGTTTGTGGGCATAGCACTGTGTAATTCTACATTAAAAATGAATATATACATTATATATATATAATGTACATTAAAAATGAATATGTACATTATATATATATATACACACACATATATAGTAATAGGACATTGCTTCTCTTTGTTTTTCCTGGCTGGATAAGGAAGAAAAGTTGAATGTGTCTTGTTCATGAGTATATCATAATTAAAATTCTATTTGGACAACTTACTATTGGCAGTCATTTTCCGCCTGTAAAAATGATCTGTTCAAATATATTAGGCGTACTACCTTTGTCTCTAGAGTACAGTCTCCAGGGTGAAGTTCCCTGTCTTGCAATGTGGCTCAAGCTTATTTTACTACTTTCAAGGCAAGGGATACCCATAATCATCAAAATAGAATCTGGCTTAATTATGGCACTACCACCCCATTAGTCTGTGGAACTTCTTGCTAAGTCTGTTAAAACCCCTGAGGGAGAAGAGGATTGATGGTCTTCCCAAGTCAATGCTCTTATTCACAAACATGGTAAGAGTAATAAAAAATAGCCACCATGTAGTTTATACACATTTATCTCATTTACTTCTTATAACAAGGCTGTGAAGCCATCATTCTTAGTAACCAATGAAAACTAAACGTGAACATAGCCCATCTGACTACAAAGCCAAACGTTTAACTACTCTAGCACTGAATCCTTTTTTTATCTGAATAAAGATGGATCATTGTATGAATGGCTCAAATAATAACATTATTATTCAACTCCATAAGAAATATTGCCAAAAACAAGGACTTTCCAATTATTTAAAACCCTCATAATATATGAGAAAAGAAACACAGCATCCAGTTTATTTTTAACAAGGTTGTATGTGTATGTGTGTCCTTTTTTCTTTCCATTTTCATGTCTAATGACAACGCATTCATACTAATAATTTTGCTAGTAATTAATTCATGGAGAGCTAAGGCTTATAAAAAGCAAATCATTTCTCTGAAAAAAGAGGCAACAAAAACAACACCATAAAAGACACAATAGAAGTGAAATCCCACCTCTTTTTTTCGCTAGAAAGTAGCGACTGATTCTAGAATCAAAGGACATTAGCATTTATGATCAAGTCCTCCTCTTTCAGAGAAAGAGAAACTGAGATTCATTGCAAGGGTCTGAAAAAATTTCTCTAAAAGTACTCAGCTGCCCTGTAAGAACAGCTTAATAAGTTTTCTCCAGTAGAAGTGAAGAGTCCCAGGGAGTAACAGTGGGTTACTTAGATGTTTGTATAGACTGAGTCGTAAGACATTTTCAAAGAGGTGTTTCTTGGCCTAGCTGGAGCTGTGAGTTGATGAAAGAATACAAGCCTTTAGGGTCCTTCCACTGTATACCTCAGCTTCTTACCATTTCAAAAGAAGAATAATTGTATCTTTCCTGAGTCACAAATATATACTTTCGACCAAGTACATTAGGAGAACTGAGCACCAAGAGAAAGTGTTTCATCAACCCAGATGTGCTTGTAATGAATTAGAGAAAGCTCAAACCACCTATGGCTAAATGAAATTATGGACCTGCAATAGTTTTCTGACCTATATCCATCAAAATGTCAAAAGGATATTAGTAGACAGCAGGCATTCAACCTGGAAATAATAGGGCAACTATTAATCTCTTACACTGCTTGATTCTGCTTCAGGCAAATGAGACACAGACCATATATGTGCATAGAATGAGAAACATTGATTTCCAAAAGGCAACCTACTTGACTTTTTTTATAACCACTTACTACAAAAACACACGTTGGTCAGTTTCTCGATCATCTGGGATTCATTGAATCTCTTTGCCCCCAGATGCTGCAGGGGCAAAAAAAAAAAAAAAGGACAATATTCCTAAAGCAAAATGCTAGCCTTCAAGCTACTTGTGGATTCTTGAGAAAAATATCTGAGCCTCCCCACCACTTTTTTTCATAAGATGAAGGGACTAGGCAGTAATTACATTCCAAAGCATCTATAAGAAGTAAATGTGATAACACAGTATGTAAGGAATATAGAAAGTGGTAAATAAATAGGAACTATGTCATATGATCTTTATTTAATGCTCATGTTAGATGAAACTGTGACACACTCAAAATTGAAGTGCAACCAAACGAAACTTTGCTTACTGAGATATTACTACAGGAAAGGAGAAAGAAGGAATGCAATTTACAAAGAAAAGAAGTATGTTGCTCAGTTGACAGAGCAACCCTTAGGGTCTCTGCTGTGAGATGCAAAATCATTTTATGAAAGCAAACACTTCCGGTTATGGATTCCAGAGATCCCTACCTTGGTCAGCAGTCCTGATAGGGAAGCCTTCCTTTTGAGGTTGCTAAGCCTGCAAGTGATTTCTCAAGCAGTAGTTCTCCTCTATTACGTTTAGAATTGAAGTTAAAGGACGCTGAATCATAGATAACTTCTTTTCTATTTGGATCCGCTTTGAGGATTTAAATCCCATCTATATTCTAGGTTTAACATTTGCAGTACTGACATCTTCTTTAATAACTGGCTTTTTAAAATTGTTTAGAAACTCATTTTGGAGGTGTCAGAAGGCAAAGTGAGCATGCATTTAGGAATTCAGAAGAAACAGAGTCACAGTTTCTGCAACCCAAATATGTAAATATTCCTTTTTTTTAAAATACATGGTATATTCTGTTTTGGCCACACATACTATTTAGATACTATATTATGAGTGGGAATTTTGGCACTTGAGTTTTATTATTCCTTGATTTTTATTTATTGATTCAACGCAAATATGACTCAAAAGATGAACATTAGGTATTATCTCCCATGAAAATAATGCAATTCATTTTCTATATGTAAATAACACTTGGTCAAAAAACATGTGAATGGTAAATATGGGGAAAAAAGTAATGTTTTAGGTGGAATGGAAAATTATGGTTTGATTTGAAAGAGTAAGTTATGTAGTAGGAAAACCATCTCAGAAAGTTGGAATCACACACAAGAAACATTCCAGAAAAACAAAATAATAGTGTTCCAAAAATAAAATGGATGAAACAATAACTATTAGGTATTAAGTGTTTTGCATATTTTGTTTCATTTTAGCCACAGGGTAACTGATAGGTAAACATTATCTTCCTTTTTTGAAGAGAAAAAAAGGAGGTTCAGATATTTTCTGAATATTACAGATTTAGTCCGCTATAATAGTCAACATAAGAAAACACATATTTCTATTTCAAAGTTGATGTTTTTCATCTGCTTGAATTTCTGTTCCCCGTCTACACCTACAGTTCTCATACCTGTTGGATCTAACAACGTTTGAAAATCAACTTTAATGGCATATAACTTACATCAAATAAACTGTGTCCATTAAAAGTGTACAATTAAATAAGTTTTGACAAATGTACATGCTTGTGAACCCACTGCCACTATTAAGATACAGATTTCCCTTACTCCTAAAAGATTTCTCAGGCTCGTTTGCAATCCATCTCCCCCTTTTACCATCAGATAGAGAAAAACACTTATATGTTCTCTGATTCAATACATTTAGTGTGAATTTTCTAATACTTCAAATAAATGTAACTTGCGTATGTATTCTATTTGGTATGGCTTCTTTCATTCAACATACTTATTTTGAGATGTTTTCGTAGTGTTGCATTTATCAGTAATTCGATGACCATTCTGGCTGCCAAGCTATTCTATTGTATATATGTACCTTATGTTTAGCCAATCAACCACTGGAAATTAAGATTGTTTCTTGTATTTGGCTTTATAAATAATGCTGCCAAGAATATTTATGTAAAATGTTTGTGTGGATATGTTTTCCTTTTATTGAGTAAATACCTAGGAGTTCAATGAAATTTTCTTAAGGTAACATACATTTAACTTCTTGAGAAACTTTCAAAGAGTAATTGTATCATTCAGCCCCTCAAATGTTACAGAGTTACCATAAGGCCCAGCAACCCCATTCCATTCTAAGAGAAATGAAAACATATGCCAACATAAAAATTTGCACAGAAATTAAGTAAAAATAATAATAATGAAAATAAATAAAAGTAATTGAACCATTTTACATTCTTTTTAGCAGAAGGCTTCTGTATGCACATTTAGGCCAGCCCTTGGTATTATCAGTTTTTTAAATTATTAGTCATTCAGTAATTATAGAGAAGTATTTCATTGTGAGTTTAATTTGCACTTTCCTAATAACTGACTAATGATGCTGAGAACCTTTTCATTTGCTTATTCAAAACTGAGTTGTCTTTTTGTTTACTTGTCACAGTTCATATATATATGTCATAGTTCTTTATTGGTACAACTCATTTGTCAGTTACTGTGTTGTGAATATTTTTCCAGGTCTGTCTTTTAACTTTCTGTTTTCTTAACAGCGTGTTTACTAGAACAATGTATTTTAATTTTGAAAATGTCACATATTACTTTTTATGATTAATGCTTTTCAATTCACACCTCGGAAACTTTTCTCTAATGCACTGTTTTCCTCTAGAAGCTTCATCAATTTAGATTTTTACATTTAGATTTCTTATCTATGTAGTATTCAGTTCTGTCTTATGAAAGGTAAGGGGCTTTAGTCTTTTTTTTTTTTCCCTTCCTCCATACAGATATCAGATTGTTCCAGACCATTTGTTGAAAGACTTTCTTTTCTCTGTGGGACTACCTTGACACTTTTATCAAAATTCAATTGACCATATATGTGCATATTTATTTCTGGTTTCTTTAGTATTATGCCAATTCATTTAACAATTATCTTGATTACTGTATGTACATTACATTTCATAGGCAATATTTTGAAGTTTATAGAATGGACGTCTTTCAGTCTTGCACATCTTTCAGTAAAATTGTAAGTATTTTATGTTTTGTGATGTCTTTGTAATTGAAATTTTCTTTTAAATATATTGTTTAATTGTTTGTTACTTTATATTGAAGTTTTCACAGTACTTCAATGAAACCAACTGTGGCCTGCCGTCAGGATAAAGCTGAACAAATGAGAAACTCAGTCTTTCTGAATATTGAAAAACTTCCAAATTTCCTAATTTGTTCAATCTCTAGAGCACTCACTTTTGTTTTTGGTTTTGGTTTGGTTGTTTGTTTGTTTTAACATTGTTAAAGTCTTATCTATGGAAAAATGGTCTGTTATTAAATTATCTACCATGTTAGTAGCAGAATTCTTGCAACAATATTCTTTTCTCATTAGAAAATAGAATATATTTGGGCAATATTTGAAATAACTGAATATTCAGTATTCTGAAACAAATTTATACAAAATTGAATTTACCTAGTCACTTAAAAATGTAACAAACATTAGCATGCCCTAATTTTAAAATGAAAGAAATATAAAAAGAAAATAATATAAAAATTATCTAGCGAGTTTCTGCTTATGCCTAGAATGCATAAAGCTTGAAAGAGGATTGTTTCCCCCTTAATAATAAGAAAGGACCAGATAATACAACTTCTTAATTGCACCAGTGTTGAGTTGATGGGATAGTCATGTAGCCTGAAACATAAGGAAAGGTAGGCATAAATGATTAGAAATTGGACACACGTATTAATTTACTTATAGCAGAGCATGGGAAGGTGGCCTATTGTATGGGCAGGTAAGAAGAATTCAGCTTAAATAGTTAATGCATTGCTTAAGTTCCAGCATAGCCTATAATGGAAGCATAAAACCTCTGGGAAATGCAGACATAAGAGCCAATCACAGGTTCTTTTCATGAACCTCTACTGGGCACCCATGAGAAATAAGGAGGGAGCCTAGAGAAAGCCTCCTTCAGTAGTTAACACCTGGAGGGAAGAATGGCTGCCACTAGAGGAAACACACCGTGTCCTAACTAGACCTTCTCCTGGACTTTTCTGGAAAACAAAACTTCCAATTGCTAAGGAAGGGTGAGCAACTCTTATCCTCCAGGGAAGTTTCTCTGTGGCTGTGGAAAAGATAAAAGTTTAAATCCTCTACCCCTGGGGATGGAGCAGGGTCTCAACCTGGACCGGAATTTAAATGGCCTCTAGTCCCCGAAAGAAAGGCAGAAATCATTCTGCTGCACAAGTCTCACCAAAGATAAAAGGCAGAGTTTCTTAGCTACAGGAGGGAGGGGCAGGATGACTCAGAAAGCCTTGCTGCAGTTACCCAGGAATTCAGGGCAGGCCTAAAACTGAGGCACACCGGACCCTCTGCCCCTAGCACCATGCTAATAAGCATGCAATCACCAACAATCTATTGCTGGGAGGGGCGGGGCATGGAGAGGCAGCCTCATTGAGGAGCAGGTATGCAAAGAAGATCAAAAATCACAGGTGGAGGATATTCCCACTCTAAGCACAAAGTAACAGTGGAGGAAGTAGAAGCTGTGCATGCCCTGAAGATGAGGGTATTAGCTACTTAATGTTACAAAACAAATTATCCCAAAATTTAAGGGCTTTAAACAACATATATTTATGTTTGCAGTTTCTGTGGCTCAGGATTTCAGGAGTAGCTTGACTGAGTAGTCTTGGCTTGGTCTTATAAGGTTGCAATCAAGATGTCTTCTGTGGTTATAGTCATCTGAACCTTTGGGGCTAAAAGCTGCCATTCCAAGATGACTTGCTCAAAGAGCCCTTGGCCAGAGGCCTCAGTTTCTCACTTTCTTGTCTAGGTAAAATAATTCCAAAACATCTGTAAAAAGCGACTAGAACTTTTAATAAGGTAATTTTGCTCTTTTACAGGCTGTAATTAGTTGAATATTTTAAAAATATACCACATATTTCTCTATCTTATCAATAAAAATTGGAAGTTTAAATAAAAACAGTACTACTTAAAATAAAACACTAAAGTATGAATTGAACAAAATATGCACAAGATCTATATGTGGAAAAATATAAAATGCTTGTGAAAAAACAAGATAAAACAAACAAACAAGAAGACCTAAATACAAGGAAATGAGTGAATGGATTGAAAGATACAATCTTGTTGCAATATCAATTACCCCCAAATAAATCTATAGATTCAATACAATTCCAATCCAAAAAAAAAACAAGGAGCAAATAAAAACCCCCAAAATAAAAAATAAAAAGAAACCCAAGGAAGTGTTTTTTTTTAAATTGAAGTATAGTTGATATACAATATTACATTGGTGTCTAGTATACAACAACGCAGTGATTCAACAGTTGCACACATGATTCAGTACTCACCCCAACTAGTGCCTTTACTGTCAAAATAGAAAGATGTTACAGAACTTGGCTATAAGTAAGTGTTTTTGTTTCTTTTTCCTTTTTGAAGTCAGCAGGATGAGTGTAAATGTTCTGTAGGAAAATAAAGGAAATAGAATTATCAAAACAACTTTCACAAAGAAGAACAAAGTCGGAAGGCACACACCACCTGATTTAAAAACTTATAAAGCCACAGTAATCCAGAGTATAGTGTTGGCAAAGGATGGACACCTAAATCATTGATGTACTATGAAGACACTAGAAATAGACACATACACCATGCTTTTTTCATTTTAGACAAAGGTGCAAGGCAATTTAATGGTAAGAGAAAAATTTTTTTCAAAAATGTACTGAATAATTGACTATCCAAATGTAAAAATGACCCTCAACTCAGAATTCATATCTCAAAGAATGAAGCATAAATACTAAATATAAAATTACTAAAAAGAAAACATTGGAGAAAAAATATTTTGATCTTGGATTTGGCAAAGATAACTTAAGAGTACCAAAACCATGCCCCATAATGGAAAAAAAAACTTGATAAATTTGGTGCATCAAAATTTAAATCTTCTCATTAAATGGCACTGTTAAGAAAATGAAGAGGAAAGCCACCAGCTGGGATGAAACATTTGTAAAGCAAATATTTGATAAGACTTGAAGTGACAGTGTATTAGGAAATCTCAAAAATCAGTATTAGAAAATAAAAAACCCAGTAAAAATTGGGCACATTTTTTTAACACAGTTCACAAATAAGGATATACAGATAGCAAATTAGCACTTAAAAACATGTTAAACAATTGTTATTAGTCAATAGGGAAATTGGAGTGGATAATCCTTCTTTTGATTTATGGTCAGAAGGTCAACAATAACCTAGTACTGTGTCACAATGCCTATGTCATTCACTTCACTTCATTTCATCACGTAGGTATTTTATCATCTCCCATCATCACAAGAAGGGTGAGTAGAGTACAATAAAATTATTTAGAGAGGGAGAAAGACCACATTCACGTAACTTTTATTACTCTCTGTTGTTATAATTCTTCTATTTGACTATTAGTTATTTTTGTTCATCTCTTACTGTGCCTAATTTATAAATTAAACTTTATCATAAGTATGTATGTAGAGGAAAAAACATAGTATACATAGGGTTTGGTACTTTTTGTGGTTTCAGGAATCCACTGGGGGGCCTTAAAACATACCCCCTATGGATAAGGGCGAATTACTGCATAACCTGTCTACAAAACAGTTTGGGAGTTTTTTTTAAAGTTAACATACACTTATCACACAACCCAGCAATTTACTCCTAGGTCATTATCCAACATAAGTAAAAATTGATGTTCACATACACACAAATTGTATGTAAGTATGTGTAGAGGATTTATTAATAATTACTCCAAACTGAAATTAACCTGTGTCCTTCAGTGGATGAATGGATAAACAACAGAAGTACATCCATTTAATGACATACTCCATAGCAATGGAAATGGATGAACGGATACACTGAGTCAGAGTAAGTTTCATATGTGATACTCACTCTTTATAGTGTGTATCATATATATATATATTGTGAATGAAGCTGATAAGCTCCACTCCACAAATGGCCAGAGGAAATATTGGAGGTTGATGGAACTGTTTTATATCTTGACTGGTGCATATATAACTGTACGTGTCTGTCAAAATTCATAAAACTGTGCACACTAAAATGGTTGAATCTCAGGGTATTAAATTAGACCCCAATAAACCTGACTAGACAAAAAATGTGAATGGAGTGAATTAGAAAATAATATGGATTTCAATATGACGGTGCCCAGCCTGACATGAGGGGCTATAAATAAGCAGTAAGATGCTTATATTTATGTAGTTTGCTACAGATGCACAGTGGTACAGGTGGGAGGTACTGACAACTCAAGGACTATAAGCCATGTTCCCATTAGAAGTTTGATTTTCTGAAATGAGCAATTCTTGGTAAGATAAAAAAAATAACATCCCCCCATTTTATATAGTTTTTACATTTCTGAAAAACTCACTGTGTATTCAAAGCCTCCAGCAATGTTTAGTGTTGGTATGGAAATAGAGTTTTATTCTAGGCTTATAAAAAAGATAAGTCCCATGTGGTCATTTAGAGTAGAGACTCTCCAGCCAGATTGCTTGGGCTCAAATCCTGATTCTGCTACTTCCCAGCTCTGGGATCTCAGGCAAATTACTTGAATCTCTGTGCACCTCAGTTTTCTCATATGTAAAATGGAAATGAAAATATCAATCTAATTGGGTTTTATGAGGAGTAAATGACTTGCCATTTGTGAAACTGAGAGTTGTGCCTTGTTCATACTGGTGCTTGAAGCCTTCTTTGAGGAGTTGGCTCCTGGTTGAAAATATGTGTGTATATTTTCAGGCCTGACCGGAACAATTATAAACACTTTCCCTAGCAGGCCTCACAGGGGAAATCTACCTTCCTCTCACTGAACTGGGTACACAGCCAAAACACTGATATCTCCTGAAAGGACCTGTGGTCAGGGACTCAGGCCCCGCTGCCTGGTCTTGATCTCACACAAGCTGCATTCCTAGATCGGGGGCCTTCATCCTCAGGTCTCCTGATCTGAGGCCCTGGGCAGGGGTCCTCTTCAGACAAAAGGAGAAGAAGCGGAAACATCCAAGACACCTTTTCACTCTGACACAGTACCCGGTCCTCTCCTCCTCCTAGTCCTCCACTCAGGGGCCCCAAACTGCCCCAGCCTTTGTCTCAGCTCCCTCCACAGGGAGGTAACCTCCACCCCTTTGCTGACCCACCTGGCTCTCCACCACCACTCCATTCCTGGGGGCAAATGAAGGCAGGGATTTGATGTATTCTCAGGTTCATACTCTTGCTGATAGCATTGCACAAGCCATTAAAGGTAAAACTTTCATTTCTACTTTGTTGCTTTAATCCAGGACTTTGATACCTGGCAGCTCAGCCCTTTTTCACCCAGCTTAACTGAGTTCCTGACCTACCTTTGGTTGTAATTAATATTATCAGAATTAAAATTATTAATATTACCATATATAATTATAAACAATTGTTTCAGTAAAAGGCATAGCTAGTCAGATATTTGAAAGTCCTGCTGGACACTGAAAATATCTTTGTTGTACTAGAATACCCTACACATTGCAGTACCCACTAAATGCTACCAACATGCTAGAATTGATGACTAGGAAAACCACTATGAGATGTACTTAAGCTGCAGAGTTTCATATAATAGTTGAAAGTTTATGCTTTACACAGCAGTGAAAGCCTAAAAACAATGGCTACCATTGAAATGGGTCAAGTAAACAATAAAATGACTTAAAAATTCAAACAAAAATGAAATTGCCATGTCATTTCTTAAGTACTTCAGATGAAAAAGACAAATTCATTTTCTTTCCTGGGTGGTTTGAATTAAGCTGGACGTTGCAGACTGCCTCCAGAAATAAATACACTTTTGGTTTCACGGTGAACTTTGAAAATATTTTGTTCATACACTTGGAATTGTTAGTAATGTCTGAAATAGGCCATCCTAAAACTGCTATTATGGTCACATGGTCCTAAGCAAAATTTTCATTTCTGTGCACTATCTATAATTGGAATAAGTTTATTTATCTGAGCAAGCACAAGCCTGAGACGCAGAGCACCTGAATTTCAGGCCAGGGCCTGCTCCAAATGAACTAGTTATCTGATTGAGACCAAGATGTTTGTCATTCAGTCATCAAGAAATTGTGAAGGAGTGCCTTTTAGGGGATAAAAAGCACATAAAACAAGTTCTGTTATTAAAATTGGAAATCTAGTTGGAGAGATGTTAGAGAACTATAAAGTAAATGACATCTATTACTAGATAATGAAGAATCTCAGTGCTGTAAGAGTGATATCAAATAAGTGAAATGAGAGGTAAGTAAAATAAGTGATTAGTTTTGTCAAAAGCCACAACAGAGGAGGGTGGAGAGGGGTATCTTTCCTAGAGAGGCCACATGGACTTCGGACAAGCAACAGAGAATGTCGCCAGGTGGAAGTAAGGTCAGAAAGGAAGAGGGAAGTTCATTTTAGTTAATCAAGTACGCCATTTCCATAAAGAGTTTCTTGAATCACTTTTCTAAAGATTAACCGATGTAAAAAAAGAGAAGATTTGAATTAAGTGTGGATTCACGAAGATGTCCGCTATTTGAAGCATTTGAATGCACATTAATTTTCAAAAGGCTCTAAGATATTCAATAGTGATAAAATTTAACTTACTATGTGTTTCTCAAAATATTTTTACCATGGAGCCATTAATACTACACATATGTAGTTGTGTACTTAATGTAAGAGCTTAACTTATGCTCTACAAATGTTCATTAAGGTGTGTGGATTTTATGAGAATAAGAGTTAATAAAAGATGATGAGAAAAAAACTAAGCAATTTTTACCATTGATAAAGCAATGGGCAATAGGTCTCAGAAAAAAAAAACATTCGTTTGGAGACCTTTATTCTGCATGTTTAAAACCAAGCTATGATTTTCCACATACACTTTCATTCCGTGTCCTCTTAATTTCCTTCCTCGTGAGTATAGGCTGAAATTAGTCACTCCTAATGAATGTAGAAAGTGAAAAACTAGTAACTTAATGTTGAGAAACCTGTAGAAACCAGTTTATCCAACTGATCAAAGTTAACATCGCCCATAGTAAGTCATGTTGATGTCATGTACTTGCTGAAACAATGCAATGAGAAGGACATTCCTCCTCTGTGGCATTTTTTTTTTCAGGAAATCCCAGAATCCAAGTCTAATCATGAGAAAACACTAAGCAATCCAAAACTGAACAACTTTCTACAAAATACTTGACCAGGACTCTTCCAGAGTGTCAAAGTCATAGAACAAAAGGAAAGACTAAAATCCTGTCTCAGATCAGAGAAGACTAAATGGCTACATGCAAACTGCTCTCTTGGAGGGACATTGGAAAAAACAAAACAAAATGAAATAAAACAAACTGGTGAAATTAGAATACAATCTGTAGTTTAGTTAATAGTATTGTATCAGTGTTAATCTCTTAGTTTTGAGAAATATGTCATGATTATGTAAGATAGTAACATGAGGGGATACTGTGTGTGTGGATGTGTGGGAGCTCTGCTACTATTTTGCAACCTTTCTGTAAACCTAATATTATTCCAAAACAAAAAATGTAGTAATGATAAAAATATCGATACCAATGAATTGTAGGTATAGAATTATATAAGAATCTTTTAAATCAATGCTGTTATACATGAATACATTCAAATTTTGATGAATAGAGAGATAGTTACATATTTTCAAATACCTTTCCACAGAACAAAGGGAGATACAGTAATTATTAATTACAAAGAGATACAGTGTTTTTGTATTGAAGACGTCTGGCAGATGCCTACTTAATTAAGAGATCAAAGCTATCTGAAATGGGACACATCAAAATTATCTTCCACGTGATAGGATGCCATGAAAATTAGAGCACCACCTTTGTCATATTTTTGCTAAAAATGCATAATCTAAATATAATTATTTGGAAAATCAGAAAAAGGGATATTTTACAAAATCACTGGCCCTAAATCTTCAGGGTCCAAGCAAATTTGATACTTGTAAGACAACAGGAACAAGAGGTTCTGTTCCTTGTCAGGTACTTGACTGACTTGACTGAAGGAATGCAAATTCAGTGAAGGAATATTAGGTGGGTGAAATTAAACCTCTGATAAAACCACAGTAACTGTTACTAATATTTCTTGTACATTTATTCTCTGCCAGGCAACACAAAGCAGAGGTGCAGTGGGGACTCTGGAAATGGCTGCTGGGCTTGAGTCTGGCCTCTTCTGCCTGTTAGCTGTGCGCCTTTAGTCACCGACCCACTCTGAGTCTCAGCTTTCTCACGTGCAAAATGGACATAGTAATAATAATACCTAGATAGGATTATTGGGGGGATTCAAAAAGTAAATACATGGTGAATACATAAAACAATGCCTACCTGGAACCCCAAGCGTAGCCCCCACACACACACACACACACAAGCAAGCAAACAAGAAAACAAACTGACCCCTGCTCTATCCATTTACAAATGAGGGAACTGATGCACAGAATATTTCAGGAAATAGTCCAAGGTCACTCTGCTAATTACCATTAGGCTATTTCTATTTATTGTACCTAAATAGTTTTGTACCCAATCTTAATTATTACTGTCTCTTACTGCTACTGTTTTCCATAGATATTAAAACCTACTATATGAAAACACTGTATCATAACTTAAAGGTTGTCAAATGTAGACTGTGCTTATTTTAATGAGTTTGTAGTCCTGTGAAAGAAATGAGGTATGCACCTAGAAAAGCAACTAAGTCTCAAAGTCCAGCTAAAAATAAAAAGAAGTGAATTTGAGTTCACAATGAAGAATATATTCTTAAAGAAGTGGGGTTAGATCTGTGGAAAGAAAAGAAAAGAAAGAAAGAGAGAGAGAGAGAGAGAAAGAAAAAAGAAAGAAAGAAAGAAAAAAAAAGAAAGAAAGGAAGGAAGGAAGGAAGAAAGGAAGGAAGAAAGAAAAAGGAAGGAAGGAAGGAAGAAAGAAAGAAAAGAAGAAAGAGAGAAAGAGAGAGAGAGAGAGAGAGGGAGGGAAGGAGGAAGGAAGGGAAATAGAAAGAAAGGAGGAGAAGGGTATGTATTTCCAATTTATTGGTTATTGACATAATGCTACACTTTGGGCATTTTTCTCCCTATAACACTACAATGAAGTGGATGTATGCTATAGAATACATCTGCTGTATATAGCTATTGCTAGATGTTAAAATTAATTGCTGATAATGTGATATTTATTGAGGTTATGTGGGCACTATCTAATCTGCAGCCATTTTTGCAAAGTTGATTAATAATTAAGGAATTTATTATGTATCCATTTACCTTTAATGCCTAATTCAAGATCTGTATTGGAGTTTGGGTTTCAAAACTACATTTCATTTTCTAAATTCTGGGAGCTTGGCCAACCTGACATACAGTTACAAGTTGATAAAGCAGAAAAGGAATTCATGTAGTTTTTGAAATTATGAAAATGAAACATATTTATAGCATAAATAAATAAACTCTCTACAATTAAAATAAACTGATTACAGTTGAAAATAAAATCACCCATAACATCATTGCCACAGAGATGATAGCTAGTAATTTTGTGGGATATATTTTTCCAGAATTTCTCATCTTTTGTGGACCTTCTCTTTGTGCCTAAACATATATACATACACTTCCTTTACAAAATTGGTCTCACATTCTACATAATGTTTTGCAAATTCTCTTTCCACTTAATATGAAATCCTGGACCTTTTTTATCTGATTTAATATTCATTTTGTATACTTTTGATGGCTGCTTAGGATAGGAAAAGAATCAATCAATAGGAGTCCTCATATACCAGAGGTATCCACTGTTTTCAGGTTCTAGCAATCCTTTGGGGATGAGTCATGAGTGTCTGCTTCCTTGTCTTATTGACCTGGAAAGAGTAGATGATGTGGTTCTTGAAATCTTTGAATAGTATATATTAAAAAGCTATGTTCTGCTCAGTTTCATCTAAAACTCCTCAACTTCTTTTGAAAAAGGAAACCTAAAATTAACCTTTACAGATACTTGAAACTACATGTCCTTGTTTGTCTTTATTTTCTTACCTAAGTCAGCTGTACTAGTGAAAATGCTTAATTTACCTTTATTCATGGCACATAAACCCATTAGCCTCCATCATTTACCAATGGGATCAGGTCACTGCTGAGTCCAAACTAATAAAATAGTGAAATTATTTAGCAAAGTGAGAGGCACTTGGGTGAATTCCTTTAAGACAGTTAAACCAGACAGATCAAGCCAACAAAAGGAACATTGTGAACAATGACCTTTCCCTTAATAGTACTGAAGACACACACTTTGATATATACCTCCTTCTGACTTCTGTGATTTATGTAAATCATTTCTTTTTATTGCGAGAGAGCTTCCAGGAGGTTCCATCCTTGTCTCTTTTATTCAGAATGTTTTTTTCTTTCAAATTTTAATTATAATTTGAATTATATTATATTTTTGAGTGACATTTGAAATTAAAATTTAAGAATCATTCTGTGTTTTAAAACAAATTGATTTAAAGGTCAAAGAGCATGTATATATAAATTCATCTAAATGTATAGATTTGACTTAGAATTTATATAGCAATTAGATTAGTTACATATTCCTTATTTTCTACTCATAATAATGATTTAAAAAGAGATTCTGCTGTCAGAAAATTATGGAGTTCTGTTAAAGCCAGTCAATATGTAATGAATTTGTTTTGCCTTGCATTTTTATGAAAGGGAAATACTTCACTTTCACTTTAATTATCTATGCATAGATACTTGACACTTAACATAATACTGAAATATACTCGGTTTCAACAAATTTTTTAATAACATCAAAAGTCTGTCTATCTGGGTTTTGACTTAGTCCTTCAAAACAATGACTGACACTAAACTGTTTCAGAAACACAAATCCTCAGGTTTATAGTATTAACTCACCTCCTCTTTTAAGATGTCCGAATTAGATTAAATTGAGACACAGTACTGCTCAATAAGTAAGTGTTAAGTGAATGAAACAATCAGTGAATTACCTACCCAAACCTGGACTCCTTCTTAGAATACATAGTCTCAGATCGTCCCCGTACTACTCAGGCTACATGTAAGTACGGTTTTATGTGTTTTACAGACAGAATTTTGTATTCACAGGGTTTTCAGGTTGGGGGGATATAAGATAAGGTGGAGAAAAAGAATAGGAATTGAAGGCACACAAAAAACCTGGGTGAGTACTCCTAAGTACTCCGTTTCTCTGTAACGGGCCTGAGACCTGGAGTTTTCTTATTTCTGCATATATGTCTATTTGGCCTCAATTTATTTATTTCTATTAATTAATTTTTATTGTATTTATTATTATTTATTTATTTATATCTATTCATATACGTAGGGAAGTTCCATGGCCAGAATCCTCACGGATTCTAATCTACTTGCCCACAGTCCACATGCAATGATATGTACTTAGCCTGATGCGCAGATGCAAGCTTGCACACGTGTTGGCAATAAACCATTATTGCTGGTGTTGCTGTATAAAGACCTCCGCCCAGTGCTTGGAGTGGAGGCTGGAGCAGAGGCAGAGACAGAAACAGATTTGCTGCTTGCAGACTGTCCCCGAATTCAGACGAGATTCCAGCGCTTGACCTGCCACCAAAATAAAGCTTAGTATAAACCCTTTAACCTCCAACATTCGGTGTTAATTTGGTCTCACTGAATCCAGAGTGAACATGCCTGGGTCTGAAACCCCCCTCAGTGGAGACAGTATATTAAGCAGATCATTTATTTTTGCTGTGCCCACCATTACTTTGCCTAAGTGGCCATATGTTCTATAAATGCCTCTTTATTGACTGAGTCATGCTGAAATAGGGCCTCAATCATTGAACTGGGAAAAGGTGAATTTTTGACTCAGTAAGAGAATATTTTTTAAAAAAACATATAAATATGAATAATAAAAATAGAAACAATTATCCCCTTCCTCAAATGAACCTCTTTCTCCTTTAAGTTTCCTATCTTAGAGAATGTCACCATCACTACCCACCTCACGGCTCAAGCCAGAATGTGGGTATAACATTTGAAGATGTTTACCAAGGGGATTCTGGGGTGTTGGCAATATTCCGTTTCCTGAGTGAGTGATGGTTTTATTGATGTAGTCACTGGCATAATCCATGGAGTTGTGCATTAGATTTATTCACTTTTCTGGAGATGTCTTGTACTTAAATATAAATGTTTTAAGTGTTTTTTTTTAATCACATTCTAATATCATGGCACATAACCCCATATTCAGGTTTCCATGACCCATGGCAAAATTACTACACACTGGGAAGAGCTTCTGTGTTCTCACAATCATCAAATTCTTCAGTACTGAGGAAAACCAGCAAGGCCCAGTTAAAGGATGAATTCAGAGTCCCTGGTCTTGGATTTGTGAACTGACTCTCACACGTAGGATGTGATCTCGCCTAAATTAGTTCTCTTCGACTTGCACTCATGGCTACACAAGAGATATCTGCAAAATAAATGAGAAAGTTTCAGTATTCAGACCTTAAAAAGAGAAAAACATCAGGTAATGATACTTTTATTCTACAAAACAGAATAAAATGCCAAGTAAATATAAATTATGTACAACACCACAGTGTTTGTTTCCTTCGCATCCTTGTGAAGTGGCCCATCTTACAATTTTAGTTACATGTATTACTTTGAAACAAGGCATTTATGAGACATAAGTTTTGTAGATGCATAAATAACTAGCAAAACTGCCAAAACTATAGATGATGATTTTCTTTGCATCCTTGAAAAACAAGATCTGAAAAGCTGAGAGGTCACATTCATGCCAGCAAACTTTCACAAATATTTCTTATTATTTCTCTCATTGTATCTACATTTATAAGCTTGCCAAAATAATAGTACATACATTTATTTAATATAGTTCTCTCCTCCCCAGCCTTCTTTTTTTTTTCTTTTTTATATATTGTAATGGACTTCTTCTTAGGACAAGAGAACTGATTATAATGGAAAATTATTATTACAGAACTGATAATCTGAGTAATGCATTTCAGCTCTTCAAAATTAACAGTTCCTAAAATGAGTTCCTGTTAGTCTTCCTACTTTTCAAATGGAATATTGAAGACATAAAATAATCACACTTCCACAATATGATACCTGAGATATTAATTTATTGTATTATAGCAAGATATAAAAAAATAAACTAGAGAAAGCTTTGAGATATTAAGGAACATGCTGCTATTCATATATATGTATGTGAATACATATGTTAGTATACTAATATACATGTGAGAATATTGGGCAGATGGAGGTAGCTAGGACTAGAGCACATGGTCTACAGCAGGGCCAACCTGGCTTCCGTGGAACATACTCATGCTCATTATTTAAATATTGTCTATGTCTAACATATTAATATGTCTTACATATTGTCTATATGTTGAATAGCTGCAACAGACACTCTATGACCCACAAAGCCAAAATTATTTACAATCTGGCCCTTTACAGAAAGTTTGTCAATTCCTGACCCAGAGCGAAGGTTTTTAAAGTGTGGTCCCCAAACCAGCAGCATCATTATAAGCTACGGACTTGTTAGAAATGCAAATTCTTAGACTCTGCCTAAGTAACTTTGGGGGAGGGGCCCTGCAATCTGTGTTTTAACAAGGCCTGCAGTGAATTCTGATTTGCAGTAGTCTTTGAGAACCACTGCTCCATAGTG
This sequence comes from Smutsia gigantea, assembly GCA_032199065.1. NCBI lineage: Eukaryota > Metazoa > Chordata > Mammalia > Pholidota > Manidae > Smutsia > Smutsia gigantea. Next base: position 259,818 of record JAVSCE010015626.1, on the reverse strand, counting down.
AACAAGTTTAAGAAAACGGTGAGGAAGCCAAGTCAGGCATGTGTCAGGTACATCCTAGTTCATGGACCGTGATACTGACCAATAATATCCAGCTGAAATGAATGGCATTGGCTGGGTCAGAAATTATTAATAGATGCAAAAATTCTTGCAATTGAGGATTGATATATGACACAAATCTGGCTGTGCTTCACACTTCCTGTGCTTCTAACCTAGTGCATGCTGTCATTGGCTGTGGCCCAGGTCACTGAAGAAAGCATCTCACTGGTCTTTTCAACCTTTCCTCTACATAATAGTCTAAGGGCCCTTTTGAAATATAGGTCAGCCCTACTCAGAGTCCCCCACGGTAGTTAGCTCATAATAATGAGAATAAAAAAATAAAATCCTCTCCAGAGCCTCTTCTCATGCCAGCCAAGGTGTGTACTTGTTCACACTGATGGGAACGCATTTCTCAAAGATATCCTCCTTATATGCTGAACACTTCTCACAGGACTCTTTCACGTAAAAATCCTTCCCAACCGCCTTGTATAAACTAGTTTCTGCTTTAGATGGATGCATCACGTGCTGTGTGAATTTATCTCAATTAGAGCTGTTTAAAAAAATAAAAATAAAATAAAATAAAAAAACTTAAAGGCGAATGTTTCCTCTAATATCCAGGGTCACACGTGATTATATTCACACTCACACCATAAAATTAAATAACACATGAAATGTTCACAGTATGGCCCCTGGGTTTCAGCAAGGGTCTATAATTATTTATTATTTTACCTTATTATACATAGATATTAAATTATTATACTATTACACAATATTTATATTATGACTACCATATTCTCGTATTTTATGATCATTTGATGCCAGCCTTATTTAAGCTGAATCCTGGAAGACGTGTGGTTGGTCAGCTGGTTACTTACAAAGATAGGAGAAAGAGATCAAATTAAGTTGGCAGCAAGTAGTCAAAATATGTATTTTAAATGGGCCATCAATTTAAAAAAGAGACAGTGCACTTTCTGTAGGCTGAGGCATTTTAGGTCAGTCATTTTAGATTTTAAACAGGAGGATATAATTTATTCAATATCCTTTGGTTATAACCTGTCTTACAAAATGGGGATCTTTTCAATTGTCCTGTGCTGCAACAATACTCTTCCCACTTACGGCTCATAGCTTGCATTATCATTTGAAAGCATACTTCACTCACCATTATCAACTATTTTGAATAATCATAAATACAGACTCATTTTTGTGGGAAAGAGGCCTAACATAAACTAAAATACTAGTATGGTAATATCCTTCAAGTGCCTCGTGTTTGAACAAATGGTTTATTCTTAATGTTTTATTACTCTCATTCTGAGAGATGTGCAGGAAATTTCTGGCAAATCTCTTAGAAAAACAAAATGAGCTTCATTAGGTCGGTGCTCCCCTTCTCCGGTACTCTGAAACTAGCAAAATGTTACACTTAAGCTTTTATTGTATAATTTGTTTCCATACTACTGTTGGGAAAAGAAAATATCATAGGATACAATTGAAACCCCAGTCTGTTCAGTTGTCTTGAAAAAAATACAAACAACTGAAGTTATAAGACAGGCTTTGTAAGCTTAAAAATGGATCTGGTGATGAGAGCTTTTCTGAAAGACAGGCTCTCACTGAGTCCAATTAAAGACTTTGTCTACATTTAAACAGCAACTCAGTAACAGATCTAGAAACAGATGTCAGGAATTCTTACCTCCTGTCTCCTACATGCCCCACTTAGTTCTATATGTCTTCTTGTCATCAATTTTGCATTGATATTCTCAAGTTTATCATGAGTAAGGAGAAATATTAGAAGACAATGATACAGCAATAAAGAAGTAGTGGGGGATAGCTTTTGAGGGACATAAGGAAAACTAGAAAAAGCATAATGTGACACAGGGATTTATCCCACCAGCATGATCATCTTCAAGATCTGTGAGCCAGTAGTGTACATCAATCCAACAAACAGAAATCTGTCCTACCCTTTTCCCAAAAGTCATCTGATTAGAGAAAATTGAACCGCTATCATAAGAAACATGGATTAGTTGCTTGATTGTTTTTCTTAACACATTCTCTCTAATATCTCATGAAATTCTTATAACAACATATATAAAAACCAGTCTCATCCCCACTCAGCGGTGCTGAAGTGTGTCAGGCAGGTTAACTAACTGGTTTAAGACTTCATACTTAGTCAGTTAAGGAGCAAGGGTTAAAACACAGTTCTGTCTGACTCCAAATTTCTTGTCCGTAGCTAATAAGCGATATTATTTTTTCTAATAGTCTGAGGGAACTTTAGTGACTAAAAACAAAAACAAACGAACAAACAAAACCCCAAAGCAAATATAAAAACCTAGTTTAGTTCTTCATTGCACTTTGCCCACTTATCTATGGATTCTTGTGTGTGGGATTCTGAAAATGTCGAAATATATGAATCTTTGTGCATGTACAAAATATTCAGGGAGACAAATGACTGTAAAAAACAAGCATATACATGGAATATTTAGACTATACTGACGTGGTTAAAATAGCATTATCACTTTACAGGACAAACATAAGAAGACAAAGAGAAATTTGTAGGTCTGATTTTATTTCAAACACACTGTATTTAAAATGATACCAACTTGATTACCTTTTATTCCTGTGCATGTAGAAAAAAATGCAATGAGTGAATTCTTTAAAACTACATAACATATTGACGGAAAGAATTTGGTAACATGGAAAATATCTAAGACTATTTTGAGTCCACCCATTAAAGAAAAATAGAGTATATAAACTATTGTTAGAGGTAAGAAGTGCTCTAAGTTATAAATATCTTTGTTCCTCTAGGCAGTTAATCAAATTAAACAAACTTCAACCTATTTTTGTACATAGCAAGAGCCAACTTAGGCTTGGTCTTGCCTTCTTCCCCACCTTTCCTTGCAGCACATGGACATTGGGGTACAAGGGTTAGGGTGCAGTTTCGGCTGTGCAGGCAAAAATGCTATCATAACCTGAATGCCTGGCCTTTTTGGTTAGCTCTGTAATCCTTCCAGTGAAGGAGCAAAGCATAAGCATTTTCAATTTCTCATATATCAAACATTGAATTAAAACTGTTTTTTGCTGAAGAAGTACAGAAAATTTAGTTTACATGAACATATATATACAACCCCATTTCAATGTGCATGTAATATACTCAAAAGACAGGTAGATAGAAAAGGAAAGAGGACCTATATTCAAACACTAGCTATGAATTTGCAATCTGTGAAAACCAGGGCAAATGACTTTCCTCCTCTAGCTTCACTTTCCAGGTGTCTAAATTGGGTTTGATAATCAATTGCATGTTGTAGTTTTGTTGTGAGGATTATATAAACTATATACTTAAAAGGACAGCCACTGTGTCTGACACAGAGCTCATCTCCTCTGAAAAAACCAGGACAAAAAAAATACACATCTAAACAACTACTTCTCAGAAACACTTCTAAAAGTATCAGACTCACCTTGAGAATGACTTTCACTTCAGGTCCTGCAAGCCTATTACTCTTTATTTTGTATTTTATATTTTATTTTATTTTTTCTGGTCTTTGGATGCAGTGTTATGCTGGGACTCATTGTCTTCAATTCTTTTTAGAGTAGGACTAAAAATGGCTATTCTTAGGAGGACTCCTGTTTTAATGAACTTTGCCCTGGAATGGGGTACTGATTTGAACTGAATAAGAAAACCTTGCTAAATCAATTGTACGAGGTCTATAGCTAAATTACACACTCGAGTCTCAAGGTCAAGTGCTCCTCAATGTCAAAAAAAAATGTATCAGGAAGTGTGAAACAAGAGTTTAGAAAAAAAATCCCTAAATACCTGTTTGAAATTATGTCTTTCTATTAAGAAAATAATGGTCTATGATAAAAATGAAAAAGAAGAAAAAAGAGCTAGGCATAGAGAGACAGAGACAGAGAAAGAAGGAGAGAGAGGTAGAAGGAGAGCCATATTTCCTCGCAGATCAGGGTGCTAAATTGGCAATTGGCAAAACCATTCAGGAAGAGAGCAGTTGTATTGACAACTGGACAGTCTGTGAGTTACCAGCACAGTTGCTGAATCATATTGTTCCATTCTTTCCCCACTCCGACAGAGAGACCCGTGGATGGGTAACAGCAACTGCTCTCAGCTTCTGTCCCAGCCAGCACCCACCGTGTGCTGAAGCGTGGTGGGGGTCTAACAGCTTGGGTGTGATGGCCAGCCAGACAGCGAGTAGAGCCACTGCCTGAGGGTGAGAGGAGCAAACAACCTCAATAACAACGTGGTCGTGGCAGCTTGCTCAGATCAAGGTGCATCTCAGCAGATGCAGTGGTGATTAAATTTGGGGTGGGGATGCTCAGTCACTTTCACATGGGCTGTCAAATCCAAACAGAACTGTGTCAAAGAGCTTCTGCCTGGCAGTCTGCTTGGGAGAAATTTTATTCATAGAGACCCAGAGGCTAGATTGTGCATAGTACCCAGCTCACGGATCCCAAGGGTCCTTTGCTTAGTCACTTGCCTATTTGTGACAACTGCAGGCTAGGGGCTTTAGAAATTGACAAAGCTCTTTGCCCACTAAGATTACTTCCTGAATTAAAAAAAAATGGCTATCAATGAATGCACGCTTGCTATAAATATATTTTGCCTTGCACAGTCATTGACATCATCACTGATTATCCTAGGAAGACAGTGATATTGAGAGGACCTGTGAAAGGATTGTGTCAGTATGCAGGTGAGGTGACAGATTCAGAGCAAGGAGATAACTCACTACTAAGTAGAAGAAATACTCGTATGCTAGTGGTCTTTAAACTATACCATACTGCTTCTTAAATTGATTATTTTTTTTATAACCTTGCCACCGATAGATTTTGATGATCCAAAGTAATATCCCAGAGCAATCATTTACAGAAAAAGTTCTAGGATGGAATTTCTTATTGCTCTCTGCTCAGTAAGCTTTGACAATAAGCACACTGCAAGAAATACTAAACATTCTCTTCATTCTCATTCTCATTCCAAATCGGCAGAAAGCCAGCACTAGGTAATGTTCCACTTCAATTCCTAACGTTTGTGTAGAATAATATTTGTAATAAATCTGATAATCATCTTTGGTCTGATAATTCAATGCCTGAAAAATAAAGTTCCTCAAGGTTCTGAAAGCCAGTAAATCCTAGATGGAAAATTATCTCATTAATTCTGAGCCAGAGTCTACATGAGACAAATGTGTGCCGGCTCTACTTCACAGCCCAGACGTCCCTGGAACCTCCTTGGTGTTGAACCCACACCCTTTGCTCTTCTTGAATTTTCTTTTCATCATTCATCTACCTCAGAAATGTGCAGGCCCATGTATGTGCATAACATGCAAACAAGTGATGTTAAAAAATAAGGAAGGGCTCAGTCTGGACCCTACCTGAAACATATTAGGATTAATACAACAGTAAAAAATAAAATCAGCATCCACAGACAATTAGACAAATAGAATCAATTTTGTGATTTTGGTAATCAGGAGTACATTCTGATTCAAAAATGCTTCCCTCGTTTGATGATTATTGGTCCCTGGATCCTTTAAATGAAGAAGAACTGGTATTTTATGCAACTGTGGTTGAGAGCTGCATTTACAGAATTGCATAAATGTTTACTGGACATTAACAGGTACATAGTGCAAGATACCGTAAAGGATAAAATAGTCTTTGATCAAGACCAGCCTTTAATCTTTTTGAAAATAGAAGACCCAAAACAGTAAATAACAATGCAACACAGAGTATGATCGAGGGTTAAAACCGAATATCCCATATTGATCCTATATTGAAAAACAGGGTGCTGCTATTGTAATGAGCTACTGCCTTTAAGAAAAGCCTTATATACCATTCCAGGAAACAAAGGCCAATAAACAGGATATGGCTAGTTTAAAGGTATCCATCAAGACAAAAGAATGGGGAAAACCAGAAGAGTTCAAAAAAATCCAGGGCCAATGGCCACTGTATACAAAGAAAAAGCCTAGGGGGAGGCCTGAGAAATGGTTTACATTTGATCAAGGCAAGAGGTTGGAACATAGCTCTAGCAGAATTGTGTTTGGGGTGTGTGGTCAGTGAGGAGAGCCATGAGTAATTTCACAGGGCATGGTTAGGATAGGACTTTTGAGAAATAACACTGTAATCCCATAAACAAGGGGGTCACTTGATGACTGGCAGACAGACATCTTAACAGAAAGGATCTGTAGTTAATATTATTAGAAACAGAACTCCAACAGAAAGGAGAGGCCTGTACAGATCATTTTTTATTCTTTTTCTTTTAATTGAGGTATAATTGACATATAACATTATTTAGTTTCGGGTGTACAACATAATAGTTCAATATTTGTGTATATTATGCAATGATCACCCCAGTAAGTCTAGTTAAGACCCATCACCACACATGCCTACAAAAATGAGCTAGTCTCAAGTTAAAAATATACTCTAAAACCAAGGAATTTTGTATCAATACTTCATATCAAGTATATTTGATCATTTCACCCGTTTTTCAGCACTAACACTGGGCAACCAACTTCAGTGGTTTTCTGGTAGATTTAAGGCAATAAGACAGGCACCTAGAGTCCACAAAGTATCCATAACTACCAAAGAAGTGAGAGTTCTAAGACAAAAGGCCACTTAACAAGGAGACTAGCGTATTCTGAAGCATTTATCCATTTCCCAGCAATGGCCAGAATTTTGGATGTAGGTTCTTTCCTGTTAGAAGAGTTAGTTACAGTTCAAGGCAGAACTAGGTATATGCCTACCTGCCACATAAAAGGAATACAAATACATACTGGCACAGAAAGCAAACTATGATTTAAATCACACTGGAAAGAACTTGCCTTTGAAACTTTAGATAATAAATTTTATGAGTCAACTTTTACTGAATCCTATAATGTTCCAGGTCCTCCCTGGTTCTCTCATAACCTGCATAGGATGAGGCCTGGATGCAATGTTCATGCTAATAACTTTTTCAGTGGTAACCTGCCTTATATACCTGGAGCATTCAATGTAAAGATCAGTGAAATATATATATGTATGTGCTCCCATTTCTTCCATCTCAGGTCTAACTCTATACAGACATGGACGTGTCTTTCCCATGTAACCCATCCTTTAATTTACATATTACTTAATACAGCAATACTCAAATGTGTCCTGGATGAGTGTCACCATCACCTGGGAACCTGGGCGCTTTTTATTGTCACTGTGGGGACAGGTGCAGCTATCATTTGATGAGTAGAATTCAGTGTTGCTTCTAAACACCCTATAATAAGCAGGACATCCTGCCACCTCAACAAAGAATTATTTGGCCCAAAAAGTCAAAAATGCCAAGATTGAGAAACTGGTATAATTTACACTGCTTAATGAAGAACTAGACATATATTTGGTGCTAAATATACTATTACTTTAAAAAAAATTCTTTATTAAGGTATTATTGATATACACTCTTATGAAGGTTTCACATGAAAAAACAATGTGGTTACTACTTTTACCCATATTATCAAGTCCACACCCATACCCCAATGCAGTCACTGTCCATCAGTGTAGTAAGATGCCACACATTCACTGTGTGCCTTCTCTGTGCTACCTGTTTTCCCCGTGACCCCTCAATCCCCTTCTCCCTTCCTCCCCACCAACCTTTCCACACCCCTTCCCTTTGGTAACCACTAGTCCCTTCTTGGAGTCTGTGAGTCTGCTGCTATTTTGTTCCTTCAATTTTGCTGTGTTATACTCCACAAATGAGGGAAATCATTTGGCACTTTTCTTTCTCCGCCTGGCTTATTTCACTGAGCATAATATCCTCCAGCTCCATCCATGTTGTTGCAAGTGGTAGGATTTGTTTCTTTCTTATGGCTGAATAGTATTCCATTGTGTATATGTACCACCTCTTCTTTATCCATTCATCTACTGATGGACATTTAGGTTGCTTCCATATCTTGGCTATTGTAAAAAGTGCTGCAATAAACATAGGGGTGCATATGTCTTTTGAGTCTGAGAAGTTGTATTCTTTGGGTAAATTCCAAGAAGTGGGATTCCCGTGTCAAATGGTATTTCTATTTTTAGTTTTTTGAAGAACCTCCATATTGCTTTCCACAATGGTTGAAGTAGCTTACATTCCCACCAGCAATGTAGGAGGGTTCCCCTTTCTCCCCATCCTCACCAGCATTTGCTGTTCTTAGTCTTTTCAGTGCTAGCCATCCTTACTGGTGTGAGGTGATATCTCACTGTGGTTTTAATTTGCATTTCCCTGATGTTTAGTGATGTGGAGCATCTTTTCATGTGTCTGCTGTCCATTAGAGTTTCTTCTTTGGAGAATCGACTCTTCATATCCTCTGCCAATTTTTTAATCGAGTTGTTTGCTTTTTGGGTGTTGAGGCATGTGAGTTCTTTATATATTTTGGATGTTAACCCCTTGTCGGATATGTCAATTACAAATATATTCTCCCATACTGTAGGATGCCTTTTTCTTCTGTTGACAGTGTCCTTTGCCATACAGAAGCCTTTTAGTTTGATGTAGTCCCATGTGTTCATTTCTGCTTTTGTTTCCCTGGCTCAAGGCGATGTGTTCAGGAAGAAGTCGCTCATGCTTATATTCAGGAGATTTTTGCCTAAGTTGTCTTCTAAGAGTTTTATGGTTTCATGACTTACATTCAGATCTTTGATCCATTTTGAGTTTACTTTTGTGTATGTGGTTAAACAATAATCCAGTTTCATTCTCTTGCATGTAGCTGTCCAGTTTTGCCAATACTAGTTGTTGAAGAGGCTGTCATTTCCCCATTGTATGTCCATGGCTCCTTTATGGTACATTAACTGACCATATATGGTTGGGTTTATATCGGGGCTCTCTAGTCTGTTCCACTGGTCTATGGGTCTGTTCTTGTGCCAGTACCAAATTGTCTTGAATACTGTGGCTTTGTAGTAGAGCTTGAAGTTGGGGAGCATAATCCCCCCAGCTTTATTCTTCCTTCTCAGGATTGCTTTGGCTATTTGGGGTCTTTTGTGGTTCCATATGAATTTTACAATGAGTTGTCGAGTTCATTGAAGATTGCTGTTGGTATTTTGATAGGAATTGCATTGAAACTGTGGATTGCTTTAGGCAGGATGGCCATTTTGACAATATTAATTCTTCCTATCCTTGAGCATGTGATGTATTTCCATTTATTGGCATCTTCTTTAGTTTCTCTCATTAGTGTCTTGTAGTTTTCAGAGCATAGGTCTTTCACTTCCATGGTTAGCTTTATTCCTAAGTATTTTATTCTTTTTGATGCAATTGTGAATGGAATTGTTTTCCTGATTTCTCTTTCTGCTAGTTCATTGTTAGTATATAGGAATGCCACATATTTCTGCATATTAATTTTGTATCCTGCAACTTTGCTGACTCAGATATTAGATCTAGTAGTTTTTGGAGTGGATTCTTTAGGGTTTTTTATGTACAATAATATGTCATATGCAAACAGGGACAGTTTGACTCCTTCCTTGCCAATCTGGATGCCTTTTATTTCTTTGTATTGTCTGATTGCCGTGGCTAGGACCTCCAGTACTATGTTGAATAGAAGTGGGGAGAATGGGCATCCTTGTCTTGTTCCTGATCTTTAAGGGAAAAGCTTTCAACTTCTCACTGCTAAGTATAATGTTATCTGTGGGTTTGTCAAATATGGCCTTTATTATGTTGAGGTACTTGCCCTCTATACCCATTTTGTTGAGAATTTTTATCATGAATGGGTGTTGAATTTTGTCAAATGCTTTTTCAGCATCTATGGATATGATAAAGTGGTTTTCATCCTTCTTTATGTTGACATGGTGGATGATGTTGATGGATTTTCGAATGTTGTACCATCCTTGCATCCCTGGAATAAATCCTACTTGATTATGATGGATGTTCTTTTTGATGTATTTTTGAATTTGGTTTGCTAATATTTTGTTGGGTATTTTTTCATGTGTATTCATCAGGGTTATTGGTCTGTAATTTCCTTTTTTTGTGGGTCTTTGCCTGGTTTGGGTATTAGAGTGATGCTGGCCTCATAGAGTGAGCTTGGAAGTATTTCCTCTTCTACTCTTTGGAAAACTTTAAGGGAGATGGGTATTAGGTCTTCACTAAATGTTTGATAAAATTCAGCAGTAAAGCCATTTGGTCCAGGGGTTTTGTTCTTAGGTAGATTTTTGATTACCAATTCAATTTTGTTGCTGGTAATTGGTCTGTTCAGAATGTCTGTTTCTTACTGGGTGAGCCTTGGAAGGTTGTATTTTTCTAGAAAGCTATCCATTTCTTATAGGTTATCTGGTTTGTTATCATATAATATTTCATAGTATTCTCTAATAAGTCTTTGTATTTCTGTGGTGTCCGTAGTGGTTTTTCCATTCTCATTTCTGATTCTGTTTATGTGTGTAGTTTCTCTTTTTTCCTTGATAAGTCTGGCTTGGGGTTTATCTATTTTGTTTATTTTTTTGAAGAACCAGCTCCTGCTTTCATTGATTCTATCTATTGTTTTATTCTTCTCAGTTTTATTTATTTATGCTCTAATTTTTATTATGTCCCTCATTCTATTCACTTTGGGTATCATTTGTTCTTCTTTTCTAGATTTGTTAGTTGTCAGTTTAGACTGTTCATATGGGATTGTTCTTCTTTCTGGAGGAGGGCCCGTATTGCAATATACTTTCCACATGACACGGCCTTCACTGCATCCCACAGATTTTGCGGTATTGAATTATTGTTGTCATTTGTCTCCATATACAGCTTGATCTGTTCTTATTTAGTCATTGATCCACTGGTTGTTTAGGAGCATGTTGTGAAGCCTCCATGTATTTGTGGGATTTTAATTTTCTTTGCATAATTTATTTCTACTTTCATACCTTTGTGGTCTGAGAAACTGGTTCGTACAATTTCAATCTTTTTGAATTTACTGAGGTTCTTTCTGTGGCCTGGGATTTGATCTATTCTTGAAAATGTTCCATGTGCACTTGAGAAGAATGTATTCTGCTGCTTTTGGATGTAGAGTTCTGTAGATATCTGCTATGTCCATCTGTTCTAATGTGTTGTTCATTGCTTCTGTCTCCTCACTTATTTTCTGTCTGGTTGATCTGTCCTTTGGAGTGAGTGGACTGTTAATGTCTCCTAGAATGAGTGCATTGCATACTATTTCCCCTTTTAATTCTGTTAGTATTTGTTTCACATATGTAGGTGCTCCTGTGTTGGGTGCATAGATATTTATAATGGTTATATCTTCTTCTTAGATTGACCTCTTTATCATTATGTAATGTCCTTCTTTGTCTTTTGTGACTTTCTTTGTCTTGAAGTCTATTTGTCTGACACAAATACTGTAACTCTTGCTTTTTTCTCCCTATGAGTTGCATGAAATATCTTTTTCCATCCCTTCACTTTTAGTCTGTGTATGTTTTGGGGTTTAAAGTGAGTCTCTTGTAGACAGTATATATATGGGTCTTGTTTTTTTATCCATTCAGTGACTCAGTGTCTTTTGATTGGTGCATTCAGTTCATTTACATTTAGGGTGATTATCGATATGTATGTACTTATTGCCACTACAGGTTTAGAATACCAAACGTTCAAGGTTAACTTCCTTACTATCTAAGAGTCTAACTTAACTCACTTAATACGCTATTACAAACACAATCTAAAGGTTTTTTTTCCTTCCGTCTTTTTCTTCCTCCTCCATTCTTTATATATTAGGTATCATATTCTGTACTCTTTGTCTGTCTCTTAATCGACTTTGGAGATATTTTAATTTTTGCATTTGCTTAGTAATTAGCTGCTTTACTTTCTTTACTGTGGTTTTCTTACCTCTGGTGACAGCTGTTAAACCTTGGGAATAGTTCCATCTATAGCAGTCCCTCCAAAATACACTGTAGAGATGGTTTGTGGGAGATAAATTCTCTCAGCTTTTGCTTATCTGGAAATTATTTAATTCCTCCTTCAAATTTAAATGATAACCTTGCCAGATAAAGTATTCTTGCCTCGAGGATGTTCTGCTTCATTACATTAAATACATCATGTCACTCATTTCTGGCCTGTAAGATGCCTGCTGAGAAGTCTGGTGATAGCCTGGTGGGCTTTCCTTTGTATGTGATCTTATTTCTCTCTGTGGCTGTTTTTAATAGTCTGTCCTTATCCTTGATCTTTGCCATTTTAATTACTATATGTCTTGGTGTTGTCTTCCTTGGTCCCTTGTGTTGGGAGATCCGTGCACCTCCATGGCCTGAGAGACTATCTCCTTCCCCAGATTGGGGAATTTTTCAGCAATTCCCTTTTCAAAGTCACTTTCTATCCCTTTTTCTCTCTCTTCTTCTTCTGGTACCCCTATAATGCGAATATTGTTACGTTAGGATTGGTCACATAGTTCTCTCAATATTCTTTCATTCTTAGAGATCCCTTTTTCCCTCTGTGCCTCAGCTTCTTTGTATTCCTATTCTCTAATTTCTATTTCATTTATCTTCTCATCCACCATATCTAATCTGCTTTTAAAACTTTCCATTGTATATTTCATTTCTGTTACTTTGTTCCGTAATGATAGGATCTTTGTCCAGAATTCCTTCCTGAGTTCTTGAATAGTTTTCTGGACCTCCATGAACATGTGAATGATTTTTATTTTGAAATCCCTTGCAGTCAGATTCATGAGGTCGATTTTATTTGAATCTTTCTCAGGGGTTGTATTCATAATTTTACTTTGACCCAGGTTCCTTTGGCATTTCATATTTGTATATGGCGCCCTCTAGTGCCCAGAAGCTCTACTCTCTGGAGCTGGTCAGCCCCTGAAGCAAGGTCAGGGGTCATAGGGGAGTGGTATTGGTGCCCTGGGGGGGAGGAAAGAGCTCTTTCCTGCTTCCTGGCTTCTATGCCTGTCTCTACTGCCAGAACCAGTGGGCTGAACACACAGGTATAAGCCTCTGTGCTTTGCGTTTGTACTTGCTGTAGAGGGGGCATCCCTCTGGCTTGCCTAACACCAGGGTAGGGTTTGCTGGTGTGCGAGCCAGGTGGGGTTGGCCGTGAGAAAGTTTCAGTAGGCCACGTATCATGCAGGAGGTCCTTGGAGCTGTGTAGCCAGCCAGGGAGCTGGAGCTCCGAAGATCATGAAAGTTCCCAACCTGCTGGGTAGAGTGCACTCAGATAATTTTGTCTATCTGTCCTTTCTCCTGAGCAGTAAGCTCTGTGCAATCCTTGCCCCTCTTGCTGTTAGGAAGTCTCTCAGACTGCCCACCTTTCTTTTGTCCCAGAGCAGCCAGATATGAATTCCTGTTTTCCACAAGTGGCTGGAATCTCAGTCTCTCCAGGTATTCTGCTTGTCTTAGCTTTCCAAACCCCTAATCACGAGAGTATCATGAAAATACCATGAAATGTAAGTTTGTGCTCCCAGATAAGATCTCCGGAGTTAGGTATTCAGCAGTCCCAGACCTCCACTCCCTCCCTGCTCTGTTTCTCTTCCTCCCACTGGTAAGCTGGGGTGGGGTAAGGGCTTGGGTCCCACCAGGCCATGGCTTTGGTACATTACCCTGTTCTGTGAGGTTTATTCTTTTCTCTAGTTTTATGCAGTTTGGTGCAGTCCTCTTTCCTGCTGCTCTTTCAGGATTAGTTGTATTATTTATATTTTCATGTTATATGCCATTTTAGGAGGAAGCCTCTGTCTCACCTGTCATGCTGCCATCTTTAATCCCAATATACTATTACCTTTAATTTAAAACTATTTATTATAAATAGATCCAGAGTTGGTCCTATAAGTTTCTTTGGGTCAAAACTGGATCTTCAAAATTTGAAAAAATAATAAAAATACATGTATGGATTAGAGGCTGATTCTCTTTATTACCAGTGAAAGGAAAAAAGGGGATGCAAACTCAACAGTCCAAGCAGGTTTATTGCTAAACCTGAGAGGGACCCCTCTGTTCTGGCGAGCAGAACAAAGGAAAGGGGGTGTCACTAACAGGTCGAGCCTTTTTATGGCCAGGGTTTTTGGCTGGCTCTTTGAGGGGAGGGGTCAGGGGAAAGGTCGGCCCGTGGCTTGCTGACACGTCCTCTGGAGAATGCTTGCAGCCTAAGTAAGATGAAGCCTAGGTCACTCTGAGATGGCAGGTGGGCTCATTCAAAAAGTCAGTACTCATGTCTGAATTCTATCAACCAGCCTTTCATGCTTTTAGCTAAACATGCCCGGGGAGGCTGAGAAAACCCAGCAGGAGCAAGGCTCACTCAATTCCCCTTAGATTACAAGCGGAAAGAGGGGATAAAATATGACAGTACAATTTCAAAAGGGACATCATCGTCCTCAACAACAGCAATGTCTACTTGCTCCAAATTAATGACAGGGACAATGCTTCAGTCTTCCCACCACCTTAGCTCCCGTAGAAAACCTGTGTATTTTAGCTCTGACTCTCCTTAAATCATTAAGGCTGTAAAGAATCCTAATTCTACTTTGACACTTTCGGATCTTAGCTTTAAGAAGAGTCCACAGTCTTACAAAATATGTGGAAGAGGACAAGAACCCTGAGACACTGTTGCTGTCACATCTCTGCTATGACCCTGCAGGCGAGCATCAGATGGAAGCAAGAACAGTACGTCCATATCTATACGGAGAAAGAGACGATCACCAAGATGCCTCCACTTTTGTAGGTATTAAAATCCATAAAAAAATGACTTTTAGAAAAAGGCAAAAACGCTTTGTCAAAATGACTTGAAATTCCCCTATTTTTGCTTTTGGAGTCAGACGTTTTTAATAAATCAAGGATTTAGCATTCCCACTTCTCATCCCCCTCATTGTTTTAGGTGATCTGTTTTCAGAGAGGCCTGTGTTGCAATAATGTATCATTATCTGCTGCTAACCCCTGTGTGAATGGGCCTACATTTTCTTGTAGCAATTTATCCTTAAGCATCTCCGTCAACCAACATATCCCAACTCCACTGGGGAAAGGAGCTTTTCTATTGTTATTATGTAAAGTGTTTTATTTATTATGAATTTTTTACACAGGTTTCATTTCTATGTGGCAGAGTCTTATTATCAAGCAAATACATGCTGTGGAATAATGGTTGGCCACATCCAAAATACAGCACAGAGCAGGGAGGAAGCCTGTCACAATTTTTAAAGAAAAGAGGAAACTGTTCAGACAACCTCCAGTTTGAACAGTGGTGCACTGTTACACAGTGCAATTCTGTCAAGGTAATATCTTTAGTTTCTCTTGGACCTCTTCAACCTCACAGTCCATTATGAATGGAGCTCCATATCAGGTAGGGACATTCTAACGGCCTTTGAACTGCAAGTTACTAAAATCCAGACACCATTTCTGCAAATGACACATTACACAAATGCAAATGCCATATTAGACTTTCTAATCCAATGGTAACGTGACAAACAAAATCAGTCACAGTCCTGTGAAGTACGCCAAAGTCAATTCCTACCTTTTGTAAGCTGCCTTATGCCTCAGTTTGTTCACTGAACACCACAACATATTCCTTTTGAAAAGGCTTTAATAAAGAGAAACCTAGTCATCCAACCAAGAATGAGGCAAGCAAGGCACTTTTAGTGTTTCTGTGAGGTCTAAATGTCTTGATTTCTGTAGAGTTTGTGTACTCTTAGGGTGTTTCAACCTCAATGCTATTGATACTTAAGTGTCGAATAATTCGTTGCCTGGGCTGTCATGTGCCACTGCAGGAGATATTACTGGCCTCTACCCATTAGCAATTCCCAAGTCATGATGACCACACTATCTGCAGACATTGCCAAATAGCTCCTGGAGACAGAGGCTTCCCAGGCTGAGAAGCACTGCAGTGTAACTTAAAAAGAAAAAAAGAGAGTGTGTACAAACTATCATGAAAGTCTTTACAAGCTGACTATTCCCTGCATCCCACTCCCCAACCCAAAGTTTGGACAAATATTTGTTAAGAGTGGGAAACAGGAGGAAGCTTGTGAAAAGAACTGGCTCATCATATCATCCTCTTATTTCTCAAGGTGCATCTTTTCTTCATCTAGGTTGAGGGTGAGAAAGATAAAATGTAGGTTGACATCAATGCAGGACCTTAGCAGAGACATGTTATGTCATGAAATCTAGCCTTCTGTGGGAAAACACCTTCATGACAAGCCTTCAGCTTAGCTTTGCTGTCTTATTTACATCTAGAATAAAGGGTATTTTTTATTCACTTTCACCCCATGCCTCTCTAGTGGTTTCCAAACTTGTGCTCCCTTCTACTTCCCTTTCCCCTTAAAAGTTCATGGGAGTTCCTTTGTGATAAGAACTCCTCCAAATAGTTGGGAACATGCCATAACAGATGTGTAAAGGAGACTAAGAAGAAAGGCTGGACTTACCCCATTTTAAAAGAAAAGTAAACAGCTTTCACTTTTTGTCCATTTTTTCCGTCAACAAATATCTGTTAAAATCTTCTCTTTAACAAGCATTGGTTAGAGAATTTCAGAGAAAAGTTTTACAATAAAACAATGACATAATGTAAGCTGCCTTTTTAAACCACTAATTTAATCTTCTTTATCTTATATATCAGAAATAATTTAATATTATGAATAGCTAATGATAAGCAAGAAAATTTTTGACTATTTCTATAAGCTAAAACTTTATTTTGCATTTTCCTATGGATGATTATTCCAATACGGTATATTTGGGTCCATTAGTTTTAAGGTGCTAATATATAATCACTATGCATACTATAATTCCTTTCTTTTAAAAAACAAAGAAAAGGAAGGGCGATTGAAAGGTAAAACATGTGCCCAAGTCCTATAGGCTAAGCATATGTTCAGGTTGTTTGGGAGATATTTTTAAGTCATCATATCATCAATATATCTGAGCAACTCTTGGAAGGAGGAACATTACATCAGTGTTATCTTAAGAGACATGCATACATTGCCTAGAATCAAATAGTCACACAATCAAATTGGCCAACTGGAATTCGACTCTGAACACTGTGTAGGAGGCAAGTCACTACACAAGCTATTTTCCTGTATCATTTTTTACATGCCAAGACCATGCTTCACAAACCAGAATTTTGGAATTCTCACACTCCCCAAATACTTTTCCATGGGTTTAGTTTGCCACTACAAAATATCCCCCTCTGCCTATTCTAACCCTGCCCATCCTAGTTTTAACAGTTGCCTTAATCGAAGTCACCCTGCGAATTCTTCCACTTCCAGCCATACCCAGGTAGAACACATTTATGTATTTCTATACCAATGTTTTATCATAGTATCATAGTGCCATATCCCCCGTCCTGTCTTGGGCAGAAGCAAATGCTGGAAAGCTGATAGCAATAGCAATGCTACATAATTCCCAACCCTGAATAATTCCATATAATTTTCTGCATGTCCTTAGAGTCTATTATTTATTGCTGGGACATATGGGTAGCTTCATTTCAAATGGGTGTGATGAAGAAGATCATGGAGCTAGTATCTCATAAGAAAAAACCTTCCTCAGAGAATGTTGGTTTCCCTTGACTCTGACATAAAGTGACATTGGTTTCTTAACCTCAAGGGAGTGGTTGTTTCTCTGTCTTCACAATATATTTATAAGCTCAGCATACAACGTTTAGTCAATACATTTGTCCATTTCATTCCTGTGAAGATAGACAGATTTCTAATAAGATCCAAGGTGGATTCTGTGCATGCAATTTAATGTTTCTCTAAGAAGAGCTTCTTCTTGGTAAAAATTCTCTGACATTTCTAAATTCCAGAGCTGTCACCATTAAATTGCTCTGTTCAGTCAAATTTGGTAACCAAGTGTCAATCTCATAATTAAGTCATGTAATGCTGTATGATTAGCCCAATATGTTGGCTAAAATTAACCACAAACAAATAAATATGAATGGCACCATTAGACATATATCTTACTGCCTTAGCAGTGCATTAACAGCTCCCTTACCTAGGTTGGAATTAAGAATAGGAAAGAAAATTAATTCAGCTTTCAGTTGTCGAGTATAGTGGTACTTCAGTAACCTTTCACAGGTATCAGTGATCATCCATTTGAGCACTGGAACTATCAGAACAATATTGTTTAAAACAGTAACATCCTAAAAAGAGAGGAAATGTGAAATTTCAAAAAAAAAAAAGAAACTTCAGGAGAAAGCTTTTATGTTTCCCAGTATTCTTGCACCTTTGTCTTGAACACTAAAAATTATGTCTCAAATGCTCCACATTAAAAATATACGGAAGTGTATATGAATATTTTTTAATAGTTTATTTTGGTATCATTAATCTACAATTACATGTGCAGTATTATGTTGATTAAACTACACCCTTCATCAGGTCCACCCCACCAACCCCATTACAGTCACTGTCCATCAGCGTAGTGAGATGCTATAGAATCACTACTTGTCTTCTCTGAGTTGTACAGCCCTCCCCGTGCCCCCACAATATTACATCTGCTAATTGTAATGCCCCTTTTCCCCCTTGTCCCTCCCTTCCCACCCATTCTCCCCAGACCCTTTCCCTTTGGTAACTATTAGTCCATTCTTGGGTTCTGTGAGTCTGCTGCTGTTTTGTTCCTTCAGTTTTTTTCTTTGTTCTTATACTCCACATATGAGTGAAATAATTTGGTACTTGTCTTTTTCGGCTTGGCTTATTTCACTGAGCATAATACTCTCTAGTTCCATGTTGTTGCAAATGGTAGGATTTGTTTTCCTCTTATGGCTGTATAATATTCCATTGTGTATATGTACCACCTCTTCTTTATCCATTCATCTAATGATGGACAGTTAGATTGCTTCCATTTCTTGGCTATTGTAAATAGTGCTGCGATAAACATAGGGGTGCATCTGTCTTTTTCAAATTGGGCTGCTGCATTCTTAGGCTAAATTCCTAGGAGTGGAAATCCTGGGTCAAATGATATTTCTATTTTGAGTTTTTTGAGGAACCTCCATACTGCTTTCCACAATGGTTGAACTAATTTGCATTCCCACCAGCAGTGTAGGAGGGTTCTGTTTTCTCCACATCCTCGCCAACATTTGTTGTTGGTGGTGTTTTGGATGTTGGCCATCCTCACTGGTGTGAGGTGATATCTCATTGTGGTTTTAATCTGCATTTCTCTGATGATTAGCGATGTGGAGCATCTTTTCATGTGCCTGTTGGCCATCCGAATTTCTTCTTTGGAGAAGTGTCTATTCATGTCCTCTGCCCATTTCTTAATTGGATTATTTGCTTTCTGTTTGTTAAGGTGCGTGAGTTCTTTATATATTTTGGATGTCAACCCTTTATCAGATACGTTTTTTATGAATATATTCTCCCATACTGTAGGATGTCTTTTTGTTCTACTGATGGTGTCCTTTGCTGTACAGAAGCTTTTCAGCTTGATATAGTCCCACTTGTTCATTTTTGCTTTTGTTTCCCTTGCCCGGGGAGATATGTTCATGAAGAAGTTGCTCATGTTTATGTCCAAGAGATTTTTGCCTATGTTTTTTTCTAAGAGTTTTATGGTTTCATGACTTACATTCAGGTCTTTGATCTACCTTGAGTTTCCCTTTGTGTATGGGGTTAGACAGTAGTCCAGTTTCATTCTCTTACATGTAGCTGTCCAGTTTCTCCAACACCAGTTGCTGAAGAGGCTGTCATCTCCCCATTTTGTATCCAAGGCTCCTTTATCAAATATTAATTGACTGTATATGTTTGGGTTAATGTTTGGATTTTCTATTCTGTTCCACTGGTCTGTGGGTCTGTTTTTGTGCCAAAACCAAATTGTCTTGATTACTGTGGCTTTGTAGTAGAGCTTGAAGTCAGGGAGTTTAATTCCTCCTGTTTTATTTCTCCTTCTCAGGATTGCTTTGGCTATTCGGGGTCTTTTGTGGTTCCATATGAATTTTAGAATTATTTGTTCGAGTTCATTGAAGAAAGCTGTTGGTAGTTTGATAGGGATTGCATTGAATCTGTAGATTGCTTTAGGTAGTATAGCCATTTTGACAATTTTTATTCTTCCTAGCCAAGAATATGGGATGCATTTCCATTTGTTAGTGTCCTCTTTAATTTCTCTTAGGAGTGTCTTGTAGTTTTCAGAGTACAGGTCTTTCACTTCATTCATTAGGTTTACTCCTAGGTATTATATTCTTTTTGATACAATTGGGATTAGAATTGTGTTTCTGATTTCTCTTTCTGTTAGTTCATCATTAGTGTATAGGAAAGCAGCAGATTTCTGTGTGTTAATTTTGTATCCTGCAACTTTGCTGAATTCAGATATTAGTTCTAGTAGTTTTGGAGTGGAGTCTTTAGGGTTTTTTCTGTACAATATCATGTCATCTGAAATAGTGACAATTTGACTTCTTCTTTACCAATCTGGATGCCTTGTATGTCTTTGTTTTGTCTGGTTTCTCTGGCTAGGACCTCCAGTACTATGTTGAATAACAGTGGAGATAGTGGGCATCCCTGTCTTGTTCCCGATCTTAGGTGAAAGGCTTTTAGCTTCTCGCTGTTAAATATGATGTTAGCTGTGGGTTTGTCATATATGGCCTTTATGATGTTGAGGTATTTGCCGTCTATACCCATTTTGTTGAGGGTTTTAATCAGGAATGGATGCTGAATTTTGTCAAATGCTTTTTCAGCATCTATGGAGATGATCATGTGGTTTTTGTTTATTCTTTTTGTTGATGTTTTGGATGATGTTGATGGATTTTTGAATGTTGTACCATCCTTGCATCCCTGGGATGAATCCCACTTGATCATGGTGTATGGTCCTCTTGATGTATTTTTGGATTCAGTTTGCTAATATTTTGTTGATTATTTTTGCATCTACGTTCATCAGGGATATTGGTCTGTAGTTTTCTTTTTTGGGGAGATCTTTGCCAGGTTTTGGTATTAGAGTGATGCTGGCTTCATAGAATGAGTTTGGAAGCATTCCCTCCTCTTCTATTTTGTAAAACTTTAAGGAGAATGGGTGTTATTTCTTCTCTATATGTCTGGTAGAATTCAGAGGTGAATCCATCAGGTCTCGGGTTTTGTTCTTGGGTAGTTTTTTGATTACCGCTTCAATTTCGTTGCTTGTCATTGGTCTGTTTAGTTTTTCTGTTTCTTGTTTGCTCAGTTTTGGAAAGTTGTATTTTTCTAAGAAGTTGTCTATTTCTTCTAGGTTTCCAGCTTGTTAGCATGTAGATTCTCATAATATTCTCTTATAATTCTTTGTATTTCTGTGGGGTCTGTTATTATTTTTCCTTTCTCGTTTCTGATTCTGTGTATATGTGTAGATTCTCTTTTTCTCTCAATAAGTCTGGCTAAGGGTTTATCTATTTTGTTTATTTTTTCAAGGAACCAGCTCTTTGTTTCACTGATTTTTTCTATAGTTTTATTTTTCTCAATTTTATTTATTTCTTTTCTGGTCTTTATTATGTCCCTCCTTCTGGTGACTTTGGGTCTCATTTGTTCTTCTTTTTCCAATTTCAGTAATTGTGTCTTTAGACTATTCATTTGGGAATTTTCTTCCTTCTTTAGATAGGCCTGGATTTCAATATACTTTCCTATTAGAAGTGCCTTTGCTGCATCCCACAAAAGTTGTGGCTTTGTGCTATTGTTGTCATTAGTCTCCATATATTCTTTGATTTCTCTTTTGATTTTGTCATTAACCCATTGATTAATTAGGAGAATGTTGTTAAGTCTCCATGTGCTTGTGAGCCTTTTTGTTTTCTTTCTAAAGTTTAATTCTAGTTTAATACCTTTATGATCTGAGAAGTTGGTTGGTAGAATTTCAATATTTTTGAATTTACTGTGGTTCTTTTTGTGGCCTAGTATGTGTCCTATTCTGGAAAATGTTCCATGTGCACTTGATAAGAATGCATATTCTGTTGCTTTTGGGTGTAGAGTTCTGTAGATGTCTGTTAGGTTCATCTGTTCTAGTGTGTTGTTCATTGCCTCTGTGTCTTTACTTATTTTCTGTCTGGTTGATCTGTCCTTTGGAGTGAGTGGTGTGTTCAAGTCAACTAAAATGAATGCATTGCTGTCTATTTCTTCCTTTAGTTCTGTTAGTATTTGTTTCACACATGCCGGCGCTCCCATACTGGGTGCATATATATTTATAATGGTTATATCCTCTTGTGGGACTGACCCCTTTATCATTATGTAATGTCCTTCTTTATCTCTTGCTACTTTCTTTGTTTTGAAGTCTATTTTGTCTGATACAAGTACTGCAACACCTGCTTTTTTCTCCTTGTTGTTTGCATGAAATATCTTTTTCCATCCCTTCACTTTTAGTCTGTGTATATCTTTGGGTTTGAGATGAATTTCTTATAGGCAGCATATGGTTCGGTCTTGCTTTTTTATCCATTCTGTTACTCTGTGTCTTTTAATTGGTGCATTCAGTCCATTTACATTTAGGGTGATTATCGATAGGTATGTACTTATTGCCATTGCTGGCTTTAGATTCGTGGTTACCAAAGGTTCAAGGGTTGCTTCTTTGCTATTTAACAATCTAACTTAACTTTCTTGTTAAGTTATTGTAAGCACTGTCTGATGATTCTTTTTTTCTCTCCTTTCTTATTCTTCCTCCTCCATTCTTTATATACTAGATGTTTTATTCTTTGCCTTTAGTTATTTGGATGGTCTGCTTTCTTTGCTATGATTTTATTTTCTCTGGTGACATCTTTTTAGCATTAGGAGTGCTTCCCTCCAGAGCAGTTCCTTTAAGATGTCCTGTAGAGGTGGTTTATGGGATGCAAATTCTCTCAGCTTTCACTGTCTGGAAATTGTTCAATCCCTCCATCATATTTAAATGATAATCATACTGGATACAGTATTCTTGGTTTGTGGCCCTTCTGTTTTATTACATTAAATATATCATGCCATTCTCTTCTGGCCTGTAAGGTTTCTGTTGAGAAGTCTGATGGATTTTTCCTTTGTAGGTGATCTTTTTTCTTTCACCAGCTGCCTTTAATACTCTATCCTTATCTTTGGTGTTTGCCATTTTAATTATTTTGTGTCTTGGTGTTGTCTTCCTTGGGTCCCTTTTGTTGGGAGATCTGTGGGGTTCCGTGGACTGTGAGACTATTTCCTTCCCCAGCATGGGGAAGTTTTCAGCAATTATTTCTTCAAAGACACTTTCTATCCCTTTTTCTCTCTCTTCTTCCTCTGGTACTCCTATAATGGAAATATTGTTCCATTTGGATTGGTCACACAGTTCTCTTAATATTCTTTCATTTTTAGAGATCCTTTTGTCTCTCTGCTTCAGCTGCTCTGTATTCTTGTTCTCTGATTTCTATTCCATTAACAGTCTCTTGCATCTCGTCCAGTCTGCTGCTAAGCCCGTCAATGGCTTGTCTCATTTCTGCATTGTCTTTCCTCACTTCGCTCACTTCTTCCCTCAGCTCATGTATATTTCTCTGTAGATCCATCAGCATGATTATGACTTTTATTCTGAATTCTTTTTCAGGAAGATTGTGCATTTCCATCCCTTCAGGTTCCCTCTCAGGTGTTGTCTGTGTCTGGGTAATCTTTGTCTGCACCCTATTCCTCTGTCTTTTCATGGCGATAGAAGTGGTCGCTGGTAGGTGCCACATATGTCAGCTGAGCTCTTTAAGACTTAAAAAACAAAAACAAAAACAAAAACAATCAAAAAAAAAAAGGAAGGAAGAGAAAGAAAAGAGAAAAAAAAAAGTAAAGAAAAGAAAGGGGAAAAAAAAAAATAGCCCACCCGGAGTGGATTCTGTAAGGATGATATAGGTGGTGCTGTTGCTCGACTATTCCACATCTGCAGCCGCGTTGCTCTTTGTAGCTCTGGCCGGAGTGGGAACGAATGGGAGGCTGTTGTTCTCTATGTAAAGTTTCAGTGTGGCTACCTTTTCCCAGCCACCAGCCAAGGGATCCCAAATTCCTCAGGACTCCCAGCCCACTGGGCTGAGCATGCCAGGGCGATTGTGTTCCCTCGCTCGGACCCCGCCTCTCCAAGACTGCTAAAAACAGCGCACGTTTTTCTCTTGTCTGGGGGCGCTGGCTGCACGGACCCGAGTGCATTCCCAGCTCAAAACCTTCACCTTCTGCCTCTCCAATATCCGATGCGCCGCACAATGTGTGTCAGTGCTCCTGGCGCAGATCACCAGGGCTGGTTATTTCGCGGGTGTACTTCCACTCCCTCCCAGCTCTGAATCCTCCTCCCACTGGTGTGCTGGGGTGGGGGAGTGCTCGGGTCCCGCCGGGACGCGGCTCCATATCTTCCCCGCCTTGCAGGGTGCCACTTCCTCTCAGGTGCAGAAGCAGGCTGTGCGCTGTGCTGTAAATTCTGGTCTCTCTTTTAGGAGTAGTTGTATTTGCTGTATTTTCATAGATTTATATAGTTTTGGGAGATTTCCGCCGCCATGCTCACACTGCCATCTTCCTGGAACTCTCTACCATATGTGAATATTTTTATAGAAAACCAAAATCATCTAAAGTGATATGCCCAGATCTGTTACAGTGGTAATTACATTTCTTCCCAGCTCCTGTTTTTCTTTTTCTTTTTTCTTTAATTTTCTTTCTTTTTCCTTCCTTCCTTCCTTCCCTCCCCACTTCCTTTCTTCCTTCCTTCCTTCTCTCTCTTCCTTCCTTCCTTCTTTCATTGTTTCTTTTCCTTGACTTTCTTAGAATTTTCGAATTTATTGAAACATTGACTTTATATGAATTTAGGAATAATGTTAATAATTTGATATGCTTTTTTCTTTATCTTTTTTTTTATAATGCTTTATTTCCTTTACAGAGGACAGGGTCTGGCATTATTTTTCCCAGACTACTACTCCTTTGCAATGGCTTGGAAGCCTTTGTTAGCCCTGTTATTAAAAGGATCTATCATCTATATATCATCCTAACAGACATTTATTCAATGATGATTACATGTCTCAAACTTTTCTTAGAATTTAACATGAATATCTCTCAACAAGCTATGTGACAGGTACTTTAATTATCCTTGTTTTACAGATGAGAAAATTGAGCCACAGAGAGGAATGTAACTTGCCCAAATGTACACAGCTATCAAATAGCAGATGTGGAATGACAACTCAGAGCAGTGTGAATTTGGAGTCTTTAAATAACTGTACTCTGAGGTCTAAAGAATTGGCATTTTCCAAGTTCATGCAGATTATGAATAATGAAACCACTTTACAGACACAGATTATACAGACACTAAGATCGCAGAGCTGTGTTTTCAGCTACCATAATACTCTGCCTCAGGAAAATAGTGTGCCCTGATATCAAATATTATACATAACATTTATTGGAGCTATATCCAATCTGTATCACTTTTTGCTTATCACACCTGCATTTCTCAGTATGGAAATCACAGGGCCTGTTCATTTTGTAGCCAAGCTTCATTTTGTTTTTTGTAGGCAATCTTTACATCTATGTGTAAAATTATTTTTAATAAAATAACGTATTTTCTCCAGTATTGGTAGAGGGGAGGGGCACAGGAGACTGAAGCATGGTTTATTCTTCTATAAAACTATGCGATTCAATGACAGATAAGAAAGTAAAATTTTAACAGAAGTCATTATTTTATGCCCTCCTGGTTCAGCCTTTTTCTTTTTAGAAAATTGCTGTTCTCTTCAGCACAGATGCCACGACATCAATCCGTCAGAGCTACAGGAGCTCAGATCTGGCAGTGTCCTCAGTGCAGACCTACTCCTGTCTCACTTCCACTGCTTCCTCCTTTCCCTGTGATGCTCTCACTGAGTGTCAGCCCAGGGAGATGTTGAGAGCAGTGCAATAAGCCCAGGAAGCCAGAAGGATCTGAAAGAAAACCCAAAATCTATTCCTTACTAACTTTGTTACCTTGAGCAAGCTGATTAGCTTTTCTTGGCTCCATTTCCTAATTTATAAAAACACAGGGATATTAATTCTTACCTACAGGGTTTTGGAGAACTAACAAGCACAGACTCCGACACGTGTGCAAACATTCAATTGTCCCTATGTTCTCTTCTCTCCCTTCCTTCCACTTCATTTAGAAAGGTCCCATTTGACATGCTCTCTACAGCAGTGCTGTGTGCAGGCACACGTCCTTCCCTGACCCTTAGGGGATGCACCTCATTCCCCCACTTCTATGCTCTGCCAGCACTGGGTTACAACCC
The DNA here is from genome assembly GCA_032199065.1 of Smutsia gigantea. Classification (NCBI taxonomy): domain Eukaryota; kingdom Metazoa; phylum Chordata; class Mammalia; order Pholidota; family Manidae; genus Smutsia; species Smutsia gigantea. The sequence goes on along the minus strand of JAVSCE010015626.1, from coordinate 233,819 downwards.
CATAACAAAACCATATTCGTTATTTTATTTGTATGCTTGTCTCTGTTGTCTGCAGGACTATGAACCTCACAAAAATAAATAAATAAATAAAACAGCGATTTGTTAGTTGTGTCCTGATGGTTTACAGCAGTTCTTGGCACATAACAATCAAAGTATACAGAGCTGCTCAATGGAAATGAAGTTACTTACTTTTCTGAATCTTGGTTTACTCATTATTAAAATTACAATAGTAGGTCTGACCCTTTAATCTTACAGGATTGCAGTAAGAATAAAGCTAGATAAACATTATTATAACTAATGAAATAATTTCAAATACTGAGTTACAATAGAACCTATTTGGGCATTCTTGTAAAATATCATCTTCTCAGAGAGACCATTCCTGATCACCCTAGCCAGCACAGATCTTCCCTCATTGTTAAGCTCCACTTGCTCACCCTCTGTATTTCTTCATAGCATCTGTCACTCCTTGGAATTATCATTACTTTGTTTATTGTTTGGTTACTCACACTAGAGTATAGGAGCTAGAAGGCTCTCAGTATTGCCTTTCTGGTTTACCAGCAGCTTGAAGAGTGCATGGCACATACAGATGCCTAAAATAGTTGTTTAAAAAATAAATGAATGGACGAGATTCTGTGGGAGAAAAATAAAAGCAAATGAATAGCTTCTATGACTTGCATTAAGAACTCATTCACAGCTACGTGTGCATCGAATTTAAGTTCTCCTAGCCATGAGGTGTGCACAGATCAACATGCTACTATGACAATCTTGCCAATCCTCTTTCACAAAAAGCTCTAAGGATGTCAGTGAATGCCTTACGCAGCTCCAGCTGACCAGTGTCTCTTTTAAAAGGCTCATTAGCACAATTTTGAAATAATTTGTTTTAATCTCTTTTTCTCTTTATACGAAAATATACATCAAGCAAAGAGTTGGATATTTTGACCTTTCCTTTTTCTAAGTGAGTTTTTAAAGGAATACAGGAAAGTAAAAGAATTGGCATTGCTTGCAGCTTAGCCTTAATTTTCTTGACCCATTGGCCAACTCGGTTATTGGTGGATTAACAGTCGTCTGAAGGTGAACTCAAGAACATTCAGGCCAGCCAAATGAGCTGTATTATGCGTTATTCTATAACAGGCACACATAAACACACACATAAACTCAATACTGATGTTTTTGAAGTAAAGTTTTGAATTCAATATTATGGAGTTTGCTAACTAATTTTAAGTCTTTCCAAATGCTAAGTTTGGTATCTTCTTCCATTTTTTCCTTTTATTTTTCTTCTCAATGAAAAGCAGTTCAAACCATGTATCTCCAACTGAGCTCCCTCTTTACCTATTGCCCCAGCTGGACTTGTCTCCCAAAGATTTCAGTGCTGCTGGCTTTCTCCCTGGATCAGAGCCCTAGCCAGATGTTTGTTATTACCTGAGACTGTTTTTAAAAGGCAGTAGTTACCATGTGCATGGAGATATTCCAGAACTGTGCTCGGAGAACTAAACAGGCCATTTTCATTACCAACGAATGAAAACACCAAGTTTCACTTTATTCTCCCACAGTAGATTGTAGAAAGTTGCTATAGTCACAAAACATGCCTTACATTTCCACACTGGGAGGCCTCGGATTTTGAATGGTGTAGTCCTGGAGGACCAGTAACAGGTGTGGTAGTGAATACAGAGAATCACAGGTTGCTACAAAAGTGTTACAGCTAAGGACAAGGAGATCTGTCAAGCCTCATGAGAAACATTACCTCATAAGGAGATCCCAGATGTTTCATATATTTTATCCTATTCCCTCTACTTTTTTTCCCCTACTATTACTGTATCAATACTGACACCATCATCACAATTCTGTGTATCCACATCGTGTGCAATACTTTTCTGGAAAATTTACAGGCAACATTAGTGCATTAATTTCTCCCCTGCACAGTCAAGGAAGATATTTTGCACAAGTGAGTAAGGAAACTGAAAGTCAGTTACACAGCCAGTGAAGTGCAGACATAGACCCAAGATTTAAACCCAGTGAGCTGGCATCTAAAGACAGCTGCTTTCGCACTGTTCATCTTTACTTTTATGTAGAAGGCCGGATAGATACTGATCTGTTTGTTTTCTGAATTCTTAATCTTCTGCAGTGGATAAAAGATACAATATTCCAAAATGGATATTTTATTATCACATACCCAGTAAATAATTTGCAAGATGATTCATTTAGCTTTCCAATTTTTATCACTGTTTATATTTCCCTTTTATAATGCACAAACTATACCTCTGATTCCTCAGAGGAGATAAAAATGACTGTAGAGGAATGAGTGAAAATTTTTCATTGCATTTTCTGGGAACCAACTGAAGGAACTAAAGAGGCTATCTTTATAAGCAGAAAGAGGAAAAAGTCTCTGATCCTTTTATTTTCTCAGGCAAGAAGGAATTCAAGAGTTCTTGTCAGCTTTGATCTACCAAAGCCTTACGAATCTGACCAAGAATCACATAGGCAGATTCAAAGAGAGTCAAAGGAAAGGAAACTTTAAGGAGGGAAAAAAATCATAAGTGGTACCTTTGTGGTAAAGTGTTTTCAAGTGAGTACAGATATTGGTAAGATCAAAAGCAGAAAATGAAAGAAAGAGAGAGAAAAAGGGAGAAAGACAGGAAGAGAGAGAGGTAGGAAAGAAAGGAAGGAAGGAGAGGTAGGAAGAAAAAGGAAGGAAGGAAAAATGAATTTAAGGTAATTTTGCCTCTAAGTTCCTCAAGGGATAGGATGATTTCATGCTTCTATTCATTACTTACTCAGTTGAGAGAAAAAGAGATTAAGCATTTTACTAGTAAAAATATCTTCCAGAGTAAAATAATTGTTAGCAATGACTAACAAGTTAATATAGGCATCATACTTTCTAGGAAATAGTTTTAAAGTGCTACAGGTATGGCAAGACAACCAGCAGGATATTCAACAACTATTAAGCAACCACATTTCTGTACATACTCTCAACCATGGTATCTAACAAAGTGACTGAGAGATGGCCAGCCATGTATCATGTCATTAAATGTCTAAGGATTTCTGACATATTTCTCTCCTGGAACAGTGCATGAGGGAAGTTACCGTCATAGCAGTAACGCTTACCCTTTGAAAGATTATCACCTTGTAAATGTGGTTTCTTATGGGTGAGAATTTTGGCAATCTTGACATTTTACTCTTACTTTATATAACTTGGTCTGTTGTACTTTCAGTTTTTATGATGGGAAATTATTAAATTAAAGTTGATGAAACTTTCTAGATCCTTACACTTCATTGCATATATACAAACACATAGACTATTTTCATCAGAAAAGAATATAATAGAAATTTCTCCACCTTAAACTGGAAATACATTTCCCTTGATTTTTCATACAATTTTATTCTATTGTAACAAATATATTAAGGTGTGATGATGGAATAGAAAGAAATGTGATGAAAAAAATGGCATACTTCCAACTAAATTTATATTCCAAATACAACTAAATCTCAAAAACCGCGTTCTTGTATTTTTTATGCTTAAATATGGTTACAGTTACTAGGCACAGCCTAATGTTTGTATGGACAGGTTTAGTGTATGTATAATTGGGAAGGTGGGGTGTGGAGGGTAACTTAGTGGAATAGCCTGATGTATCCTTAGCTAATATTACAAAAGATGGATTCTTTCATTTGAGTTGAAAGAAATCTTAGTTTGATCTTATAACCCATTATGCTCTGACTGCAAGCATTGCTCTAAAACATCTGTGACAGAAACATGTCTAAACAGATAACCTAGAGAATTAAGACAGTCCCTTCTCTCTTCAAAAAGAGAAGGAAGAAGGAAGGTATAGCTTTAGGCCCACAGCTCGTTACCTTGTTGACTCTGCTGACTGAATCACTATTAAATTTCTACATTTCTCTTTTTAGGGGCTAGAATTCATTGATGAAGACTGAGACTCATGCGACTGACTCGGGTATCTTTTATTAAATCAGTCATGAAGAATCCACCACCTCTCCAGAATGTGAGGGATAGTGTTCACTATTATTTTTCTGTCTTTGTTGTTTCGGAGAAATCTGAGACACCAGACCCTTAGCCCTAAGGCTGATGGAGGTAAAAGGGTTCATATATTGTGGGTTTTATCTTATCGTTTCTCATTTCTAGGAGACTGAATTTTATTACCAGCTTGGTTCTGCTAACATATTTTTTTCCCTGTACAGAAAACCATTAAATGGCTGGAAACAGATTAATTTACATCAGCCTTTTGAAAGGTAATGAATGAAGAAGAGAAAAAAATTCTAAATGCAGGGAATACTACTTTCTGGGCCATTGGTTAGGATTTCCCAATTTTCAGTTATTTCAGTTATTGTATAGAAAAGCATTGAGTGTAGGCACATTGTAAGTAAGCTTTAGTGTATTTAATGGATCTGAAAACCGCTTGAATTCCATTTATGCACTCTTCCATTAGTATTTTAAGATTCTAATTGTGTCCCCACAATGAGTCATTCTATATCAGTGGCTGACAGTTGACAATCAGGGTGGCTTAGAAATGAACATTTTTTTACCAGTCAAATTAGGTTTTGTATATTTAATAATTGCTAAATGAAAGACACTGACAAAAGTAATTTGATCGCAATGTGGATTACGAAAATCTGCTTCTCCTTATAAAACATTTCCAGGGGTCATTAGGAGAAATGCTGGGGATTTGCAGTGCAATAGATAAGCAGTAACAGGCTCAAAAGGCTACATTTTAAAGTTGGCTGGAGAATTCCATATTCCCTTTAATATACTATTCTTTAGATCTCTGTTCAACATAGATTGAGATCACAATTGTATATGCAGTAGAAAACTTGTATTTTTTTTTTCCCCCTAATTATGTGGGACAGTGGTTGACTGATGTGGTTCAGGAAAGCAATGTTATGCTTAAGAGCTTTCTGAAAGCAGTTGGGAAGAACATTTAGGTAGTGAAATTTCCCCAAGTTCAACCTCATAAGATATGATGACCTCTACCTTCCAAATATGTGTTTAAAGGTCATAATTGCTTTTTTCGATGTCATTTAAACATACAGAGCTATACCAACCACATATCCTGACTCAAGTAAGTAGACCATCAAATGCAGTGTCAACAAACATTCAAAGGAGGCATCCTGAAAATTACGAAGTTAATGTTGTCTCACAGGACTTTAAGGCAAATAAATCCAGAAAGAAAAAGAACAGCTTTACCTAATGTTTCCCATGAGGAGAAAGATGAATGTTTCCAAACTCTAATAGAAATGACAAATATTTTAAAAATATTATTTGACCAGACAGGTTCTGAGAGAGGGGGACAGTTGCAAAGCAATCGTGAAAATTTTATTTAAAGAGACAGGGATAAAATGGAAATCAGGGTAACTTCAATGCATCAGACAATTGTAAATATTTCCTTGCCTCACTGGTATGCAGTTAATCTCACAGAAAGAATATCAATAAAGAGCTGTTGGTTAGATAACTGAATGACTTTTCTCCTGCTGGATTGAATTTCTTCGGGGCAAGTTCATTACTTATACTATTTCATCGCCCCGTACATGGCAGTACTGAGGATGTTAACAAACCAAAAGTCAGTGAAACAAGTCTAATTGAAGTGTCTGTGCAGAAGTAAATGAGGGAGGAAAGACGGGAGAAGCTGAGATAATAGTTCTGTTAAGATCGATACCATTCATGAAATGGAGATTGAAAAATATGAGGCACCCAGAAAAATCTTGCACATAAACAGATAGAAAGATAATATTTAACTTTTGGATGATCCAAACCATGATGGTCAGCAGAATAGAAAGAGACAGTGGCACATACGCATACCTGGTGTGGACAATCATCAGACTATTGTTTTCCTGAGCTATTTTTTATTGTTCTATAGAATTAACAGGTACAAAATGTATCTGGTTCTAAACCCTTAGTATGTTCTGAGAAGAAATTTCTAAGGGTAAATGATAGGGTCACCTGAGAGCAAATATCTGATTTCCAGCTTCATCTAGTTTATCCAATACACTATTTAACCTAAATAGTTTAATATTAAAGGACACACACACACACACACACACACATACACATGCCTTACAGATTGTAAAGGTCTACATAAATGCCCGTTGCTTCTGCTCTCATCGTTGTAGGTATTCAGTATAATGCATAGAACAATAGGGAGTGTAAATTATTTTGAGGCTAATTTGCTAGAAGTATCTGTTGATTCTAATTGCTGGCCATGTTGCAATTCCCTTCTAAGTGAGGACTACTTATTTCTGTCATTGCGAGAAAACAATGGCTTTCTGTGAATGCTTTCCCAGAGTGAAGGTAAGGCGGGTGATGGAGAGACAGCAGAAAAACAGGGCCATTATATTATCTGTATTTCTTCTTTTAATAAAACATAAAGAGATTAGGTATGTTGTTAAATTGAAGCAATATTGTTCTGTCTGCAAAGCTATTCTTCATAAAAAATTACAGGAGAATTGGCCCCATTCTAACTTACACTCAGGAAGCTGCGTGGGTCCAACAACCTGATGCCTCCATTATTGCTGTTCCTCTCACCTATAAGCCCCATTTTTTTCCCTCCCACACTTCACTCCCAGCAGCTTGTTGGCAATCTAGTCTTTGTTTATATTCTTCGATCAAGTATGTGCTCCACTGTAAAGCCTTTCCTGGTTTCTCTATGAAAATAACTACCTGTGTATATGTTTGTGTTCACATTAGTGAACCCTAAAACACAATGAACTTCATTGCCACCCACTTAAAAAAAGTATTTTCCTCTGGTATCAGACACCACATTTTCATGTATGTGTGTGCATGTATGGTGATGTCTGTGTGTGTTAGTGTGTGTCTCTAATTCCTAACAAAATGGCTAGCCCATAGAAAACATTTAATAAACATTTGTTAAATGAAAAACCGTGCAAAACTAAGGAAAACTTCAGATTTAGGTATGCCTAACTATGTATCCTAGTTCCATCACTTCAAATTATGTGAGCCAATATTTTAATTGAGGATATAATACTTATTTGGGAGTTTTATGGAGAGTTAACTGACAAAAGAAATCCTCAATTCTGAATTATGCCTTCTACATATTAAAGTTCAACACATAGAAAATATTTCTAAAAAAACTTTTGTAGGTTCCATGTATCATTATGCAGCTGAAAGAAACAAAACATGCTAAAATGTATCTACAAATTAAAGTGTGGCTTCATGTTATTTTAAGTTTCTATTGAGGGCATTTATTCCTATGTAACCTTGAAAATCTACCCTGATTCTTTTCATCATTAGTGTGATTTAGTGAGACAATTACTGAGTTAATTTTCCATAATGACAAAAAAACCCACTGTATCTGCTTTTTTTTCTTCTAATTTACTTTAAAAAATACCACAATCAAAGCATAACTCTCTCTAGCTTGTTTATCTAGGGCTCTGGCAAACTAAATTCAATTGGAAAGCAGGAAGAAAAAGTGAACTCTGCTCTGAGCCCAGTCCTCTGTGTAGATTGAGGACTGGATTACAAGTTTCTCATATTCAGTCATCGTGAACTGTATAGCTGACACTGATTCTAAAGGTTTTCCATATTTCAACTAATTTAAACCTAACAAAACCCTTATTACCATTGTTATAGAGTTGTATAAATTAGGAAACTGAGGCAAGCTGCCTGAGGTCATATAGCTCATAAAAAATAGAGCTGTTATTTGAACACAGAGACTTGCTACGACCAATGCCTTCTATACTGCGGTCTTGCAAGTTAATAAACTAACAATGTCACTAAAATAGACATGTTTCTAGAAATGCAACTTGTAAACATTAAATAAATAATAGTAGCAAGTGTTTTTAGAATAACCATGGTAATACGCCTAACAAAGGTATCTCCATCAAAACCAACAAAAGCAAAAGATTTGGACTCAGATGACTTTGCAGCTCTAAGTTCTTTTGAACACCCATGGACTAATTCATTTTCCTGTAATTTAAATACTTTCCAAAACCTTAGGCAAGTTTGATAAATAACCAAGGTACTTGAATGAAGCTAGTAGAATCATCAGAGAAACTTGGACAAGATAACAGGAAGAAACAAACACACACACACATACACACACAAACTACTTCCACATGCCTGTATCATCTTATACACAAATCTATAAGCCTACATTTCCTGTGAGTTGTGATACAGAAGTTCTAAACAGAAGAAAAGCAAGCAAAATTCAAAAGCATGCTATATTAACAATACAGGACATTTATATGCTGGTAAAACGGATACGAATTTGCCATTTAATACTCAGGAGCAGAATTATCCTGTTTCTTTATTTTTCTCAATGAAATTAAAGCTGGCTCCACGTTCCACTCAATCATTATGTCTCCCACCCCCTCACCCCTGCCACACATACAACACAATATCTAGGTGCCATATAAAGACCTACATATGACATATTCTGAGAACAGGAACATGCTCTCAGTGGCCTCCGTTTTTTCTCTTTAAAATCACACTCGTCCTGGACATCTTCTATATGCTGGTGTTCCAGGCAGCTCAGACATACCCTTCCCATGCTTAGCCATATGTAGCCTAAGTTCAGATTACCCCACCATGACCCTCAAAATCCCAGTATTCACTGAACACCATGTGCCACTCCTGTCTGGGCTTATGTTTCTCCCATGGCCCTTGTGTGAAGAGCAGGCTTGCACCCCTGAAAGAAACCAAGGGGCTTTTCTTCTCCCTCTATTCACTGTCCAGAGGGTGACTGTTCCCCCTATTTCCATGCAATCAACAGCAGTCTTTCATAGACCTACTCTGGTCTTATTCCTTAATGAAATGGAAGAATGGAAGCCCAGAAAATGGAAGGATGGTCGGGCTGGTGGGTGGGAATGGGGGTAAATATGACTAGGCATTAGAGACCTAGGCTTGTTTTGCTTCCCAGGAGGGGCAGAGAGAAAGGGAAAATTTGCCTTTATAGTCACTCTAGAACAGTAAAAACACATTAAAAACTAACAGTAGATTCTCCTAACACACCAGGAATACAGAGATAGTTTAATATTATTAAAGCCATTAATATACTGTACCACATCAATATGCCAAATACACAAGAACCATATTATTTAAATAGGTGTTGAATGAAAAAAAACCCTAATAATCTAACACAAGTTTGTTGAAAAAAACTTAAAAAAAGCAACTTAGAATTGAAAATGAGAAAACTGTTTTATCTAAAATTAGAATCCAATATCAGCATTAGGGGTAAAACATTGCAAACAATCCTGCTTAGTAACAGCAGCAGTTAAAAAAAAAGATAAAATGTTTAATAGGCTAAAATGTAAAAGAAATCAGCTTCGGGATTGGTAATGGCACTGAACATTGTTTTCCTAGGTCATCACGCACATAAACAGGCAATGAAGTGGCTTTAAATCCACTGAGGAATAAGTTTTTCTACATGAAAAATATATGGCCCTAGCAGTTCCATCTTCCTGGATGCGTGACATGAGAAGTTGCACAGGGAAGTGGGCTTAGAAGGGCCTGTGTCTATTGGAATGTTCTGCTAGCACCATCTTGAAATTCTTGATACATTTTGAACAAAAGACCCTACATTTTCCCTTTGCACTGAGCTCACAAATAATGTAGCATGTCCTGGACCCCAGCCTGACAATGGGGGTCTGAAAAGTTCTGGTGGTCCTCCCAATTTAGCAGCTGGAATGGAGGGAATTGTCCAGCATGGAGAGTTGTAACAGATAAATTCCTGAAATCTGGGTCTGACCTTCACTGGACTGTGGTCTAACAATGATACTTTTTAAAACCCATGGGCAAAGAATCAAGGGCCACTATTATACACCTGGCGCTGAACCATGCAATCTTAGCAGACAGTGAAACACAAAGCTATTTTTTAAATTCTACAACAATTAGAGTTGAAAACAAAATTGTCTCTGAAAATGCCATAACTCTTTAACTATAAAACAATTGACACAACAAACAGAATTGGGTAGATAAAAATGAAAATATCCTAAATGATAAAAAAAAATCATGTAAATAAAAGTGAACTATCATCCAGGTATCACATGCAAGCACATACACGTGACACAGATGTCAGCAATGGTAATACGGATCTAGGGCTTTAATCATCTATGTATCTTATTACAGCAAAAGCCACAAATATAGATCATGGATTTGGGAATCAGTTAAACAGATTCCAGTTCTAGTTCCTACAATTCCTAGTTGTGGGAACTTAACCAAGTTATTCAATTTATATGTACCTCAACATCCTTACCTGTAAAATGGGGGAACCTATTATTCCTTCTTATGATGGCTGTTGTGGGGATCCAGTGAGATCATAGATACAATGTATTTATCATAGTGACATAATGAACACTTGATAAATGTCACCAGCTGTACTAATGTTATTGTTGCTGTTACTTTGTTATCAGTTTCATTAGAAAATGATCAGCTCCATGATGAGAGACATATTTCAAATATATAATTGCAAAATTATTTATATTTTATTTTCTGAAAAGAAACACCCTATATATCTTATAATAAGGAATTAGTTAAGTGTACTATGACATATACAAGTAATGGGAAATGTTATAGCATTGATAATTATCTTTAAATAATATATTATTTCAGATATATACAAGTGGCCCCATTATTGTATGTAATCAAAATCTCTCTATATTTTAAATGTCTAGCAGAAAACATAAGTTGTTCAAGTATCGTCAATGAGATTTCTCTTATTAGGGAGATAAATGATTTTATTCTTTTTACTCTCCACTTCTTAAGAACTTTTCAACAAAGAACTTGAAAATGTAACTGAAGGCAAAAGTAATTCTGAAATAGTATTCCACATTGGGAGAATGTGTGTGTGTGTGCTCACACACACATACATGATTCCAGATTTGTTCAGACAAAACAATTCTCCTCATACAAAAATAATATTCAGAGATAATTGAAACTAGGATTGTTGGGAATAGTGAGTAACCTTAGTAAAACTTTAAGAGTACTCTCCTCAAAAGAAATGATAATTATGAGAAATTAAAAGTATTGTATATTATATTTAAGTCAGTAGAGCACATTGGATGTATATTAAATTGCTCTATGATAAAATATATAGAAATTTGAAAAAGAGTACTGATTTTAAAGACAGGTTTCTGCAGTGTTTTAGCATGAAATGCTACTAAATTTTTTTCATAAGAGACATTATTTGTGTAACCTTAAAATCTACATACTGGTTATTATTAAAATGCAGAAACGGAAACACATAGATGACGAATTGGAGACTCTTTCAAAGTGGAAAAAATGTAAGTGGTGGTGACAGACTATTGCAGAGGTCACAAAAGGTTATATTAAAAGGAAAATGTGTGAATTTACTGAGAATTTTGTTTTTCATAGGAAGATTTCCATGTTTCCTGTTGTCTTCTGTATCTTAAAGTTATAGGAAAGCTAGTCAATGTAGTTTTATGTTTCAGAGTGTCTCTTTTGAAGTCAGTATTAATTTAAATTCTTATCTGCCATGTAGTGTCTCTGAAACTTTAGGCATGTTACGTAAACTCATTTTTGTTTCTCTTAGTTTTTTAATTTTTTTTTAAATTTAAAGAATATTCCTTTTAGAACACTTTATAAGACAATTAAGAGGAAGGTATAGATATTTCTCATATAACCGCTGACGCCACACAGGCACAACTTCCCCATTCTCAACATGAGTCACCAGATTGATGCATTTGTTACCAAGGATGAACATACACTGACACATAATTACCAGAAGTCCAAAGTTTACCTTAGGGCTCACTCTTAGTGTTGTACAATCTTTGGTCTTGAACAAAAGTATAATGACATATATCCATGCTCATAATATCATGCAAAGTATTTCCACTACCCTAAAAATCCTTTGCTCTACCTGTCGTCCTCCATGTCTTGTCCCCTGACCTCACTGGTCTTTTTACTGTCACCATAATTTTTTCTTGTCCAGAATGTCATATAGTTGGAGTCACAGAGCATGTCACCTTTTCATACTGGCTCCTTTCACTTGGTAACATGCATTTCAGTTTCCTGCATGTCTTTTCATGGTTTGACATCTCATTTCATTTTAGTGCTAAAAAATAGCCAATTGTCTGAATATACCACAGTTTATTAATGCATTCACCTACTGAAGGACACCTTGGTTGCTTCCAAATATTGACAATTATGAATAAAGCTGCTATAAACATCCACAAGCAAGTTTTTGTGTGGACACAAGTTTTCAACTCCTTTGGGCAAATACCAAGGGCTGTATTATATGGTAAGAGTATGCTTAGTTTTGCCAACCTCTCTTCCAAATAGTCTGCGCCATTTTACATTGCAACCAGCAATGAACGAGAGTTCGCGTGGCTCCAAATCCTTGTCACATTTAGTGTTGTTAGTATTCTAGCTTTTGGCTACTCTAGTTGCATAGTTGTATCTTACTATTGTTCTAATTTGGTCTCCCTAAAGACATATGATGGCCTTAAATTTTTAAACTTTAAAATAAGCACATAAAATCTATTTCACTTGAATAGAATAATAATTTAAATGATATAGTGTGTATAAAACACTTAACACAATACCTTTTGCAATGGTAATCATGCTGATGATGGTGATGGAGATCATGATAATAAAGAGGAAATGAAAAAAATTATCCATTAAGTGCAAACTACAGTAATGATCTCCAAAGTATTCATTATTTCAGCTAGAAACATTGTTTATCTTACTAAGCACTAATAAACCTTACTAATTTTTAATAAATGCATATATATGGCAGCAACTGTGTATAAACTATAAATATCAGCTAACAGATACAATGCAGATGTTAGCTGTAAAGTTCTGGGTATACCAGTTCTTAGAAACCATAATTGTGATCAAGGCAGTCTAGTTTTCTTCATCCACCCTGATGTCTCTATTGCAGTCCTGTGGCACTTACCAAGGACCTTTCCATGTTAAGATTTAAATTTATATCAGTAGTAGAAAATTGACTACTCTGGAAAGATCAAGCAGGGAATAGGATCTGGCTCTCTGTAACAATCTCATAAATGCTAGCTGGAAATAACATATCTCTCTTGGATTTTTCCATTCTAGTCATTAATAAGAACATGGTCTCAATTATAACAAAGATACAATCACAACAAATGTGAGACTGTATCCTACAATGGTCACTGCAAAAGTAGATCACCTTTTCTTAAAATATAATTTATTTATTGCAATCAGCATAATACAAATTAACTTTGTATATCACATGCAGAAAAGAAGTTCTCTTTTTGAAAATCCTTGCTCTTTGCTTAAGAGAATCCAGGTATTCTTGGAAAATATCAGAATTTCATACAATAATAATACAAATGCAGTTTTCACTGCATGTCCTAATTTATCATTATTAAAAGATGAAAATTAGGTATGATCAGAAATGCAAGTTCTTATAAGGATGTAATGAGTTCTTTTTCACGAAGAACTGGCAGTTTCACTTTCTCTAGATTTTTTTCCAAGAACAGCATTTCCTTTTCACGCCTTCTGTATTATATGCTTTGTGAGTTTTTGGAATTCTGTAACAACCAGTAATAAAATTTACAATACAAGATCAGAGGCATTCTGATATACTGTACTCTTTTATGTTAAATAAGAATGACCATTAATCATATCAGATTTTATCAGCCTTTGATGTGCAGGAGATTCACAATTTGGAGGGCCAAGAAACCCTCTGAAATCTGAGTGGTTTTCAAAGTACAGTTGAAACCCATTATAGTTCATTGTTATCCACAGATTCACATAATCAAGGCCAAATTGTGTCATTTAAGCACAACAACCAGATCTTGTAAAACTTTTTTTGACAGGCAGAGCTCTACATTGAAGATGATATGATTTCCCTCTAAGAGTATATCTTCCTGTTTTCAAAGCTACTATTGCCAACAATTGTGGAAAAGATTATTAATAAGGTGGATCACCATCACCAAACAGAGGGAATTATTTCTCTTATATTACTTTCTGTGAAGACAGAATGTAGGTCACTAATAGTGCCTATTGTTATTTATCTTAATTCTGGATCCCAATTTATATATTTACCTAAATACACTATCTAGTTACCAAAATGAAATAATTTTAACTGTGTACATTTGTGTAAAAAGATGACACTAGATTGTTAAGAAAAATAAAACACATAGCAAAACACTATTATAGTAGGACCTGTGTATGTGTTGTAAGTATAACAAAGAATTGCTCCAGTACTAAAATTTGTCAATTCACAGTATTTGTCTTCACAGAATGAATTTAGGACTGGAGGATGAATGCTTTTAATCTCTTGTTTTGTACACTTTGATATGCATGCTGGAATTTCAGATGAACGTGCAGTTCTTTTTTAATAAAAAATAAATACTAAAAAAATCTAACATCTAATCGCTATTTTAAGACTGCCTGTATCCTTGGAGGGCTACAAAGAATAACTATTTTTTCATCTTCATAGAATAGAACATGGTGACTTTCATTCTGTTTTGCACATAGAGGTTCTGAAGAGGTATTTCCAGAATTGAATGACTGATGACCACAGTGATAGAATATTAAACAGCAGGTTAAGGTTCATATAGAGACATTTGAAAGTACCACTGTCATGAATAAAACTTGAATTGCACAAAATATGTGATACAGAGTGTCAGGGGCACAGGAATTAGGGGAAGTGATTTCGGAAGAGATCCTAGGTATTGGACACAACCACCAGACTCTGTTTTAGGTGTTCTGACATTACATTGCCACAACTAAAAGGATTGTTGAGCATCAGTCAAGGCAAATTGAAGACTTAACAATATGGAATTCATAATGAAGCTGGTTGAATATTATGGCATGTTTCTCCAATAGTATTTATCAGAACAGCCCCAAGTAAGAAGAAAGGACATAGTGGGGTTGATCTGGGTTAAAATACCCCTGCAAAATAGGACAGCTGTGTAATAGCAGCTTAAAGGTAGGTGAGGCTGGGAACACAGAGGGGCCACTGGCCTCAGGAAAGGCATCAATGGGATTCAGTTGTACAGGTGAGGTAATGAGAAAGATCATAGGTGGAAAAGATGTAGTTAGTGGGAGGCTGGAAACTGAATTTGGTTGTTGAGAGATATTTGTGATGTGTCAGCCTTGACTGCATGTACAGACCAAAGAGTAAATAGCAAAGGAGATCATGGCTTCAAAAAAAAGTAAATAAAATAAGCTCCAGGCGAGGTCAATGGAAAGGTTATTCATGAGAAGAAATCGCAATGATATTGAAGCCTTGCAAGAGAATATTATAAATAAAGGAGTGGTTTCAAAACATTTTAGAATAAACCCATGTAGCAGTAGAAAGTGGCAGCAATGACTGTGGAAAGTTTATAAAGCAAGTGTGGAAGGGTATGTATCCTATACATATGAATCTTGAGTTAATGAACAGTAGCCTACATGTTAATTTTCTCAATTTTTGGTTTTTAATTTTGACATCTTCTCTTAGATCAAGCATTTTTTATTTAAAGTTTGCTTAGCTCTTCCTTTCTTGCTGCTTGTAATGCTACCTTAGGTCATTGATCTCAGATCTTTGTTTTTTTTCAAATATAAATATTTATAGTTATACATTTCTCACAAAGTATTGCTTTAAGAGCATCTCAAAAATTTTGGCTTGCTTTACTTTTGCTATTATTCAAGATGAAATATATTCTATTTCTCTTTATGTTAACATTAAACCATGCATTTTTCAAAAGTGTCCTTTGAAAAAAATTCCCAAGTATTTGAGGATTTTCTAATTATTTTTTATTATTTATTCCTATTTTAATGGGCTTCCCACAAGACCAGAAATAGGTGTGTTAATAGGATGAAAATTTTGACACAGTGGTGCTGAAAGGGGTTGTGGTAAGAGGATGTATAAGAAGGTTGTGTGGAGTGATTTTGACCTTGGGTAAATACAGGGATGTATTGGGGTAGATGGGCAGTGTTGTTCTCAAGTCCTGATTCTGTTTTCTGATCAGTTATAATTTTTCAGGCCTTGCACTGATTCAGGAGCCTTAACTACCCACTAGACAATATCACTCAGAGGCAATTTCCAACTGGGAAATGAAGTTACTCTTTTAGCTGATGCTGAAGTTTTAATGTATCCTTAACTTTTCCAGATAAGCCAGAATTTACAAGCCACTTCACAAGAGTGTTATTTTCAAATAACAAGAGTTTTCTGAGAAAAATGTTTCTTTCCTGATAAAGTTTTCTTTTCTTCAAGAGCTAATTAGAGACCAAAGATAGAGTGATATTATCCCTTTGTTATGTTGGAAAACCAGGCAATTTCTGCTTAAGTCCTATTTCACCTTTAGTATGTCTCTGGCTTTCTTTGCAACCAGATTTTAAAATACATACCCTTTTTTATTACGTATGCTTATATGTTGGTGGTGTAGATTTCTCTGGGTGAAGGAGGCAAACTAGATTAATCAGAGCACCAAATTATTCTTACTGCTGGCCTGAAATGGATGGTCTTAACATCCAGAAGAAAACGTCATCTTCTCCCAAAAAAGCCCAGCTGATTCACACGCCCAAATTCGAGACAATCCCTGTATAAGTTGGCTGAGTCTAAACTTAAAGAACTAGGGCTGTACACATTTCCTCTTTAAATATTTTCTTCTTTATGTGTGTCCCACCCCCAAAAAATAAACACACTGAGATTTTCTACCTCTCTCTCTTTATCTCTGTGTCTCTGTCTCTGTTTCTCTGTCTCATTCAAGATAAGGTTTCTGGTGTCTGTATGCTCAATTTTACTATACTCTCATCCACTCCTACACAGCTAATATTGCCACGTGTGGTTCCTTCTCTGGAATTCATCTTCACGCCCTATAGTCACAGTTAACTGTCCTCTCCACCCTGCAGAAGCCTGAGTGTTACCTAAACCACCTCCTCACCCAGGAAACCACAGGTCTGAGAGATGAGATGTCTGTTGTTTTGGTGGTTTCATGTTTTTCTCACTATTTCTGGAGCTCTTACATTTCAGTACATCACGGTCATCCCCCAGCAGGAACCCATAAACACCAACATAGAGCATTTAAATCAATCTGGAAGAACAAGGCTCCCAAATGTAACTTTTTCTAAACTTAAAATATATTGTTAAAGGCTACAAGAAAGCCGTTCCATTCCCTACATAGTTTTATGAGTGTCACCTAAGTTAAGTGTGTCTGGACTTGACTGGTGGATAAACCCTTTAGGGCAGTGCCAAAATCCTGTAATGCAGCAGATGGCAGATGCAGCAGACATTGTGTACAATGAGGGATCCAGGCTGGTTCCCTAACCTTTCGTCACCAGAAATCATTTCCATTGTTTAACTGCATCTGCAGCCTATTTACATGGGAGAATTGACTCTCTGAATGTTTATGATGTTTTGAGCTGGAGCAACACAGGCTGCTCAGATTTTTCTCAGATGGGCATTCCAGCTGCTACACAAAGGTCATTGCTTATAGGTTTGTTGGTATTATTATTATTTTGGGGTCGTTATTCCCTATTGCACTTTGAAATATGACTCTTCAAATATGAATCCCTAAATGTAAAGTCATCTTATCTAACTTGCTCTGAACTTGTGATCTTAACAGCTGTTGGGCAAGTCCACTATAGCTTGTATCACAAAAATCACTTTTCATTCTTCCTGTATGAAATACAGCAAGGACCTTAACCACCAAGGGAGCTCCATTGTGCTACTTTGGGACAAGTTCTCCCTGGAAGTACATATCTCGTAAGGGAATCAGGAACTTGGAGGAATGGATTGAGTAGCTCCATTCCCAACTTTGCTACTGACCCCATAATAACCTCAGGCAAATTAAGTTCAGGCACTTAAATTCTTTCCCTCCAGCTTCCCTTTTGTGGAATGAAAGCATAATTATTTATTATTTCTGTCACAGACTGGGGCCAAGTGGGGTGCATTCATTTTACCAAATGAACTGGCAGTACCAAGTTTTAAACCAAAAGATTCCCTGGCCCTATACTGCTGACAACATCTAAATCCCCAGGACGTACAGTGGCCATCCATTAGAACAACAATGGAGATCAAGGCCTAATGTACAGGAGTCCAGAATAAGAGATTGAGAGAGTCTAACAAGTTAATGATTTTGCATTATATAGACCCAAACCCCCATTATGTAGAAAAAAACCCTCCATGTTTTCCTTTGTAATATTAAAAAAATACACAAATTGGTGTTACAGGCTAATGCATTATCGCAAAGTGAACACACCCTTGAATCAATATCCAAATCAATAATAGAAATAATTAACATCACTTAAAAGGCTCTTTTGTGCAATCCCATAATCAATATTAATACCCTTATTCCACTCCAGAATATAAATGGCTGATCAATAGTATCCTCTAGTATGTACTCTTAGTGTATTGCTTTTGTTCCATGTTTGTGGTATTCATCTGTTTTACTACACATAACAATAAATTATTCATTTTGTTATTTAGATTCCCATTCAATGAATATATGTATATGGCCATTTTACTTTTGATGGATATTTCTATTTTTTTATATTTGGGGCTGTTATATTTAATGCTGCTGAAATAATTATAAACATATCTTTGGGGACACATACATGCATTTCTGTTAGGTACATATATAATTATTAAAATGGGTCATAATGTATGTGTATACTCATCTTTAGATTACTTAAGTAGTACCAATTTACACTCCTTTTCACCATGTGCTTAAGTGTTACAATTTCTCCCTTCCTTACCAAAACTCATTGTTGCCAATATTTGAATTTTTTAAAATTGTGGTAAAAAACACTTAACATGCGATCTACCCTCTTATGTTTTTAAGTATTGTTAATTATAGAAACAACACTATGCAACAGAGCTCTAGAACTTACTCATCTGATATTACTGAAAATTTAAATAGCAATTCTCAATTTCTCCTTCCCCATTCCCAGATTCTGGCAATCACCATTCTACTCTCTGTTCTATGAGTCTGACTATTTTAGAGACCTCATATAAGTGGAATGATACATCATTTGTCCTTATGTGATTGGTTTATTTCACAGAGCACAATGTCCTTCAGGTTCACACATGTTGTTATGTTAGGATTTCCTTCTTTTCTCAAGCTGAATAATATTCCGATGAATGTATATACCACATTTTATCCCTCCATCCATCAAAAGACATATAGGTTGTTTCCATATCTTTGCTGTTGTAAATAACTTGCAGTGAACATGGGAGTACAGATATCCCTTCAAAATACTGATTCCAATCCTGACATATACCCAGAATTAGGATTGCTGGACTATATGGTACTTTTATTTTTAAATTTTTTAGGATCTGCCCTACTGTTTTTAAGAGCTATTACATGATTTTTTACTCCAACCAACAACATACTTATTCTCTTGTTGTGTTTTATTCTTTTGATAATAGCCTTCCTAACTGTTATGAGGTGATATCTTATTGTAGTTTTGAACTTTCTGATCACTAATTGCTAATTTATGGTTATTACCATTATACATGTTTCCTTCTATCTCACTGATTTTTCTCTGATATTTACCATTTCCTTCTTTGCCTCTTTTTTGGATTTATTATAACATGTTTTTCTAGCTCCTTGAAGAGGATTCTTGATTTTCAATCTCTTTTTATTGATTATATATGCATTTAAGACCATAAATTTACATCTAAGAAAATTTTAATTAAACAATATAAAGTTTGAAATATTGCCTTATTTTCACTAGATAAAACACAATGTTTTACTTGACAGTTCAGTTTCTTTTAAGACTTTAATTTGTTATAGTAGTTTTACGTTCACAGCAAATTTGACAGGAAAGTGCAGTGATTTCCCATATAGTCCCTGCTACCACACATACACAGCCTCCTCTATTATCAACATTACTCACCAGGATGGTTTGTTTGTTACCAAGGATGAGTCTACATTGACACATCATAATCACCTAAAGTCAATAGTTTACTTAGTGTTCATTGTTGGTGTTATACATTCTATGGGTTTGGACAAGTGTATACACGTATCCATCATATCATACAGGGTATTTTCATTGCCCTAAAAATCCTCTATGCTCTGCCATTCATCACTCCCTTACTCCAACCCCTGGAAACTACTGATCTTTTTTTCTATCTTCATTTCACCTTTTCTAAAATGTCATATAGTTGGAATCATTCAGTATGTAGCTTTTCCAGATTGGCTACCTTCACTTAGTAATATGCATTTAAGTTTTCTCCATGTCTTTTCGTGACTTGATAGCTCATTTACTTATGATGCTGAGTAATATTCTATTATCAATAATGTGGTATACTATCCATATGTACCACAGTTTCCTTATCCATTCACCTGCTAACGGACATCTTGGTTGCTCCCAAGTTTTGGCAATTATGAATAAACATTCATTCTGAGCATTTTTTTATGTGCCTATAAGCTTTTAACTCCTTCCTTGAATATATGGTGAGTATGTTTAGTGTTGTAAGAAATTGTCAAACTGTCCTCCAAAGTGGCTGTATCATCTTGAATTCTCACCAGCAGTGTATGAGAGTTCTTATTGCTTCACATCTTTCCTAGCATTTCGTGGTGTCAGTGTTCCATATTTTGTGCACTCTAATAGGTATGTAATAGTATCTCATCCTTGTTTTAGTTTACATTTCTCTGATGACTTGTGGAGCATTTTATAAAACATCCATTTGCCATTTGTACATTTTTCTTTTGGTCATTTGTCTGTTAAGGACCTTGGCCCATTTAAAATTTACGTTGTTTTCATATTGTTGAGTTCTAAGAGTTTTTGGTTTATTTGGTTAACGGTCTTTTATCAGATGGATCTTTTGCAGATATTTTCTCCCAATTTGTGAGGTGTTTTCTCATCCTTCATCTTTCACAGAGCAGAAGTCTTTAATTTTAATGGAGTCCAGTGTATTAATTACTTCTTTTATGGATCATGTCTTTGGACTTGAATCTAAAAAGACATCACTATACCAAAGGTCATTTAGGTTTTGTCTTTTGTAATATTCTAGGAGGTTATAGTTTTTCACTTTACATTTATGTCTATGACCCATTTTGAATTAATTTTTGTGAGGAGTGTAAGACCTGTGACTAGATACATTTTTTTGCATGTGGATGTACAGTTATTCCAGCAACTTTTGTTGAAAAGATTCTCTTTGCTTCATTGTATTGCCTTTGCTACTTTGTCCAAATCACTTGATTATATATATGTGAATCTATTTCTGGACCCTCTACTCTGTTTCATAAACTATTTGTCTATTCTTTCATCAATGTCATCATACTGTTTTGGTTACTATAGCAAATACTGAAATTGGGTAGCATCAGTCCTCCAACTTGGTTGTTCTTCAATATTACATTGGCTATTCTGGTTCTTTTGCCTCTCCATGTAAACTTTAGAATCAATTTGTTGATATTCATAAAATAATTTACTGGGATTTTTATTTGGGATTGCATTGAGTCTGCAGATCAAGTTGGGAAGACCTGATATGTTGATAATATTGAGTCTTCCTATGTTATGATCTGACTATTTGTGTCCCCTACTCAGCTGATACTTTGAAATCCTAAACGCTAAAGGTGACAGTACCAGTAGGTCAGGTATTTGGGACCTGATTAGGTCATGAGGGTGGATCCCTCATGAATGGGATTTGTGCTGTTGTATGAGATACCACAGAACTCTCCAACACTTGCTGACATATGAGGATACAAAGAAAGTTCTGTTACCCAGACAGTAGCCATTACCCAGTCATGCTGGCACTCTGATTTCAGACTTCAATTGTCCTGAACTGTGACAAATACATTCTGTTATTTATAAACCACCCTGTCTGAAGTATTTTGTTATAGCAGCAAAAGGGGACTAAGACATCCTATCCATGAACATGTAATATCTCATTTCTTTATTTCTTTAATTTTGTTAAATTGATAAATTTAACACAAATTTAAATTGTTAAATTTGATAAAACTGATAAATGCCTGTGTATTTTCAAAATTTATATCCTATAAATTGTTTACAATATTACTGTATGTAGTCATATTTTGTTAATTAAGATGTCTCAATCTTCTATATCCTTATTGATTTTTGTCTTCTTGTTCTATTACTGAGACAATTATATTAAAATATTCCATTAAAATTGTGGGTTTTTTTCTGTTTTGTTTTTAGTTCTGTTACTTTTTGCTATATGAGGCAGTTTCATGACAGAGTAACATAGCTGTATTTTGAGGATACAATATAAAGTATAAACAAATTTGGAAATACTATATATATTTGGCAAATGAAACTTTTGTACTAGATATTGAATATCTCCCACTATCTCTAGTAATGCATTTTGCCTTAAAAGTTTTTTTGAAATTTAATTTGATCTTGTTATTTGATCTATAACTGGGTTAAGTATAGTAGTATACTTTTTGTTTCCTTGTTTCTGTATATAAGGAATATCTTTTTTATGATTTTACTTTTAGATTTTTATCATTATAAATATATTTTATTAGAGTTAGAATTAATTTTATCTATAATATGACAATTATTTTTAATTGCAATGTTTAATATGCTTATCTTTAACATTGAAGTCATGTATTTAAAATTAATATTTGCCTTCTATGTGTGCTATGTTTCTATCTCTTTACCTTTTGTTTTTCTCCTGTTTCCTTTTATATTTAATTTATTTAATTTTACTTCTTAATGGTTTATTATTTATACATTATTTTACCATTATTATCTCTAATATTGCAACATCCTTTATGTATGAAAGTCTAATGTAATTGTATACTTTTTGCATTTCCCAAACAATTCAATAATATTACAGAACTCAAAATTTATTAACTAAATTTCAACCTTACCCACCAAGATAAGCCATTGTCATTCTTTTTTTTTATATAGTCCCTATTTATTTAGACTTACCTAACAACTGTGTTTTTACTTGCTCCTCATTCTTTCTCTACTTTTGTGCTTATTGTTTGCTTTGTCAGTGTACTAAATGTCTATTTTTTTTTTCTCTTTTGTATTTTACGACCTTTTTTTTTCAGTGGTCAGACTATATTTTCTTCTGATCTGTCTATTGGTTCCGTAATTTTCTCTTCAACTATGTTAATCTTTCATGAAACTGCCTCATTATATCCATACTTTTATGTACTATTTTGTTCAGTTATTGAACTTACACTTGATTCATTTTACTAATTTCCAAATGCGTTCAAATATTTCTTGTTAATTTTATTTGTTGAATGTATTCATAGTAAACACTTCTATTTATTTTTATAAATATGTTCTATCAGAAAACATCAATATCTGAAGCTCCTGGTTGGCTGTTCTAATGTCTGTCATTTCTCAATTTTTTCCATATACAATTTTCCATATATTTATACATGTATTTAATTTTTACATGCCTGATTATTTTTGTTTGAGTGCTGGGCATTGTAAATAGAAATGGTTATGCTTCTCTAGATGGGAAGTCAAACAGGGCAGGGGAAGTTTACATTTTTTCTAATCAGTGACTAATATGATTCATTGCTGGGCTATAGGTCTTGTGAGAACTGTTTTATTTCCAGTTTATGTTCTCCACAGAACATCCCTTGGATCCCAACTAAAAGCTGATATTTTTGCAAAAATTATTCTGCTTTCCAGTCTATGAACTCCAAGTCTAAATCTTAGTACCATGAGCCTGCCAAAACCTCTGCTCAGGGTCTAAGTGTTCTGGCCGCTACTTTTGAATCAGCAAATGCTTTAGCAGAGTTGTAAGTTAAATGTTGGGCTTATTAACATGGGTTTTCCCTCTTTTACTGAATCTCAGTCACATCTTTTCAGAGTATTGGTAGCTTTCTGGTGCCTTCAAGGTAATTTTTAGTATTTTTCTCCTAATGTTATAGTTCTTGAGGGAAGGATTAATTCAAAATAAGCCAATTTCTTATTTCCAGAAGCAGAAAATTAACTTTTAGATTTTTAAATTTTTTTACTCAGTCATATTAGTTAAAGTGTTCAAAGCAGTTGAGTAGTCAATAATAAATGGGAAAAAACTTTGAATAGCATTTCCTGTTCAGATTAATAAAATAAAAATGGAACTTATTATTATATTACCACTTTATTATCTATGAAAAAGTAAAACAAAAAACTTTTGGAAATAAAACTGTCTTTACTCCAAAATCCAGAACAGTCCCTACAGTTAGTACCTTCCATTCAACCTTATGACAAAAACAAAAGTGACATTTCCCCTCTATTATGGATTGATTTTTATCTCCTCAAAATATAGTTAAAATTCTAATCCTTAACATTTGTGAATATGATCTTAATTGCAATCAGGTCTTCCAGATATAATGAAGCAAGGGCAAGGTCATGAGGGTTAGTCCTAATCCAGTATGACTGGTGTAACTTAAAAAGGAAGGAGAATGCCATGTGAATATGGGGGCAGAGGCTGGAGTAATACTGCTTCAGGCCAAGGAACTGTGGCTACCAGAAGCTGAAGTCACGGGAGGAACCTCCCTTGAAGGCTTTGGAAGTATAGCCCTGCCAACAGCCTGATTTTGGATTTCTACTATTTGGGTCTGTGAGAGAATAATGTTTTGGTGTTTTAAGCTGCCTACATTTGATACTCTGTACAGCAACTCTAGGAAATGAAGGCCAGTCACTCTCAGGACTGTTATGTATATATTTCGAAAGTGTACCTGGGAAATCATAGATTCACTTAAAAGTGTACATTGCATGGGTTTGAGAAAAAGCAAATAGATACAGAAAAAAGCAGAGGTGAATATTATAGGGTTGAAATTACGGATTTTGAACAATTGCAATGAGGCATTAGAGAAGAGATAATAGTAATTACTGTGTGAAAGAATTAAAATAAAAAACACAAATAGATTCAGGAAAGTACACAAACCCCACTTCTAGCTAAGAACTTTTTTAGCCATTCTGTAAGTAGACTCATCTATTAATTATGGTTTGTTGAAACTAAAATATGTTTTTAGGTTAACAGTTTAACAACTTGCATATAGTATATTCCGTCATGTAGATTCTGTAATTTTAGGGGTTTTGTCTATATTTTTACTTGTCAGTGCTCCCACTGAGCCAGATGGACCATATTGATGATTGTATTCAGGATTCTGGTGCCCAGAATAAAATACATCACTCGAGAAGCACCTTCACAGAGTGAGGCCAGAATAAGTACTCTAACAATATCGATATGCTACATGTTGCAAATTAAAACCCTGAGCTGCTTGAAAGACATTGTGTGATAGGGTAGAGTTCAAAAAATAAACAAAATGCATTAATAAAAGACTCCTTTAAGAACGTTGGAGATTATGCAGTCATTCTTAAATTTTCAAAATATCCAATTCATTTTGCTTTACTCTTCAAATATGTTCAGAAGAAAGAGAAATTCCACAAAATAAGTAGACATCTCATCTTTCACAGTCAAAAGACACACTCAGATTTCAACATTAAGAATGCCTTTTTGGACAAGGGAGTTTTTGCTGTTGTAGGGAGAAGCCTATTTCAGTTTTATGTTTTTTTTCTACCTTTCCTTTCTTTCCATTTATTCTAATATCCTTCTTTTTCTTTATTTCTTCTTCTATATATTTTTTCCAAGAGCAGTTTAGATAGATAGCCTCTCTTGATTTAATCTTTACAAAATATGAGACCTTAGCAGTTGACTATGTTAATTTGACTATAACCAACAAGACAATGAAATGATAATTTATGCAGAATCATATAAATCATATTCATATAATGAAAATTTACAAACAGAAATATTATATACATTAATCTATTACAATTTTATTCACCAATATTTATATTGACAATGCCTCAACTTTCTCTTGTTTAATTATGTTAAGATACAATTCCTTTTTATATTTAGCTTCTAAGGCTTCTGTTTAACAGAAAAAGCGATAGTCATAAGTCGTAATAATGCTGTAGTTGTTACTATATGAGATTAGAGAGATTAGCTTTTCCAACTGAGTTAAATTATAAAAATCAATTATTAACATATCAGAGTACTGATATTCCAATATTTTTATTGTCTAGAAAGATAAATGGCTCCTAAGCCACCAGGACTTGAATGGCCATCCTATATATGAATGAAAAGAACATATCTATGGACATACCTATTGGTTATCCAAAGAAACCCATGGAAAAAGGGTATAAGATCACAAAGGCAAACCATGATGATTTGCATTTATACATTGCCCAGTGAAAGTGAAATGAAGCCCACCTGCAATTTTACCTCTAGCATAGGAGAGATGAGAGGATGTTTTAGCTTGAGTATTTGTGGTCCATTAAGGGATTCCATAACTATTGTTAAGAAAGATGCATCATAATTTCTTCATTTGATGGCAACGAATTCATACAACTACCCTTATTCCTCTTATTTAATTCCATTCTTGGCAAGAAACTCCGTGCTTGGCAAGGAACATTCCAATTTCCTCCCATCGAAACCTGGACTCCAGAGGAGAGAATATAAAGAGCAGACTGACAAGAGTATTCTAGATATGACCACATTTTTTTGCCATAGAAATTTCTACAAATTCTTATAAATACAACATTTGCATTCTGGGGGTCTGTACTAAAATCACAATGTAAAATGATTTTAGTAATCTAGACCATAAAGCCCATGCAGGTTGCAGTGCTTTGCAAAGGGTAGGAATTCAATAAATTCTTTTCATAGAAAAGAAATTACTGCTGATTTTGAAATATTTGGTACCTTCTTTATTTCACCAAGTGTACAAGTGATTCTCCAAGGGTAGTGAATTATGGATCCAGGGATTCGAAAACAAGTCACACTGACTGTAAAGCTCATGTGTTTTTCACCGTGTCTCACTTCTTGCTGTATTAAAGCTGTAATCTGCTAAATGCAGTATGCATATCCTAAGGGGTTCATTGAAATTTTCCAAGTGGCATGTGGAAATAGGTAATTTTGAGAATGTTCCTTTCAGATCCTTAATTTCCATATGTTGCCTTTTTAAAAAAAATAAAATTGATAATTCACCTGTGTTTGTGGTGTTCTGCCAGTTCTCTTACACTGATTCTTGTTTCACAATAATCCTCCTCTCAACTTGTAAAGTATAATTCCTACTGACCTCAGATTTTACTAATGTACTTTGTCTTAGAGTATACAAGTAAATCTCTGGTCTTTAAGCAATTCAGACATAGCTGTTAAGAAAATCTTTATTCATCAAGACACCATAAACCCACAAAATGTCTTGAGTCTTTCCTGTCTTATAAATATTTGTTACTGGTGAAAATGTCATTAAAAGTAGAATATTTTTCACAAATTATAGTGCCATGAATTCACATATATCATATGTTGGGTTATTGCAGTAAGAACTTAAGCTAGGTATTCAAATTTCACAGTTTGGTTTCATAGGGAAAACCAACTAAATACAGCACTGGTGAAACACATTGGTGAAGACAGTGATAGCATCTTTCATTCAGGAGATCAAATCACAGGAAGGCTATTGACCTGTGCACGTATCTCAGATTCTGAGTATCCACAGTTTGAAAGTCTCATCTTGTACTCTATGTTTTGGTTTTTCTTAGTAATAATGGAGGGACTCTCACTCACCCATAGCTGGGTCAGCAACTGCATCTGAAAATATGTTTAAATCATGTAATAAAATTAAAGCCTATTACCAAGGACAGTCCATTAACAAGTAAGGTTGAAGTAAATACGAGTTGATGTTTGTAAATATTTTTGAGTGTGCCCAATTAAACAAGAGAACTCTAAATAAAGAGCAATGAGTATAATTAGCAGTCATGAGTTTACTTTAGTAGCTTTTTGGGGGGGGTACTCTTTACGGAAATTAAGGAAGTAAATAACTTCTTGAAGAATGATATTTTTTTAAGTTGATATTTCAACAGAAGTGAAAAAGGATACAGTAAGAGTGTCCAGCTGATGGACTACTAAAAGTAAATTTTGATATCTAATAGTGGTAGTTTGCACATAGTTTATAATGAATTAATACTACTATATAATGAGCATAAATAATACTCACCCAGGGATACAAGAATTAAAGAAAAAATCCATCTCATTAAGAAATACATTATTAAAGAAATGTTGCTTTTGTTGTTTTATAATTAGTTAATAAAATTCCTAAGTTATATTGTGCTGGTCAGTTTTGTACTAATAATACAATCCATATTTTTAAAAAGATTTACAGAGTTATAGTGACAAGAAATTTTTAAACATCATCACTTTCACTTTATATATATGTAGCATATATATATGTATGCATGTAAGAGATATATATGTAATGTATATGTATCTGTTACATTATAACATATATGTTACATACATAATTACCACAGAGAGGAATATAAAATTGTGATCAATAAAAGACTTTCAAGCATAAAACTAGAATAAAATTATGGATGGGTTGTGGAATGGAAAAATTAGTCTGAGAAGGGAAAGAAGAGGTTTAAATGTGCAACACTTGAGCAATTTAATCATACATATAAATTTAATGAAGGATTTAAAATCGCAATGATATTTGTAGTAATTTAGCACATTTAAAAGATTATTAGAAGTTTTCTTTTAAAATGTCAATATTTACAATGCACAAGAAGCTACCTTCTTTGCAACCTTTTAAATTAAGAATGAAATTTTAAGATGATACCTAACAATCTTTGAGAAGATAATCGACTTTTAAAAATAGTTTAGGGGATATATGAGAAAAACAGCTTGAATTCTATGTAGTAAACAAACAGCATAACATAGCTAAGTGACTTAGAATTTACTTCAGTCAAAGGATTTGAATCAATTATGGTGGTTACTTACTCCTTAGATTTTGGAAAAAACAAGAATGCCTGAGAATATCAAAGGCACTCAAAGCATAAAATGTTTACATTAAAAAAAATTATTTGAAGTCTTCTTTATTCAGTTTTGAATTAAACTGGAATACAAAAGAAAACTTAATGAGGCTAGGTATTTGGGAAAGAGTGTAGATATATTTGGCCTTCATCTGGGTATATTGTAAGCAAGAACCAATAACAATAATAGTAGTAGCAGTAATAGCATTATCTACACTCTTAGTGGTCACAGTCCTTTTTATTACATTGAACTTCACTGATTAAAATTTTCAAGTTTCATATGTAACAACACAATGCATCTTCTGTATTGAAATATTTCTAATGATATATCTTAAAAATGACACTGTTCTACAAGGGATCACAGTATGCATTATCTGAAGAGTACAGAAGTATTTTTAGTTTTTCATTTAATGATACAACACAAATGCTACTTGGCATATATCTGATTAAAGTTTTCTCTCACATTTACAACTCAAAAGATTGGTGAGCCCAGAGGAATTGTCATAGTCCATATATAGTCTCCTACATTACTATTCTGAAAGTGCATTCCAGTACCTTTCATCTCTGATACTCTAATTATGCAGCTTGATGAGGTAGGTCTATGGAAAGATGGTGGTGCCCAAGATCAGTTTACTTTCTACTAGTCAGGTTTGCTATGCAATGACTTCTAAACTAGACCTTTGACCAGACTGAAGGCCTGTTTGTGCTCAGGCCCATTTTCTCCCCGTTTATACCATCCCTCTGTGAACCTATTATTTCATTGTATGCCCACAATAACTTTATTTCCCTTATCAAGATAAAGGATCTGCGGCTTAATGAAAATGAAACTTGGTAACTGTAATGCACTGAAATGTGTCCCCAGACAAATCTGTACGTTGGAGCCCTAATTCCCAGTGTGACTGTATTTAGAGGTAGGGCCTTTCCACTGGCAATTAAGATCAAAGAAATCATAAGTTGGGCTCCAACCCAATATGTCTGGTGTTCTTTTAAGAAGAGAGAGAGAAAGACAGACCAGGTTTGTCATGCCCAGAGAAAAGGCCATCTGAGGGCATTGCAAAAAATCAGCCATCTACAAGCCAGCGAGGGGCCTCAGGAGAAACCAGTCTTACCATCCCCTTGATCTTGGACTCTGAGCCTTCGGAACTGTGAGAAAATAAATTTCTGTTTTTAAAACCTCCCAGTCTGTGGTACTTTGTTATGGCATCTCAAGAAGGCTAAGACAGTCACTCAGGTGGTAAGAGACAGAACTGAACTCAAAGCCATTTCTCAATAATTCAAAATATTGGTCCCAGTATATACTTAGCAATCACATAAGCTCTTGGTGAAGTTCACATTTTCATATTAACTGGTAAAATGGGTCCCATATAAGTTCATCTATAAGTTTTTAATACCTTGCCCAATATTGCCCAGTTTAAGGGGTAAAGCCAGGATTTAAAGACCTGGGAAGATAGATTTTTAACTACTCCATTAAAACAACTTAAAATTTTAACATGCCTTATTTATAATTTTCCTTTTAAGTTAAAATTTTATGGTGTGCCTAAGAGTTAACCCTCTGGGCTGCATTCCTTTTGCTTTTACTTTTTCTTTGTTTCTTGAAAGATAACTCCCTGAACATTAAAATGCAAGAGTATGAGATTAAAAGTTTTGATATCCAAATAGAATCGTTTTACCATTTATACCCTATATGATTTTAATATTACTTCTCAAACACTGAAGATTATTCTGAAAACTGAGTAGCCATCCTTGTAGGTTTTGAGACCAATAATGTGGTAAAATTATTGGAAATCTAAAGCATAACTGTGTGAAATGCCAACATTCTTGTTAAATTGCTAAGACCTAGTTACATCAAATCTCATTCAGGGAAAAATATAATAATCAGTTGTGAATGATGGGCCAGGTAATTAAAGTCCTCTTCTGTGTCCAATTTTTAAACACCTGAAAGCAAATTATTCTTTAATTTAGCAGTAATGCTGACAAAAGATGGCATAAACTGTTCACATTAGACAGTCCAACCACTGGGGAAAAAGGCATTAAGTATTTTTCAGTACAAAATAAACAGAGACACAGCTTTGATTCTCATAAAGGATAATCAACCATGTTTCTTTCTTGGCTCTTGGTGAACTATAAAATACACTTCTCTATTCATTTAAAAAACAAAAGAGGTACTATAATTTGCAATACCAAATCAAATATAATTTTGTGTCACAGAGCTAACTGATTACAGTGTTTACTTTTTCAAGGTGCACTTTACCACCATGGTCTGGCTGGGCTTAATTGAATCTTTGTACGTGAGATGGGCTCATAGTCTGAAATCTTACCAATTCAAAAAGTATAGCCCTGCCTACTTGTTTCCTGCCATACTCCAGTCAATGCACAAAAATGAAGTTAATGAAACATTATGAAAACAACAAGGATCGCAAGTGGTATTTTACTAAAAGGGTTAATTTGGTATCATGTCGGTTACTTGCTCAAAGCCTTCTCCATAATATCCTCCTTCCAAAGGGTATGACTTACTGTGCCCACTTTCCCACTCCATCCATAGACCTCCTAAGAGACCATAGCTGTACTTTGACACCAAGGGCTAGTTGTTGGGGGGAGAGCAAGATTAATGAAAGGAAGCAACAGGTGGTCTTCAACCATCTGAAACTCTCAAAGTTTTGCTTATGTGCTTGATTATTTGTTTGTTTGGCTTATGCACCTGTATTTTGGACTTAGGGGCATTGATAACTTCTCCTGGCTTGCAGAATCTACTCAGGACTTTATAATCTCCCTGATGCCAATTTGGGCTTATTTTCATACCTACTTTAATAAAATAGAAACCAAGGCTAATGCTATCATTTGAGGTTTGGTTGGTTGGTTTAAAGTGCATAATAAGTATGCTCAAACTGGGTATTAGAGGCTTTTCCACTTGTGTCCTAACAGCACAGTCACATCTTTAGGGACTACAGGAGCTCCTAGGTCACCTGGTCCCTGGACCAGGCTCGGGTTGGGGGATTAGAGGTGGCCAGGCTGGCAGAGCCTTCAGTGTTCACTGTGTAGTATATTTATGCCAGCAGTAACTGCATCTTCAGCGTCTTCTCCGGCTTCCCTATGAGAAACATTGTGAAGCTACCTTCAGGAACAGCTTGCTTCAGGGAGATTAATAGCACCAAATAAATTTCTCTGTGAGCTGGAACTGAGTGACTAAGAGACTGAGGCCAAGAACAATAGTGCTAAAGCTGACAGAAGGGACTTTGGAAACCACAGCCTGTTTTTTTTGTATAGCCCAGGAACTAAGGGTTGTAAAACACACACACACCCCAAACACACAGCAAAACAGATGCTGGCAATAACAATAGCAAAGAACAAACCTGTGTGTGTATGTCCTGCAATGCTGGTCATTTAAGTTTGCCAACTCTTAACCTAAAGGCACTATTAATGATCAGAATTATAAGTTGCAAGCCAGGAGAAACCACATCTGGATAATACCTATGGAAGGGAATTATTACAAAGATCATGTAGCTCACAGGCACTCTGGGAGCTTTGTAGACTGCGCTTGAAGGCTCTAAGTTCATGGAATTTCTATTTACACAGTAGAGTTTGGTTTGCCCATGAACCATTGTGTTTTGTTGCTGTTGGGAGGCTCAGACTCCACAGTTGTCCACCAATACTATCAGTGGCTGACTCTGTCACTGGAACTACCATGGGAGACAGCTGGTACTGGAAATGGGATGTAGGGGCTATCGGTCCCACTATCCTCATCAAATTGACTGCCATAGTCCCCACTCTTTCACATAACCATATTCTGACATAGTATCTCTGATGAACTTGGATAATTAGCTGAGCTTCAGTCACATTTCTGTGTCTCAGCTGCATGGGATGTCAGGCGAATAGTAAGTGATGTACATGTTAGCTATTGTTGTTACTTTGGTTCACATTCCACATACCAGGTATGATAAGGGGGATACAGAGCCTTAGTAAGGCCATAGGCCATCCAATGGTCTGGTACAGCAGAAGCCATAAAAAATAGGAAACAGAAACAAATTGGTAGAGAGAGGAACATGGTAGATGAGCAGAAAGAAACACAGGTGCAGCGAGAAGTTATCGCCCACAAGAGAGGGCTGCCTGGTGATATTTTAGTTCCCTTTCTAGCTGTCACAAGGCCTGCCTGAATTAGGGTTTCTGTTCCTGGATTTTTAAGAGTTTTTAACTAATTTCCCAATTAGACACTTTTTTATACCAACTCAAATGAAGAAGATACATTTACAGCCTGGTGAGTACTAACTGGAAACGCTTCTCTGCTTCTCCCCATCCACTCCCATTATTATTTAGGAATCTTATAGTTACATGTAACAGAAGCACATCTCAAACTAATATAAAAAGATTTTAGGAGTCTCATGAAACCCAAAGATAGGAATATGATCCTTAAGAAAAACTCCATTAAGATTTTGTTGCCTGTAGCCTTGGCTTCTCTCTACACTTCAGTTTGTTTTGTTAAGTGCAGACAGGCTTTAAAAGCAAGCAAATGAACAAATCCTCGAGGAAGTCATGGCAAACGCCTACATCTAAGCTTCAGCTTTCAGATTTTTTTGCTACAGAAAAAGAAGACAAGCATGTTTAATCTGTCTGAAGTCCAAAATCTTGGTGAAATGACTCCCTGACCTATACATATCTGTTTCTAGGACAATCCACTAGGTCAAGGTGGTTTCTCCTATCTTCAGCCTAATATGAGTGTTCTTTCTTACCCACATGCAATAAAGCCATACAATACAGCTCTTCTATAAATGCATAATATAATAGAAAAGTAATATGTAGTCATAATAGTAAGTGCCACAATGAAGTGATATTCTTATGCATTGTTTAGCATATCCAGTAAGAAAGAGAGGAGTCAGAGTTCAGAATTCCTCTTCAGAGAGTTCTACCCTTTCTTAGAAGTCATATACGTCACATAAGGTCCAAATAAGCCAGATGTCTCTTTGTAATTAACATAAGGATTTTAACTTGGGATTTATAAAGGCAAAAGTATATACGTAATTTAAGAACAGTTGATTCCACAGTATATAATGAACATCAAGCAGCTTCTTACCATGCATTCAATTTCAGCATAATACATAATTATATTCAGAAGGATTCAGAGAACTTTTCATTCTCTTTCTCCAAAAACGTATGAAAACCTAATCCAAATGTCATTGAAAGAATTGTCTCTGAGATGGTATTTTTCAGGGCTGATTTTCTTAAGTTGTCCAGGACTTTTGCTCTTTCTCAGGACAGCTGTGTCTACTGACTTTATTGTAGTATAAATATATGGTATTTATTCTTCCATAATTTGGCACAAAGAACATCTTCAGGATTAGGGTTGTGTGCAAGAAGTGATTCTCTCTTGGAAATCAGTTTTGGCAACCTATGTTCTCTGCATGACATGGAGCATCCTTTCTGGCGACAGAAACTCATGGTGTTTTCTGTTTAACCACTCCATGGTTACACAAGGCATGACAGAAAAAAACGGAGCCTCTGATTAAATAGTCTGGGAAGGCTTCTCAGAAGAGATGGCATTTGAACCATTCTTGGAAGAAAATTCAGATTTATACAGTGAGATATAAATAGTAACTGATACACCAACTTCTTAACCAATTGCCAATGCTAAACTCTTTCCCACCCATTGCTTTTCAACATTTTTTTTCCATCTAGAAGCCTAACAATTAGCTGACTAATTAACACAGATCTTTACTTGAGGATAATAAGCATCTAACAAAATCCTGAATTTTGCAGTAACTTTTATGAGTTATCAGAAACCCCTCCATTACTGTTTTTAACTTGGCTCTGATCAAGGCTTTAATTCAAATTCTGTAGATCACATTTGGATCTAGCAATATTAAGACGTATTCTTTTCTGATAGTTTCCCAAAGAAAAACAGCTCATTTGGGCAGACAGGAGAAATAGAACAAGCATAAATGGGTTGTGTAGATGAAGAGTAGGAATAGAGGCAGATCTGCAAAGAGATATCTGACTATCAGAAAGTTAGCGTCATTGAGCCAGAATTACAAGAACTCAGGATATCCATTAAGGAAATTGACTGAGTGTTGGTGTTTTGGCTCCTAATTTTCCTAGAGGTCAAACAATTAGAATTATAATACAATTTGATTTGGGAAGCTGGTGTCCTTAGAAATTTTTGCTGCTGTGATTTAGATAAATCAAATGAGAAAGAGCAGCTGTTACTTTTGTTCAAATGTGTGCATTTGTGCATGGTATCGCAAGTTCCTTGATCAAGCAGAGGCTAACCATGGATGATATGAACAAAAATTCAGCCACTGTTGAATCCAAAATGCACATAAAACAAAATGACTGTCTTTCACAAAATGATAAGACAGGGAGTTCCCTCATCAGTTTTGTATGGGAATGGGGACTCCCTAAGCCTGTGTTCCATTCATTCCCAATAGAACATTGCCTTATACATCAACAGGAATAGAAGACCATCCAAGCCAAAAGAAAAAAAATGTGAAAAAATACCTTTCAATTAAAATAAGAATGTTTTTATCTACAGAGAAATGTTTAATGACCTTGAACAAAGACACAGTTCTATTTGACACTTAAGTCCTGTTTGTGAATTTTAAGATAACAAAATCAGCTTAGCAGTGAGACTCGAGGAATCTAAATAGAGCTCAAATCCTTGTTGATCTGGAGGGGAGCCTTTTTTATTCTGATATGCCAAGAATTGGGCAGTATTCTCTCTTCATCAGTGTAGGATGGCTTATTGCTCATTTTGCTCTACTCTGTCTACACAAGGCATAGACAAGAGAATTAGAAAGTTACAAAATAGTGTTATGTATGGGTTCCTGGAAAAACACCTCATGGCTATAATTTTCCAATCTATCCCATCCATTACCCTGTTTGGTGCCTAAAGTTTTGCAAAGTAAGCAATTGTTTTTTGGGTTAAGAAGGTTATAACAGAATCAAAAGTTTAAAACACACCACTGTTCTAATGACCAAGCTAATATCTATAGCTATAAACATACACACACATGCACTTAAACTATATATATGTGTATATGTATGTGTGTGTGTGTGTGTGTGTGTGTGTGTGTGTGTGTGTGTGTGTGTACAATATGTATTTTGGATTTGAGAGATTGGGAGATATGTCACTTAAGGGTACCTATTGTAACTAGGGGATAAATAAGTCCTGGAAACCTAATACTCAGCACAGTGATTACAGACAGCAAAACTGTTTGATAAACCTTAACCTTCCTAAGAGATGAGATCATGCTTGTTGCTATCATAAAAAGAATGATAATTACGTGACGTAATAGAGGTGTTAGCTGATGCTACAATGGCAATCATACTGCAATATAAATGCATCAGTTCGGTATGCTGTGCACCTTAAATTACACGTCAATTTTGTCTCAGTTTTTAAAAATCCTATGACTTTGACTTACTGCATAGTAATATAAATCTCCCCATATAGTCTCTGCATTCAATATCTCTTATTTAAAGATATCCTGTGGCTCAGATAATAATGAAACATTATTAAGTGGTCCCTCTCTCAACCTCCTTTGCTTTTGCCATGTTGATGCCTTACAGTTAATACTGAACAAATGTTTGATGACCAAAGACGTGAAAATGAAATGTTTTTGATATTTCCCCTGAGGCGTACCCTAAGGTTACTAAGAGTACCAGATAACATTTTGGATATTCAACAATGTTCACATTAATAAATAAGTGAATACCCTAGCATTTAAAAAACCTGAACATTAATAAATGATTTTATATATACACCTCAAAAGACATGCACATTTATGTCTTTCCCAAATTTCTCTTTGGTAGAGAAAATCCTCCCAAAGATGAAGATAAAATCCTTTATGCTTTGTCTATAAATAACAGGCATGATCGAAACATCCTGGCTAGTAGACTTCGTGCTTCATCCCCCTGCCTCCTGATTAAATGAAAAGTAGAAAACAGAAAGAAAAATTGGCTTTCAAAAGTGCAGTCCTTGGGAACTGTTCAAAAGATACGAAAATGTGTCTTTCTGTTTCATTTATCAGCCTTCGGCATAATGAGCACAGTGTGTTTCCTTGTTCATCAGCCCCATTCTCACGGACCTCTTCCCACACACCCATGGATGTACTGGGCTGTAACTTATTAAGGAGAATTGTATTTGCAAAACAGCTATAATCAGTTGTGATCCATCCTTGTATGAACAATGCTATAAAATTATATTGTAAGGCATGCTTCATTAAGCACAATAGCCATTTTCAAGTGTAAATTCAAAACATTTTCCATTATGAGTTATTAGGCTTCCAGGTTAGGCCTACTTCAGAAAAGGCTTGCAAAGTTTGC
The DNA here is from genome assembly GCA_032199065.1 of Smutsia gigantea. Taxonomy (NCBI): domain Eukaryota; kingdom Metazoa; phylum Chordata; class Mammalia; order Pholidota; family Manidae; genus Smutsia; species Smutsia gigantea. Next base: position 196,825 of record JAVSCE010015626.1, on the reverse strand, counting down.
AGTTGGATCCATGCTTATCTGAATAATCTAGCCCGTTTGGTGCTGCAAATTTATTCTGGAAAATCAAGAAAACTGCTTCACTAATGTCATTTTTGTCATGCTTGGAATGTTGCATGAACTAAAGTGCCATGGGACTAGTTAACCTCCACATATTTTGGCATTTGCCATTTCTTCCTGGATTTCACCAGCTCTATACTGACAAACTAGTCTAAAGAAAGTATATATTTTGGAATTGGTGAAGGTGCTAGTAGTCACTGGCTTTCCTCCACACTCCATTTGAAGACTGAAACAAAGTTGTAATAACTTTGTTTTAAATTTTGGCTTCGTAATTTTATTCCCACAGCTTTATTGATAATAACTTTTTGAATGAACATTGATTTATTCTTTTGAATAGGCCACAGATTAAAATCCAACATATATGCATAGGGAAAACATGATTAGGTGAATTATTTATCTTCCTGCCCTACAATCTACAGACCTATGAAAACTCATTTACTTCTTTGTTTTAACTACCTCAATTCATAGAAACTAATCAGGTCTAACCTCAGCAGGTATCTCTTTCTTAACCTCTTGCACTGAAGATCCAATTCACTAATAAAATGTTCACTTTGATCTCTGCAAAATGAAGCTTATCATTTTTCTCCAAAATATTCAGTGCACAGACTACGAGGTCTTCATTCAGTTGAAATCCAGAGAGTTCCAGGTCCAAATAGAATGAGGGCAGGTGAGAGTGTCAAGGGGAGATGGGCCAAGGGTATGTAAGACCACTGAGAGATCTTATATATGAGTCTGGATGGTGGCACACACTGGGCTTTGTGTTTCTGGGATTTTCTTGTGCCTTGACCTGCCAGTCTCTAACAAACATGTCGAGTATGGTCTACTGTGTCTTCTAACCTTACATTTATCTTAAACACTGCATCTGGTCTGTAGAGTCTTCCATTTGTCCTTCATCAGGGTAGCATTCTGCCACATGCCACCACTCCTGACATCTGAGTTCAGGCTACAGAATAAGTGTCCTAAGGAAGAAGTTCAACCCTTCTAACCCCTGAAAACTAACAGAGTATTGTGGCTTTGCACACAATTCTTGCTGCCTTCCTTGTATGTCCACTTGTAGAAACAAATATATAATGAACCATAGCCATGTTTCTATAAATATCATCCACCTAACTTCTGATGACATTCTTCCTTTTGATAACATCATTTAAGACTGTCCAGTTTATATTCATCTTGACATTACCATTGACCTACCATTCTCAGAGGGAGAACCAAATAGCCTGTGTACTCAGCATGCACTGCTGATCCCCCCTCAACAATTTTGCTTGTCTGATTCCTTAAATCCAAGGGAGGGAAGGAGAACATGAATCAGATCAAAAGCAAAGGGTCAATCTCAGAGGAAAGTAAGGACGGCAATGGGAATTTTAGAAATATAATCTTGGTGTCTAACTGAAGTAACTCTCTTTTGGAGATAGAGGTGTTAGAGAAAGCCAGAAATCCACCTCATGATTACATAGGCAGCAGTTAGGGCACAATTCCACAAGAACTGATCTTTTCCTTTCAGCCTGTTGTGTTTCTTCTAAAGCCCTAAACCACTGTGCCCCATGTCACCCCCTCACTGCAACAGAAGTGTTTCTCCTAAAACAGAAGTCTGGTCATGCCCCACTCAGCTTAAATGCTTTACTGGCTGGATCATCCAGTTATGCACCTTGGCACATAAACATCTATCATTTGTCTGCTACCTCTGTTCCAAGCCATGTTCCAATCCAGCCTTCTCACTCACTGTTTTCCAATGCATACACTTTTTTATTTTTAATCCAACTACACACTATCTCCTCTAGGAAGCCTTGTTTGCATTGTCATAGGCCAAGGAAGAGTTCATTCAATATTTCTGTAGCACTCTTTGATTCCTTCTACTATAGTGCTTATTATCCTTTACTATATATTCCTTTGCATGTTTGCCTCCCCTTAGAGTGTGAGCACAGAATGTGTTTTCTATATCTTTCTGTAACAGGGCATACACAGAACAGTTGAGATTTAATAAGTGGAGTTGAAAGAATGGATAGTTGCTAAAGTCCAGATTTTCACAACAATTCTGCCCTTCTTGTAAGAATCTAGTCTATTGGCTTAATTTAGATACCATCTTTGTTCTTTTATCATTCCTACGTGCCCTTCTTTTCCTATTCATTTTTAGTGGTTAGGGGCAAGTTTACACAAACATCAAAAATATATTTTTATTACTTCACAATCAAGCACAGAATCTGGAACATAATTTTCACCCGATAATTCAACAAATCATAACTGAACAACATTCCAGGCATTACAGAGCATGTTAATGATGGGAGAATTTACAATAAGATGTGAAGAATATAAGTAAGATATTAATTTCATGTATTTCTGATGCCTTTTCTCTTGCAATAGTCTTTCTCATCTTTGACTGTCAAACATAATACTTTTTTTCTTCAGATATTCTTCATTCTTTATCCACCCTATTTATGTAATCAGAATTATAACTGTCATGACATAGAATTGGATAATGATTGATACACTGAAAAAAAAGTTTTCAATAAAAAGTGTAGTCCCTCTTATTGTACATAAAAATGTTATTAGTTTTAAGTAACATTTGAGAGTTGGTCATAGACAATTCTAAACTTTGCATGTTCTTGCCACTTACGTGGAGATGTGTGCATTTCCAAAATCCACCTTGGAGTCATTGAATCATTTTTAATTCTGAAACAGAGATTATTGTTTCTTTGTTGTTAGAAAATGAAATAATTTTGGTCCCATTAGCATCATTTGAACTAATCAGCCTATATAGAAAGTGATATGACTTTAACATCTGTGTATTTTAATATTTGAATCTTTGTTCTACAAGGGAAAAAGTATTTTTCTCTATCTATAATACAAAAAATAACTTGATGAAATGAATGTGCTGTTTCTGTCCTCCCACTATTAATGATGGATCATAAGACCTATCTGTTATTGGATCTGCCATGTGCCATGACAAACGTACACAGGTTTACCTAGGTAAATCAGAGGACATGTGAATTCAGATAGCATGAGATGCCCCTGTGTTTAAAATATGAGGAATTTCAAGAACAGTAAAAAGCATGTTAAGCCTAAATCTCAAATAGAAGAATCCAGAGAGGATTCAAATGGTTTCATGGACTAATGGCAACCATTCTCTGCCTCTAGTCTTCTGTTTCTAGCTCCAAACTCAAACTAGTATTCATTTAGTCTTGTTGTAAAAACATGAAAAAAGAAAATTAGCAGATAACCCTAAACTCTATTGTAGTCAGTATTTCAGCTTTCTTCTAAGAACCTTCTCTTATTCGAAGGAAGATAACACAAAAGAAAGGGGACAGTTTATAACGCATGTAGCCTAAAATAAATTGATTCAACATATAGATTAAGGTTACTCTAAGATCTAAGACACTTCATATGCATAAGAGAGTCATTGGTGGGAGCTTCCTCAACTTTTAAGTAACATATTAGCTTCATTTATTGATTGCTTAATTCTTAAAAAATATATACATTGAATATGTGCCTTTGTGTGTATGTGTGTGTGTGTGTATTAACACAAAAAATCATTAAAAAAATTCAGTGTTCTTTTGGTCAATAATTAAAGCCTTTAAATAATTTTTTAGAATGTAATAGAATATCAAATACTGTAGAGGTTTTATAAATCTTCCTCTTTGTAGGTGACACTTTTAGTCCAGGAATACGAATTTTGTATGCAAGGTTACATATATATATATATATTTAGCATTAGATGTAGGTAAAAATTTAGGTTATATGATTTGCAAGCCAGTATATCACTATATTAAGTTCCTTTTAATTTAACAACCACCACAAAGAGGCAAATAATTTCCTGTACTTATACATACAATCCTGATTAAGTCATTTACTGGACTACACATATTAGTAGTATAGGTAGACAGTTATAGGTATATGAAAAATAATGGCTTACCCATAAAGAAATGGCCCTGCTGGGCTTAAAACATTTATAAAGCTTTCAACGTTTTCTAATCAAAACTTTTGTCATATATATGCCATCCTTCACATCTAGATTTCTCTCTGCTTATTTTCTAGTTCAGTACACTTTTTCTCATTCCTAATATTATGTCCATGAAGTCAATTTTATTCAACTGTAACCAGAGAATATATTATAATCATGGACAACAAATAGCACAATATTTTTAACAAAACCTTTCTTGAACCATAGCACACATATAGAAAAATGCACAAATCTGAAATACATAGATTTATTATATTTAACAAACCCAACATACTCATGTAAATAGCACCATGATAGAGACACTGTCATATTTTTACGCCTATAAACATATTCTATTTATATTTAACTTTGTAAGTTGAATTGAGTTTCATGATCACATCAATGTATTCTTGAAGAGGATTGACAAAGCCCTAAATTGTTTGAATAATCAAGCCTGCATTCAGCTTTCGATTACTGACTATATTAGTCAAAAGCTTTCAGTTGAACCTGAACAAAGAAAAATGGATTAAAATAGGTTATGAATCTACATTTTTCATATTTCTGCTTCACTTAATAAATAACAATATTAGGCAGTCACAATCCTATCAAGTTCCTATCTAGAAATATTTATTTAGTGCCTAAGTATATATGGTGTTTTGCTAATAACTGTAATTTTACAGTACATGTTGTATTTCATGAACTCCTTATTAAGATTTCTTAATTCTACACACCTAAAGTAATCAGAATAATGGATATTACCCCAAATTAGATATTGATTGCCTTTTCAAAAGCGTCATCACCAAAATTTTTGCTATGTCTAGCATTCAATTAAATTTATTTCAGTAAGTTCATTTTTCTCTTCCTCCGAAGCACCTTAGGATTTGTTATTAATAAGTTGATTAATTTCCTACCTATGCTAGACAAAAGACCTTCCCTTTTACCACTCATTGTTTCTACATCTAAAGTACAAGTTTTGCAATATTAAGACCATCTTCATGAATCAGAAGGTAGTCCTGAATTATGACAATTCATGTTGCATGGGACAAATGTGAAGGATGAACATAGGAGCCACGCACATACACCTTTAGAACATCCTGTTTACTTAAGTTTTTCTTAGATAGCAAGCTAATGGGCTTCACAAAGAAGAAATCTCCCTTTAATATGTATTATTACTTTGTTGCTGCACATTTATTTATTTATGCATCTGTCATATGTGTCTAGATTATGGTAGGGGTTTAATTAAGGCTAACTGAATAAATACTGAGACAAAAAACCATTGTACTAACAAGCTGCTTTGCAGGGAAAGCTCAGTCTTTCTTACCTTTACCTCAGTGAAACTCCATATAGTAGTACCAAATTTCCTGTGGCTTTCTTGATCTGCATGTTGAAAACACTACTCAACCATCATGCAACTATATTTCTCACAGGTTTTTATCCTATGCTGTGTGCTATCATATTGATTATTTTATTTCCCTGTGATAAAATCTCTAAGATGAAGGGTAAGGTGGTTTTGAAGTGTCAGAGGTAAACTTCACCCTGACTGAGGGTTCCTGGGCAAGTGTTTCCCAGTCCTAGGACTTTGCAGATGTGGAACCATTTCCCTGGATAACTCATCATCCACCCCACCCCGTACTTCAAAAGCCTAAATTTTTTTCTGGTGTTATCTTTATGCCTCCCAAAATACTATGAATATCTGCATCAATGTTACTTCAATTAAGAAAAAGAAAAAAGTTAGAAATGTTTAGACAACTACATTAAATGCTTCTTGAAGGCAGGTATCATATCCCACCTACACTCAACAAGCCTCTGTTTAATGCATTTCCATCTGTTGTTAATACTCATTCAACTCTCAGATTATCTGAGAGGACCCCCTTACCTGAATCAACCTCTCCTTCCATAGGCTGACCTCAATACTTTTCTACTTTATACTAGTACACTTATGTCTATTCCCCGTCCCTAGATTTAAAACTCCCTAATGGTAGTGATTTCAGCTGATTAATGATTCCCTATAACATTCATCTGCAATTAACAGGTGTCCATACCTTTAGTGTTGAACTGCATCTATTCCCATTCACCTTTATACTTTCATTCAGGTCAGCTGGGCAGGTTACTATTCCTCCACTAAAAACTATGAATTTACAGTAAGAATGATTCGAGAGGAATTAAAAGTTGTAGAAAATAATATTTGATTTCTGGGACTGTAAGGATAGTGGAAAAATATTTTTAAATTATCAAATGGATCTAAATTTTGCATGACACTGAGATGGTAAGATTATTATGTGTTTTAATTTATCATGTTAATTAATTAAATAGAATTTTAAATGCTGAAGACTAAAAACTGTTGTCTTGCCAATGGATTCCAGCCCTGAGCAGGTTCACTATGGATTCAGGGAGACAGAGGAATGACAATGGGTTATACCCAACTTTATTCCCATGGTGTCAGGTCAATCACTAGAATCCTGTCCACTCAGAGTGAGTCTGCATGCGGCAAGCCGGTCTCTGCCTCTGGGCCTCTCTGCCCCCGCAGCCGTCTCAGTCTCTGTCCTCGGTGCTGCCACCACTCCAGTCTTTGCTCTTCTGCAGCTGTGGAGCCATGCAGCCACACTACGGTGTCGCCCAGAGCACTAGGTAGAGCTCTTAATATAGAGTCACTAATGACGTATTGCCCACACGAATGTAGTGAGCTAGCCAACCAGGGCCAGGTGAGAATCCTGACCACAGGAGCCTTCACTTTATCCACAGCTATGTATCAGCTTCAGGACTGCATTAGGAGGACAGACTAAAGGAAGACAGAATTAAAAGATTATCATACATGGTTTTCAAAATTCAAACCTTAAGTTACAGTGGTAAGCAAGGTTAATAGCCAATGCCAAGGATGAAACAGAATGTACATGCAGAACCTCTGTCCCATTTATATTCTTCCAGGGGATAGGAATGATACAGATAAAAACTAATAACGAAGTCTGTGAAAAGAGTCTGTTAACTATCAATATAATGTCAGGTCACTATGTAAAAGAGCATATTGATTTAAAAACTAAAAGTGGCCTTCTTTTGCCAGGTAGGGCTAACTGTCCAGGAACTGAGGGAGTAAATGAAAATCCAGGAATCCCTAAGCCATGGAACCCGAGCTTCCACCACTATCATTTTCAATACTTTTTCTTCCTTACTGTTTCCAAAATGACTGTATAGTTTTTATCTTTTATTGACAAAAGGTATGTTTCTGGCTTGTTAGGGGGAAAAAAATTGGTGTATTAAGCCCACTTGTTAAATGGCTTTCATTTTAAAACCAGTGATATGCCACTTTCAGAAAAACTGTAATGACAAATCATAAAATTAGAAGTTAGGAGATATCAAATCAGGGATTAATTTTGTTGCTTTCTTGATTAAAAAAAATTTGTACAGTCTGTAAAAAAAAAGTAAAATAAAGTTACCAAATATTTATAGTGCATACAATGTTTTATAAATGTGGTATAAAATAGCACAGTGCCCTAAAAAATGCCACAATTTTTCAAAATCTCTTCCATTTGTGAATATTACTAGGATCTGCATTTTCTTTCCTCTCACATTCTGAGTATTTCATGGAGGGGATATTTTTAAAGAAAAAAAATAGGAAATGTAAATGAGAAGGTGGACTACATCTTCCTCATACTAAAAAATACATATATATAGTTGAAAAAGAATACATTGATGTACAATTCTATCATTTTGGATGACTTTTATACAAAAACACCTTAGGCTACCCTAAAAGCTAAAAATGTTGGATAGAATAAGAAAAGTTAAAAAATAAGAAAAAGATAAAGTTAAGTCCTCAATACACTGTTGAGCATTGGGAACAAAAGCTCACGATCCTGAGATGCTCATATCTCCAAGTCTTGAGCTGTCTCATGATCAGTTACCATACTCAGGATTCAGGGAGCTTGAGGTATTAGACCACACGTATGCAGAATATGAGGCCTGGGTCTCAAGGCAAAGGGTGGTAAAATAAAATCACTGAGAATCCATGGCTATGAATTTACATAGATGAGCAGACTCTGAAATTAATATAGAAACAACTGATATAAAATAGTTCCAGACTAATCACTATGTAGTGTTACTTGGTAGAAAAAAATACACAAAATTTCTTTGAAGGGGAACACCCTCTGAAGAGCAGATGGAAGATCTGAGATGTAAGAAAGGATGGGGATCACAGAAAGTGGTAAATATATAGTTAATTATAGAATAAAACTGACTGTGTAGAATAATAATACTTCACTGGATTAAGAAAGCCCTTTAAATAGACAATACTAAATTATTAGTCCGGAGAAGAGGAAACACTTGCTAAAATGTTCTGGGTTTCTGGTACTATACAAAATAAGGTAAAGATACTTTGACTTTGTTAAGTATGGCATCCATAATCCAGAGCAGAATGAAAAACAGAATGAGAAAAATAACTGTTAAAAAGGAAATATAACAGAGAACAGGTGGGACACCAGCAAAAGATAATATCCTAAAGTTAAATATACCATTAATTTCATTAAGTGTAAAAGAGGATAAATCTACATATAATATTAATAACAATATTAATATAGTATCTACATTAAGACATATAAAAGACTAAGTCAGCTGTATTAAAAAATCAATCACTCACTGTCCACTAGAAATACACTCTAATTTTAAGTATGCAAAAATGTTAATAATAAAAGATAAATAAAGAGAAACACATTTTGAAAAATAGAAAATATTTAAAACTAAACTAAAATGAAAATACATAAATTCATGGAATGTAGCCAGAGCTTGCTAAGATAGAAATGTATGTCATTGCTTATATTGCAAAGAATAAAGACAGAAAATTGAGGGCTAGATATTTCTAGTAATATTTTTTATATTAAAAGACCCAGGCATATTTTTGGCTGGCATAGCCTATGATCAAATTCAATTTGTTATCTGCTTATTGGAATTCAGTCTCACCAGGCCTCTTAGGTAAAGCTTCAGATGTTAATAAGAAATAAAAAGGGACTGTAAGAAATAAGAGTAGCACATACTTGAGAATGTATTTGGATGACTCAGAGAATCTGAACCCTAAAAGCCAGCTAAGTAATGCTGGCCAGAAGAGGCAGCCTGTCCATCTCTGCCTGATAAGACTCTTCTGGCCTTGCTTAAATGTCCTTGCCTGAGCCTTACCTTGCTTTGGGAAGCCAGATGTCCTCAAGTCACTGCCTCATTGTCTCCAGACCCATGACAAGAGTTATTTCCCGGTCTGAGAGGGAAAGTAGGATCTCAAAGTCTGACTTCTGAGGAGAAAGCTCAACGGCTACACAACAGCAAAATTTTGCTAATTTATATTGCAAAAATATAGAGAAAAGATATAGGAATATATTCTGAGGGTACCAGACCCGGAATTAAGAATCAGCTCCGATCAGGCTGAAGACATCAATTACAATGAACTTACCAAGCAGACTTATGTACTTGTTCAAACAGCTGGGATTGGCTCTAACTGGTTACTTGTTGGATTACTGACTTTTGATCTCAAAGGTACCCTATGTAAAATAAAGATGAGCATGAAATTGTATTAGGATAATAGGGAAATAGTGAGGTTGGAGAGTTTAACATTATTTTTCAGTGACCCACCACAAAACAACCCCTTATCAGTCCACTGAAATGGTCCCACATGAGCAACATCCAATTTGACCTTTATTTTTGATTGACTTATCAGACTTCAATACTTTTGAGAACTTCTTTTTTTGAAATGTTTTTCCTATAGTTTCATGGAAGGGGTTGGAGAGTATACATAAGAGGTAAAGATAGCAAAGACAATTTTTAAGAAGTCTGGCTGTGAATGACGTGAAAAAAAAGCTAGCAGGGAGATACATATTTAAATAGCGCTTAACATTTAGAAAATACACAATAAGTTTGGATTCAATAAATTAATAAATTTAACAGAAGTAGTGCTTCTTTTACTGGTCGTTAAGAACCAAAATTGGTAAAAACAATCTGACTCCATGTTAGTTATCTCATTAAAAGGAGTGAGTATAAATAGCATAATATTCTCCAATCTCTTATGTCTCCTCTAATCATGGAGTCTGGCTAAGTTCATTCAGGGAGCTCATTTATATTAGTATGTTAAAACAGACTACCTAGAGCGGTGATCTCTACCAAAGACTTTCAATCCCAGATGTGAAAACTTGCTACCTCTTCCTTGATTAAAAAAGTGAAGATGTTCCCTTAAACAAATAAAAACAAATTTAGCAGTACAAGAAGTCATGAAATCTTTTTCCAATTCAGGGTGAAATGTAAGAGTATAAGAAATCTAATCCTTTCTTCATCCATGAGTTACATTTATTTAAATTCATTATGAAATTCTTGATATGGGTGTCATTAAAAACTTAAGGCTAACTGGCACAAGGCAATATAACACTTAACAGTAGTTCATTGTTGTAGATTTTAAATTCATACTGTCTTGGGCCAGGATTAGTTACAATAGTTAAATTCAATTTGTAGTATTTAGGCATCAATTTGTTTTCAAAAGCTGAGATGCAAAAGTCAAGAGGCTGGAAAGTGGGAATGAATTCATAATGAGTAGTTATGTTCCCATCTGGAATGGCATAAATAAAAATTAACGAATTGAATGGACTTTCTTATTTGCATATTTAAAGATGAACAAGAAACAGACTGTTTTAAATTACTTCCATTTTAATAAATTGTATAGCCTGAGAAGTTTGCATTTCAGAGCCCTCCATTTTATGTCACACCATGAGACTTATTTTGTTCAGATATTGTGTTACTCTTGAGTAAAGCCCCACTTTGAGAACTCAGTTATAGCTCAAATAAGCATTAATAGTACCTTTAAATATATATTTGTAAATTGCCACATTCATGTATCTTTCAAATAACCATACTCATGTTATTTGGTAGGTGGCCATGGAGAAATGGACTAATAATCATTTCTATATGCAATTGCTTTTTGTGCCAAAACTCCCTTTGACAAAGGGGAATATCACATTCATACTGCTGCTAGTTTATCAGATTGAGCAGAAATAGCCATTTTTATATGTATGTGACAGTAAAACAATTGTGGATAAAAACCAAGCCAACTTGGTTTTTGAAAATATGAGGGCAAAATAATCAATTTTACTAAATTTATTGGTGATAATTCTTGGGAGATAATTATTGAGTCAGTTTAGTCAATAAAGCCATTCTGACATGCAGAAAATAACATATGCTACCATTTAAAACAATAAATATAACAAATATATAAAGATTACTGCGTTGCTTAAAAAAGGCTAAAACTTACTTTTAAAGTAGCTTTTTTAACCAAATAAAAACTGTCCATTTTTTATAAGTCTCAAAGCTGGAAGCATATTGAAAACAATTATGGAAAACGAAACAAAAGAAATTACAAACTCAGCACTTTTGACTGGGGGTATTTCTATTTTCTCAAATTGCGCTGGAATTACTGCCAAGATGAAAGAGAAAGAAGAGGATAAGAAGGAGAAGGAAATGTATAATGTCCGGGATAAAAACAGATGCACCGTTAGTTGTGAGGGATTTCTCTAAGAAAGAATGCCTTTAAGATTGGTTTTATGGAGAAGCAATAGGTAAGAAACTGTTACCCAGGCAGACACACCTGTGGGTGTCTTCGAGTGAGGACTTCCTGCCCACTGGAAGAACTTTCAGACCCAGAGGGAAGAGGCACAGGAATATAATTGAGCCACAGGGAAACATCAAAACAGTAAATGAAGACCTTCTATGGGAGAGATGGTAGTTCTCCCTGAATAATATCAAATTTCTACAAAGACTTCTGTAATTAATGACAGCAACATTTTATATAATAACCTAGTTAAAGCTGTATCAAAAAAATTCATGACCTTAAATGCATACATGACTAGGTAGGAAAGAATACAAGTAGATGCATTAGATACTATATTTAACTCAAGGCTAGAAACACAACAGTAATTTATGGAAGATATTACTTAAAATGAAACAAAAAAAATGATTTAGTGGAAACTAAAGCAGTAATAGAACTAAGAAATAAAGCTAAGAATGATCTGATTTAAATGAAAAGCAGTAAAAGAAATAGGGAACTAGAAAACCTATTTGTGAAAAATGGAGAAACCACAACAAAATAGTAATAAGAATAAAAATAAATATTAATGCAAGGTATTATAAAAGAATTATAAGAGTATTCAACTCTGGGCAAATACAATCAGAATATTAGGTGAAATAGTTGATTTACTAAGAAAATGCAAATTATTATTTTGACACAGAGGCATTTACCAAATCTAAATATATCATAGACTTAAGAGAAACTGAATTTGTCAAAAACCTCCCTTTCTCTTACCCTCCCCTGCACTCAATAAAAGCACCAAGCTGAGTTAACAGATAAGTAAAACTATCGATGAAACAAAAAGTCACTGCTAAACTGTTTAACAATGATTCTAAATCAGTTTTATAAAATCATTATATAGAGTAATTAATTTGGGGGTAGTTGATCTCTTCAAATATAATCATTCTAATTCTCTATGTGTGTTAATATTTTGTTTATCAACTGTCATGACAGTTAATTTTCAAATTATTATATACATAGAGATTTGATTATTTCTGCATATTTCCCTAGTATAGAGATACTTTCAGTTGATTTATATTTTTGTCTTAAATAATATCAATTTTTAGAAATATTTATTCCTCTTTGAATCTGTGGGTGAAAATAGTCAAACCTGGAAAAGAAATAAAATTATATCATATTTCAGTGGAACTAGAAATGGCTAGTTCATACTGGAAAGTAGTTTGTAAGTAAAGGCTCCATTGCTTTGACTGTACAAGAGCAGACTGTACATCACATTAAACCTTAGAGCAGGCTCAGCCTGGGATCTATGGAGCATAGCTTTTTATATAATTGGAGAAGCAACTGTAGTGTATCACATGTGTCAGTGGAGTGTTACGAGTCGCAATAGAAACTCTTTCTTGGTTAAATTAAGAGGAGAGAACAAGTTGGCTGTGTAGCTTTCTGGAAAATTTTGTGGTTAGCAGGCTAGTTTTGAAATCAGCTTGGTTAGCAAGTTTGGAATATTTGTATTTTTTATTATAAAGACGGAAATATAATATTTGAAATGTCTTTACTGTAGTAATGTCAGCTAAAATGACTTTTCACACCAGAAATGGTGATAGGATCCTGTTTTTTTCTAATTCTTATTTTAAGAAGAATTATCCTGTGTTTCTTCATGAAGTAAATTAGAACAGAAATAGAAGGAACATATTTTATTTTATTGAAGAATATTCTTATTTCTATTTTAAATGTTATTGTGAAAAGCTTATGGATTTTATAAAATAAACCTTTAATATTTATTCAAATTACATATGTATATGTATAAACATTTCAGTTTTATTAACTGTGCATAGTTTTCTTTCTTTTGTAAGTTAGGGGGAATTTATGGTATCAGTAGAGTTATTTACAGTGGATAAATCCTTGAATACCCAGGATTTATCCACTGTAATTAATGAAACACAGATTAATGGACCAATCATTTAGACTATATTTAAGCTAATGCCACATTACTTAAGAATTTGGTTTTTGGCTTCATATTTCCTAGATTGGAATTCTGGGTCCTTTCCTTACTAAGTGTCATCAAGTTGCTGATCCATACAATTTCTTTATCTGTTAAAATGGGCAAATTAATATCCCACATATTTGTTGTAAAGATTTAAAGTGAAATACATAAAAAATACATTAAAAACACTAAAAAGATGTGTGGAATAGAGAAAGCTCTCAAAATCAATCCATTAATTTTATATCTATTTTCATAAATTACAGGTTTATAAACCATGGGTTCTTATGTTTTCAGTTTAGATAACCAGGATTGTGCTTTCATCATTTGTAATAGTTTGAACCTCATTTCTGGTGAATCGTATTGGTATATGAAATAAAATCTAAACCAAATTTGTATAAGTTAATTTTCATAAGAGATCAAAGCATATACCTTTGGCTCAAAGAGAGTGAGACAAATCAGGTAGAGCAGATGGTAGTAACTACCCATCACAGTGTCTTCTAGCTCAGTCCTTAAAAATCCTAAAATAAGAGAGGTACAATAAATTACTAAATAACAGAAAAAATAACTTTACAGCAAGGGAGCCCCCAATATAAGACAGTGCCCTCAAAATGCACATATGCATACATGCATGCACACATGTGTGCCCTCACACTCATGCAAAGACTCTTTTGCAAACACTGGCTGGTACAAGAAATGATGGTGTCCTTTGGTTGAGCCTAGCAGTAGTGACATGTTTAGTTGTGTTATGGACTGCATGCTGTGGTCCCCCTAAGTTAATCTGTTGGCACCCCAAAAGATGGTATTCGAAGATGAGGCCTTTGAGAAGTAATTAGGTCATGAGAGTGGAGCCCACATGATGGAACTGGAATTCTTAAAAGAAGAGAAGAACTGGCCCTCTTTTCTCTCCACCACTGAGTACACAACAAGGAAATAGCTGTCTGTGAGCCAGAAATAAGGCCTTTGCCAGAACTCAGCCATCCTCGTATCTTGATCTTGGACTTCCAGGCTCTAGAAATGTGAGACAATAAAAGTTTATTGTTTAATGCACTCTGTCTATGATAATTTGGTATGGCAGCCCAAGCTAAGATAAGGGAGGGCAGAGTCAGAAATATACACAAGCAAGGGAATGTGAGTAAAGGCAGATGCACAAATCAGTCTAAAGATTTAGTCAGATAATCATAGGATTATTGGAAGGGATTGCAAAAAGATAACTTTTACAAACAAAACTATAGGTTTCCTAGGAATTGATTCTATAGCATCTTACTATGCTGATGAACAGTGACTGTAATGGCGTGTGGGGGGGGACTTGATAATATGGGTGAGTGTTGTAACCACAATGTTGCTCATGTGAAACCTTCATAAGATTATATATCAATGATACCTCAAAAAAAAAACTACAGATGTCCATTTTTGTCGCAGTGATTTTTATCTTACTCTTATTCCTGAAAGTTTTATTGACTAAGAAAAAACAAGTTTTATATGTACTTACAGGATGTACATCTGTGCATAAATGTACTTGTCTGCTAATCCTGAACAGAGCTAATCCTTCACTTGCACAGTGCCCTTCACAGCCCATAGAGGCCAGCCAAGGAGCTCAGATTCTAATTGGCACCTAATGTTTAGTTGGTCTACTGTCTTAGGACCAAGTAGTACATTAATTCTTGTCTATTGACTTTGATTTCCAGGATGTGTCCCAAAGCACAGTCTTGAGACTGCAATATGGGTTCATGTCCCTAAAACCTTTCATTCATACAGATGGGGGAGTAGATGAAACTCATCACTTCCGACAGGCTTGATGGATTGGAGAGCTTGAGGGGTCCTCTCCAACTTCGCTTCAGAAAAGTTATTTAGATGCGCACTGTGACCTACTGTTTTAATTGCAAACAATACCATAAAACTTAGCATTGATTCTCCCCTGAATTTCTAGCTAGAAAGGAAAATGTACATACACTGGCTCACATACCTACACACAAAAATACACGCTTACATTGGGATTAAATTTTCCTCTTTGCTAGTACTCTTCATTGGTACCTAGCAAGGATACTGGACTGTTGCAGACATTAACAGACAGTTATAAAATTCACAATACCAGAGGACGCACACATTGTGATCCAACAAATGCACTCTGCATTCTTGAATGATTATGGCTTCTTAAAAATCTTAGTGTCATCTTTCATTCGACCAAATAAAATACAGGAAGAAGAAATCTTCCACTTTCAACACAGTGGCAATAAAATGTAAAATAATCAATGGATTTGTCCCAGGGCTGAAAATATGAATCACCTGGATCACTCTCATTTTTTCCACTACACGGCACAAAATGATTTTCTTAAAGGCAGTTGTTACTCTATCACCTGCTCAAATCAATATCAACTGTATGGTTGAGAATCCTCTGGCTAAAATTATATATCAAAGATGCTAAAAGCAAGGGAGAATCATTTTTATTGTCTTTCCTTGACTTCCGTACTCTCTTTTAGTTTATAAATAATAGCCAAGATATTAGGATTTCCCTCAAAGCTTTAGCACTGAGACACTTGTTAAGTGCAGTTTATGATCTCATATTATTCTTGAAAAATACTGGCCTTTAAAAAAAATCAACATTTCTGCACAATTCAGTCACTTATTCTGAGGTGAAAATATCCAATAGAGAAATACACAAAAGTGAACTTTTCTTGGTTAGTTATCAAAAATTTCAAGAAAGTTATAAAAGATTTATTCCTGGTTAATTTACTTGAAAATTAATCAATGGTAAGTATGATATCTATGCAGTTACATTTATAACTCTGATTTACAAATATTTAAAAGATACCAGAGACATCAGTGTCTTTTTCAACAATAAATATTTCTCATTTTTTGATGTCAAATTGCTAGAGACCTAGAGTGACACAAGGCTTTATTATGTCATTCCCTCAAGCTACAAAAGAAAAGAGAAAAAACTAAAACAGATTTTCATCTATTACTCATAAGCAGAGATCATTGAAATGTGTGGATGATATTGATTACCTCAAATAAGTAGAGAAAAAAGAAACCTTACCGACCAGTTTGTGAAACTTTTTTTCACAATTTTCATATGTAGAGAACACAGTCAGGGATATGCAAATACCAACTTTTCTTCCATGTTACTTTTTACTTCTATAGCAAAGCAAGTGTTTTCACCAATGCTCAATCTTATTCAGGAATCTGCTATACATATGTAAATAGCTTCTTAAATTAATGTGTTAAATGCATATATTGTTTTTATAAGTCTTTCTTGGCCATGAAATACATCACATGCAAGCATCTCTGAATGCTATGGGTCCCATTAGACAGCCAAGAGCAATAAAAGCTTTTCTAGTCCTAACAAACCCCTGATTTATATGTCCTCATCTCTCCCAATAGATTTTGGTGGCTTTGACTAAATTCATGAAAAACTTGAGAGTGAGAGAGAAAAAAGGAGAGAAAGAGAGAATAGGAAGAGAAGGAGATTGAAAGAATGAATATGTATTTAAGTCTATGTTTGGGAGGTGGAAAATTTCTCTTCACCAGTTCTTAATCCAGTTTAAGTAATGAAAATCAAAGAAAGGATTCAAAAGTAAACAACAAATTCTAATATCAGTTCAGGCAAATAGCGTGCCTTTAACAATGTAATCAAATAATATTTACAGGAGGTTTTCCAGGTAACAGGATGGAATGACTTGGAGTGCTCCAGTTCTCTGCCCTGATTCTTCCACAAACACATATGAGAGGGAATCAAAAAAGGTAAATCACTAATAGCTGAGATAAAATAGAAGAAAGATGAGGAGTTGGAAGAGAAAGAGAAGTAGAGAGAGGAGAAGGAGGAACAGAGGGGAAGGAGGAAGAGAAAGAGAGGGGAGTATTTAAAATGAAAAGAGAAATCAAAGCGGGAATCATCAGCAAGTATTGTTTATTTGGACTTACAAATAAGTGTCCTGTAAGGACTCCAACCAGGCCTGGAATTTTAGGAGACATACTGATATAAAGAACATGAGATGTAGTCCTTATGGATCTGGCAAGTTAGAATTCAGTTCCCTTCATACATCCAAATTACACATATAGTTCCAATAGACTGTAAGAAAACAGACCTAAAAATACCTCTTAATGGCCAAGAAAATCAGAGAGTTTGCCAACTGACTGAATATCTGTGTGAAAACATGTACAGGGTTGAGGGAGGAGGGTGTATGTTAGTTGTTCCATGAGATTAAAAAAACAAGCACACACCTCTGTCAGAGTGGTGTCAGAACTTATATAATTGTGTGTAGATCTGTGCATCATTTAAATAAAATAAAGGAATAAGAGATTGATAGATTGATATATCAGTCAAGTGACAGATAACAGATAGATGATAAATAAAACTGGGACAGGGCTTTTGATATTCCTTGGGCCTAGGATTAAGCAACAAACAAACATTGTCTAAGGTCATGGAAAGTAGACAACATGAGACAAGTGGATGTTACTGCCATGAATAAAAGCTAACCAGGCAGAAGAAGAGCTCACAGTTAAAAAAAAAAAAAAGGAATGACAGTATTTTCAAAAATAATCAGAAAATTAAATAAGAAAATTTGTTCCCTAAGAACTATAAATAACAAAAATCTGAGATGTTTGAAAGATATGACAAAGCAACATGTTTTAAAGTACTACAAATAAATACTGTATATGAAAAAGAATCAACTTTAATTTCTATAGGTTAAAATATAGTCTTTGTTATTAAAAATTCAGTGGGTGATTAAAAAAGCACATCAAGCCCAAATCTGAAGATAGAATTAGTTAACTAGAAGATACATTTGCGTAAACATCTGTATACACAGCATAGTTAAAAATGGAAGACATGAAACAAATAAACGAATAGATCTGGAAGATAAAATACATGATCCAACATATATGTTATCAGAATTTCAGATTGAGAAAATAGAGAAGATAGTGAAGAAGCAATACTCAAAGAAATACGGAAAGATGAAATTTCAAGAAATGATGAGTCTCATAATCTGAGATTAAATAAACATACCAATTCAAGAACTCACACCAAAAGCAAATCGGTATCTAGACACTTTAGAATGGAATTTAAAAAAATACCAAAACTGAAAAGAAAATCTTAAGTGACACCAAAGAGAAAATTGAGTGATAACTAAATTATACCAATTTGTTTTTAGAAAAAAAGTTGAGATCAAGAGTCTAGTTATTTTCAATTTAACCAAAAGTAAGAGTATTTACTGAATTCATAACTGAAAAAACATGCTAGGCTCTCAGCTTCAGGAAGATAAAAATTAAATCCAGAAGAAAGGAAGTGATATAAAAGCAGACTGGGGTAATAAAATTAGTAAATAGAAAACATTAATAACTACTGACAGTGATAGATATGTAATAAAAGCTTGATTAGTTTTAAGTGGGTAAAGACACAAAACAACAAAAATACTAGAGAAAAATAAAGTGAATGATGTGAAGGAGTGATATTATGTACAATATTATAAAAAACTCTAATTTTTCTAGATAAACAATGATACCGACAAATTTTGAACTTTGCTTTCAAGTGTATTTGTCAAAGACTTAATGGTAACCCAAACTAAAAAGACACAATTTGTTACGTGTGATAAATGGAAGAAGAAAATATGGATTATTTGAGTAGTAAGTTGACTTAAAAGAATGGCGATAATGAAAAGAAGTGTTAAAAATACTTGTTCTAGAAAAAAAAAAAAAAATATATAGGTAAAACCACATTCAATAATTATAATAATTGTAAATAGATTAAACTCCAATTTTATGAATTATTTTTCTCATCTTTAAGAAACAAATAATTCTCTTGATATTTACCTAGAATATCTCAGATAAGTGAATTAAGGCTTTCAGCTCATTTTAACCTACTTTTGATATGACGAGACTCAGCTTTCTAATATTTTGTGTAGATTTTTGCAATTACATTCATGAGAGAAAGTGACCTACAGTTTTTCTTTTCATGTCCTTTATAGGTTTGCTGTAAAGATTATTCTAGCTTTTAATAAAAGGAAGCTGAGAATTATTTTTTCTTTTTTCTAGTAAATGGAATATTTTGAATTCAATTGATTTTTTCCCCCTTTTTTAAGTGTTTGTAAGAAATTGTGAGTGAAATCACCTGAATTTGGAGTTTTTTGTGGGATTTGTAAACTAATGAATTTAACATTTTTAATATAAATAGTGCTATTGAGATTTTTCTATTTCTCCTTTCATTTTTGATTAGTTATGTTATTCTAAAAATGTGTCCACTTCATCTAAGTTGTGAGATTAATATGCTTACTCTCTTTGAATATCCTCTTTTTAAATTTCTGGTACCTAAGATATATAATGATACCCTTTTTTCATTTCTGATCCTGAAAATGTATCTTTTTCTTTCTTGATCATTCCTGCTAGGTTTTTTTTTTTTTTTCAGAGCACCACCAGATTTATTTAATTAATAGCTTTTTGTCTGGTTTTGAAAGTAATATATTCTCATTGTAGAACATTTGAAAAATGCAGAGAAGTAGAAAGGATAAAGTGATCGCTCTGCACAGAGTCTACATGATTATCACGTGAATCTAGTTTGGGCCAATACTTTGTGTGTGTGTGTGTGGTAAAGTATATATATATAACATAAAATTCACCATCTACACTTTCTGAGTGTACAGTTCAGCAGCAGTACATTCACATTGTGCACTCTCACCACCATCTGTCTCCAGAACTTTTCCATCTTCCCGAACAGAAACTCTGTACCCATTAAGCAATAACTTCCCATTTCCCACGCCCAGCCCCTGGAAACCACCATTCCACTTTCTGTCTCTATGAATTTGACTACTCCAGGTACCTCATATAAGTACAGTCATATAATATTTGTCCTTTTGTGTCTGGCTTATTTCACTTAGCATAATGTGTACAAGATTTATTCATGTTGAAACGTGTCAGAATTTCATTCCTTTTTAAGGATGAATAATATTCCGTTGTTATGCACATACCACATTTTTTCCCCATCCATTCATCAGTGGACATTTGAGTGGTGTCTTCCTTTTTGGCTGTTTTGAATAATGCTGCTTGGACCTAGGTGTATACATATCTCTTCAAGGCCCTGCTTTCAATTCTTCTTAGTATATACCCAGAAATAGGATTCCTGAATCACATAATAATTCTATGCTTGATTTTTCTGAGGAGCCACCATATTTGTTCAGTAATGTTGATATATAAGATCCATAGTTGAGATCATAGTCTATGTGCAATTCTGTGTCTGATTTTCTCACTTGATTTTCCATTTTATTAACTATCTTCAAAAGCATTGTTTTTTAGAGGTTGCATAATATCCCATGGTATTGCTACCCACATATTTTTTTCTCCACTCATTGATTTCTGGACCGTAGCAAAAGATTTTCAGTTATGATGATAAACTAAATCACTTGCTTCTGGTAAACAGCTTCATGCTCCATCCATAATTGTTTGAGAAATACTTCACAAAGATAGGGTGTTGCCATCAAGGAATTTTAAAATTTCTCCTTGGAGATTCTTGGGGGGTCGTCCAATGCAGTGGTTTTTTTTTTTAAGGGTTTATTTATTTATTTATTTATTTAATTTTCTTTTTTTAAAATTATCATTAATTTACATTTACATGTGCAAAATTACGATTATTAAACTACCCCTTCATCAGGTCCCCCCCACCAACCCCATTACAGTCACTGTCCATCAGCGTAGTGAGATGCTATAGAATCACTACTTGTGTTCTCTGAGTTGTACTGCCCTCCCCGTGCCCCCACAACATTACATCTGCTAATCGTAATGCCCCTTTTTCCCTCTTATCCCTCCCTTCCCGCCCATTTTCCCCAGTCCCTTTCCCTTTGGTAACTATTAGTCCGTTCTTGGGTTCTGTGAGTCTGCTGCTGTTTTGTTCCTTCAGTTTTTTTCTTTGTTCTTATACTCCACATATGAGTGAAATCATTTGATACTTGTCTTTTTCGGCTTGGCTTATTTCACTGAGCATAATACCCTCTAGCTCCATCCATGTTGTTGCAAATGGTAGGATTTGTTTTCTTCTTATGGCTGAATAATATTCCATTGTGTATATGTACCACTTCTTCTTTATCCATTCATCTACTGATGGACACTTAGGTTGCTTCCATTTCTTGGCTATTGTAAATAGTGCTGCAATAAACATAGGGGTGCATCTGTCCTTTTCAAATTGGGCTGCTGCATTCTTAGGGTAAATTCCTAGGAGTGGAATTCCTGGGTCAAATGGTATTTCTATTTTGAGTTTTTTGAGGAACCTCCATACTGCTTTCCACAATGGTTGAACTAATTTGAAGTCCCACCAGCAGTGTAGGAGGGTTCCCTTTTCTCCACATCCTCGCCAACATTTGTTGTTGTTTGTGTTTTGGATGTTGGCCATCCTCACTGGTGTGAGGTGATATCTCATTGTGGTTTTAATCTGCATTTCTCTGATGATTAGCGATGTGGAGCATCTTTTCATGTGCCTGTTGGCCATCTGAATTCTTCTTTGGAGAAGTGTCTATTCATGTCCTATGCCCATTTCTTAATTGGATTATTTGCTTTCTGTTTGTTAAGGTGCATGAGTTCTTTATATATTTTGGATGTCAACCCTTTATCAGATACGTATTTTATGAATATATTCTCCCATACTGTAGGATGTCTTTTTGTTCTACTGATGGTGTCCTTTGCTGTACAGAAGCTTTTCAGCTTGATATAGTCCCACTTGTTCATTTTTGCTTTTGTTTCCCTTGCCCAGGGAGATATGTTCATGAAGAAGTTGCTCATGTTTATGTCCAAGAGATTTTTGCCTATGTTTTTTTCTAAGAGTTTTATGGTTTCATGACTTACATTCAGGTCTTTGATCCACCTTGAATTTACCTTTGTGTATGGGGCTAGACAGTAGTCCAGTTTCATTCTCTTACATGTAGCTGTCCAGTTTTTCCAACACCAGCTGCTGTAGAGGCTGTCATCTCCCCATTGTATATCCAAGGCTCCTTTATCAAATATTAATTGACTGTATATGTTTGGGTTAATGTTTGGATTTTCTATTCTGTTCCACTGGTCTGTGGGTCTGTTTTGTGCCAATACCAAATTGTCTTGATTACTGTGGCTTTGTAGTAGAGCTTGAAGTCAGGGAGTGTAATTCCCCCTGTTTTATTCCTCCTTCTCAGGATTGCTTTGGCTATTCTGGGTCTTTTGTGGTTCCATATGAATTTTAGAATAATTTGTTCCAGTTCATTGAAGAAAGCTGTTGGTAGTTTGATAGGGATTGCATTGAATCTGTAGATTGCTTTAGGTAGTATAGCCATTTTGACAATATTTATTCTTCCTAGCCAAGAGCATGGGATGCATTTCCATTTGTTAGTGTCCTCTTTAATTTCTCTTAGAGTGTCTTGTAGTTTTCAGAGTACAGGTCTTTCACTTCCTTCGTTAGGTTTATTCCTAGGTATTTTATTCTTTTTGATGCAATTGTGAATGGAATTGTTTTTCTGATTTCTCTTTCTGTTAGTTCATCATTAGTGTATAGGAAAGCAACAGATTTCTGTGTGTTAATTTTGTATCCTGCAACTTTGCTGAATTCAGATATTAGTTCTAGTAGTTTTGGAATGGAATCTTTATGGTTTTTTACGTACACTATCATGTCATCTGCAAATAGTGACAATTTGACTTCTTCTTTACCAATCTGGATGCCTTGTATGTCTTTGTTTTGTCTGATTGCTGTGGCTAGGACCTCCAGTACTATGTTGAATAACCGTGGAGAGAGTGGGCATCCTTGTCTTGTTCCCGATCTTAGATGAAAAGCTTTCAGCGTCTCGCCATTAAGTATGATGTCAGCTGTGGGTTTGTCATATATAGCCTTTATGATGTTGAGGTACTTGCCCTCTATACCCATTTTGTTGAGAGTTTTAATCATGAATGGATGCTGAATTTTGTCAAATGCTTTTTCAGCATCTATGGAGATGATCATGTGGTTTTTGTTCTTCTTTCTGTTGATGTGGTGGATGATGTTGATGGATTTTCGAATGTTGTACCATCCTTGCATCCCTGGGATGAATCCCACTTGATCATGGTGTATGATCCTCTTGATGTATTTTTGAATTCGATTTGCTCATATTTTGTTGAGTATTTTTGCATCTACGTTCTTCAGGGATATTGGTCTGTAATTTTCTTTTTTGGTGAGGTCTTTGCCCGGTTTTGGTATTAGAGTGATGCTGGCTTCATAGAATGAGTTTGGAAGTATTCCCTCCTCTTCTATTTTTTGGAAAACTTTAAGGAGAATCGGTGTTATTTCTTCTCTATACATCTGGTAGAATTCAGAGGTGAATCCATCAGGCCAAGGGGTTTTGTTCTTGGGTAGTTTTTTGATTACCAATTCGATTTTGTCACTGGTGATTGGTCTGTTTAGTTTTTCTGTTTCGTGCTTGGCCAGTCTTGGAAGGTTGTATTTTTCTAAGAAGTTGTCCATTTCTTCTGTTTTCCAGCTTGTTAGCATATAGATTCTCATAATATTTTCTTATGATTCTTTGTATTTCTGTGGGGTCCGTCGTGATTTTTCCTTTCTCATTTCTGATTGTGTTTATGTGTGTAGATTCTCTTTTTCTCTTAGTGAGTCTGGCTAGGGGTTTATCTATTTTGTTTATTTTTTCAAAGAACCAGCTCTTGGTTTTATTGATTTTTTCTATTGTTTTATTCTTCTCAATTTTATTTATTTCTTCACTGATCTTTATTACGTACTTCCTTCTGGTGACTTTGGGCCTCATTTGTTCTTCTTTTTCCAATTTCTGTAATTGTGTCTTTAGAATATTCATTTGGGAATGTTTTTCCTTCTTTAAATAGGCCTGGATTGCAATATACTTTCCTCTTAGAATTGCCTTTGGTGCGTCCCACAGAAGTTGTGGCTTTGTGTTGTTGTTGTCATTAGTCTCCATATATTCTTTGATTTCTGTTTTGATTTGGTCGTTAACCCATTGATTAATTAGGAGAGTGTTGTTAAGTCTCCATGTATTTGTGAGCCTTTTTGATTTCTTTCTAAAATTTATTTCTAGTTTTATACCTTGGTGATCTGAGAAGTTGGATGGTAGGATTTCAATATTTTTGAAATAACTGAGGTTCTTTTTGTGGCCTGGTATGTGGTCTATTCTGGAAAATGTTCCATGTGCACTTGAGAAGAATGTGTATCCTGTTGCTTTTGGGTGTAGAGTTCTGTAGATGTCTGTTAGGTCCATCTGTTCTAGTGTGTTGTTCAGTGCCTCTGTGTCTTTACTTATTTTCTGTCTGGTTGATCTGTCCTCTGGAGTGAGTGGTGTGTTGAAGTCTCCTAAGATGAATGCATTGCTGTCTATTTCCTCCTTTAATTCTGTTAGTATTTGTCTCACATATGCTGGCGCTCCTGTGTTGGGAGCATATATATTTATAATGGTTATATCTTCTTGTTGGACTGACCCCTTTATCATTATGTAATGTCCTTCTTTATCTTTTGCTACTTTCTTCGTTTTGAAGTCTATTTTGTCTGATACAAGTACTGCAACACCTGCTTTTTTCTCTTTGTTGTTTGCATGAAATATCTTTTTCCATCCCTTCACTTTTAGTCTGTGTATATCTTTGGATTTGAGGTGAGTTTCTTGTAGGCAGCATATAGATGGGTCTTGCTTTTTTATCCATTCTGTTACTCTGTGTCTTTTGATTGGTGCATTCAGTCCATTTACATTTAGGGTGATTATTGATAGGTATGTACTTATTGCCATTGCTGGCTTTAGATTCGTGGTTACCAAGGGTTCAAGGGTTGCTTCTTTACTATCTAACAATCTAACTTAACTTTCTTGTTAAGTTATTGTAAACACAGTCTGATGTTTCTTTATTTCTCTCCCTTCTTATTCCTCCTCCTCCATTCTTTCTATAATAGGTGTTTTATTCTTTGCCTTTAGTTAGTATTTGGATGGTCTGCTTTCTTTGCTATGATTTTTTTTCTCTGGTGACATCTTTTTAGCCTTAGGTGTGCTTCCATCTAGAGCAGTCCATTTAAGATATCCTGTAGTGGTGGTTTATGAGAGGCAAACTCTCTTAACTTTCGTTTATCTGGAAATTGTTTAATCCCTCCATCATATTTAAATGATAATCGTGCTGGATACAATATTCTTGGTTCGAGGCCCTTCTGTTTCATAACGTTAAATATATCATGCCATTCTCTTCTGGCCTGTAAGGTTTCTGTTGAGAAGTCTGATGATAGTCTGATGGGTTTTCCTTTGTAGGTGATCTTTTTTCTCTCTCTAGCTGCCTTTAATACCCTGTCTTTATCTTTGATCTTTGCCATCTTAATTATTATGTGTCTTGGTGTTGTCTTCCTTGGGTCCCTTGTGTTGGGAGATCTATGAGCTTCGGTGGACTGCGAGACTACTTCCTTCCCCAGCGAGGGAAAGTTTTCAGCAATTATTTCTTCAAAGACACTTTCTATCCCTTTTTCTCTCTCTTCTTCCTCTGGTACTCCTATAATGCGAATATTGTTCCGTTTGGATTGGTCACACAGTTCTCTTAATATTCTTTCATTCCTAGAAATCCTTTTATCTCTCTCTGCCTCAGCTGCTCTGTACTCCTGTTCTCTGTTTTCTATTCCATTAACAGTCTCTCGCATCTCATCCATTCTGCTGTTAAGCCCGTCGATCGCTTGTCTGATTTCTGTATTGTCTTTCCTCAGTTCCCTCACTTCCTCCCTCAGCTCTTGCACATTTCTCTGTAGGTCCATCAGCATGGTTATGACTTTTATTCTGAATTCTTTTTCAGGGAGGCTGTGCATTTCCATCCCTTCAGACTCCCTCTCTGGGGTTGTCTGGTTGATTTTGGTCTGAACCATATTCCTCTGTCTTTTCATGGCTGTATAATTTGGTCACTGATAGTTGCCACGTATGTCAGCTGGGCTCTTTAAGACTTTAAAAAGAGAAGAAAAAAAAAAGAGAAAAAAGAGAAAAAAAGAAAAAAAGAAAGAAAGAAAGAAAAAAAGAAAAAAAAGAAAGAAAAGAAAAACCAAAAACAAAGCAAAAAACAAAACAAAACAAAAAAAAATGCCCACTGGACGTAGATTCTGTGGGAATGCTCTAGGTGGCGCTATTGCCCCACTATTCCACAGCTGTGACTGTGCCGCTCCGCAGGGCCCTTTATCGCTCTGGCAGGGGTGGGAACGAATAGGAGGCTGTTGATCTCAGTGAGAAGTGTTAAGTATGGCTACGCTTCCTCAGTCGCCAGCTAAGGCGTCTGAAACTCCCCAGGACTCCCAGCCTGCTGGGCTGAGTGTGCTAGGGCCATCCGGCTTCTCCATTGGGCTCCTGTCTCTTTAAGACCGCTGAGGAAAGCGCGCACTTTTTTTTTTCCTTCTCGGAGCCAGCTGCAAGCACCCTGGCGCGTTCTCCGCTCAGATCCTGTCCCTCTGTCTCTCCAATCTCCGCTGCACTGCGCAATGTGTGTCAGCGCTCCCCGCGCGGATCACCGGGGCTGGCTACTTCGCGGGGTGTGCTTCCACTCCCTCCCGGCTCTGAATCCTCTCCTCCCGCCGGTGCGCTGGGGTGGGGGAGGGCTCGGGTCCCGCCGGGTCGCGGCTCCGTATCTTACCCGCCTCTTGGGGTGCCGAGTCCTCTCGGGTGTAGCTGCACGCTGTGCGCTTTCCTGTGTATTCTCGTCTCTCTTTTAGGAATAGATGTATTTTCTGTGTTTTCGTAGATAAATATAGTGTTGGGAGGAGATTTCTGCCGCCCTGCTCACACCGCCATCTTCCCGGACGTCCATTTATATACAATCTTATATTGGTTTCAGACATACAACATAGTGGTTCAACAGCTCTGGTGCTGCACTTTGCCGTGGTGACATGACTGTGGTCCCCAGGCAGGGCTGGTTTCACGGGCATGTGACCAGTGGGGTCCCACAGCACTTCATGCGCAGAAGCATCCTCTGCTTGGTTTAGTGTTCTGCTCTTGCTGATTTGCAATTTTTAGCATTTCGAACAAGAGGACTTACGTTGTCATGGGTCACTGGGCCCCACAAAGTCTGCAGCTTCCCTGCCTCCGGAAGCAGACCTCCTGTCTGCACCCTTGACCTTGGCTGTGGTTCTAGAACCTGAAAGTGCCGGCAGCTCCCCCACTGGGGAACCTGCCACACTTCTGCACATTGTGGGCAGCTTAGAAAAGACAAGGAGAAAGGAGGGACCCAGAGAGATGGGGTGCCACAGAAGGGCTCCTTGAGGAAGGGACATGTGGGGCGAGCCTGGAGGATGAGTGGGCATTAGCGCTAGGAAGGGTGTTCCTGGCAGAGGGAACAGCATGGGCAAAGCTGGCAAGGGAGAGGCAGTGTGGCTGAGC
Source organism: Smutsia gigantea (assembly GCA_032199065.1). Taxonomy (NCBI): domain Eukaryota; kingdom Metazoa; phylum Chordata; class Mammalia; order Pholidota; family Manidae; genus Smutsia; species Smutsia gigantea. The sequence continues at coordinate 168,995 of JAVSCE010015626.1, read as the reverse complement.
GCAGCACAGAATGCGCTGAGGAGTGGCGTCGCTGACCCTGGAGCGGGTGGCGGGGGGAGAGCCTGCAGGGCCTTGTGGGCCAGGGCAGGAGGGTGCACTTGGTCCTGAGGACAGTGGGAAACTTTAGGAGGGTTTGAAGGAGTGTTCAGGCAGGGCTGAGGTTATGCTATGCCACGTCCTGGCTCCCGGGAGCACAGCTCCCCAGATACCGTGAGCTTGGAGGTTTAGGACTGGCTTGCCCTGGTTTGCAGGGATCTGAAAGGTGGCAGTGAGTCATGCACGGGTTCACTCATTAGCTCGTATTTATTGAGCCCCATACCTGCCAGGTGCTCTTCTAGGCACTGGGAGTGCGGTAGTGAACAGGACAGCATCCACGTCCTCATGGAGCCTGAGGGATAAGGGGAAGACACAGACAATCAACGAGGTTGAAAAGGACAGAGTACAGTGAGGCAGTGATGTGAAGGGCAGTGCTGGGAAGGTGGGAGGCGATGGGGCGGCGGGACGGGCACTCAGGTAAACTGGCCCGGGTGGGATTGATTCTCCTGGTGCCGCTGGCATAGACGCCAGATTAAAGTGAGAAGGTCAGCCAGGTGGTATGTGGTGGAGGCGTGTGCTGGCCAGAGGGGGCAGTGGGTGCGGAAGGCCCAGGGTGGACTTTGTTTGGCCTTTGAGGATAAGTAGGGAGGCCAGGGCGGTGGGTCAGAGTAGCCTGGGTGGGCGGGCAGCTTGTTAAGTTGGCCAGACAGCAGGGCGAGCTCAGAGGGCCTCACTGGACCTTGCACCTGGGATGTAATTCTGAGTGATGGGTGGCCCCCGGGGAGTGTTTAGCCAACTTGTATTTTTAAAGGATTATTTTGACTCGTGTGGAGAGTGAAGCAGGATGGGGCGGGTGGGTGCAGGCCGCAGGGGTAAGGGTAGGAAAGGGAGGAGGTGAGATGACGGCCGGGCAGCAGTTAGGCTTAGAAGTTGGTGTCTGGAGAGTCTGGATATTGGATGTGGAAAATCCAGTAAAGGAAAGAATGAAGACTGGCTCTGAGATTCTGACGTGAACAGCAAGAATAATAAAAATTAGAGCTGCCATTTGTTTCAATACCTGTTGCTGAGGAATTGAGCAGCCCAAACATAACGGCTTAAAATGACTGTTCCGTCTGTTCTCAGCTGGGCGGTCCTGCCGTCGGCCTCGCCAGCAGGCACATGGGCGCCTGTCAGCCGCGGGTGGGCCGGGCTTGGCCGGGACAGCTGCGCCTCTCTCCCTCCTTGAAGCCCTAGGACCTCGCTCCCTCCATGTCTCTCCCCACAGTGTCTCCTGGCTGGCTAGCCAGTCCTCTTAGGGGGCCCAAAGCTTCCAGGAGAGCAAACCTGGATGCTGGGAAGCCTTCCAAAGGCGAAGTCCCCGGACTGGAATGTTGTCACTTCCAAACTGTCACAGACCCGGCCCAGAATGAATGGAAAGGGAACTGTGCACGGGCGTCAGCCCCAGGAGCCCCTGGGGGCAGCAGACTGCCTCTCCCTTTACCAAGCAGCGGAGACTGTGGGGAGAGGTTGGAGGTGGGTGTCATGGATCCGTCTTGGGTCTGTCAGGTCTGAGATGTCCCTCTGTTATGGTCCGAGCAGAGAAGATGCATAGGCAGTTGGGCTTATGCGTGAGGCTCGTGTACGAGTTTGAGAGCAGACACTGTCTAGAGGGTGTTCAAACTAGGAGATGGGGCCGAGCTCCCCTCGGGGTGATAGAGATGCAGCGGACGTCCCGACTCTGTGAAGGGCGGGGAAAGGGAAGGAGGCGGCAGGAGACTGAGGTGTTGGCTTGGGTGTTTGCCGAGGTCTGAGTAAGTGGGCTCAGGGGGAGTAGGAAGAAAAGTGGTGACATGCAGGGAAGACAGCCGTTTCAAGAAACTTGGCTGTAAAAGGGGAGCAGAAAACTGGGTGGGAGCTGAAGATCTGGAATCCTGAGGTGTGGTTTCTGAAGCTGTTTGGATGCGGAGGGGACGGTTTGGAGCGAGGGGAGGTGACTGCGGGAGCTGGAGCAGCCGGAGGGCATGGGGTCCAGAGGGCATGGTGGAGGGTTGCCTGGGTAGCACAGTCGCCCATGGCACCAGGAGTGCAGAGGGCGTGGCCTCCGGGGAATTGGCAGGAGAGCCCCCGGGCTGAGCACGCGGCTCTGAGCTGGGCCGCTGGGCCGCTGAGCCACTGAGCCGCCTCGTCTCGGGGAGCCCCGCGTCCTTGCAGGGCTGCTGCTCTGTAGGCAGGGGCGGCGATGTGTGAGGACGTCGGGAGCCATCCCCGGAGCGGGCTCAGTGCTGTGGTGGCAGCTGGAGCGGATGCGGTGCGTGTTCTCCTGGACAGCCCGGGCTTTCCCAGTGGGAGGAGGAGCGGGTGGCCAGCTGCCAGCTTGGAGGAGTGCCGGTGAGCGACCTGAGGGGGAGGGGACCGCAGGCAGCCCGGGGTCCTCTCTGGGAGAGGAAGGAGGTGGGAGGATTCCTGCGCCACCGGGGGGGCATCTGAGGTTTCTAGGTCACCAGTTTAAAGTGAGACCAGTCAGTATGTTGTGCCTTCTCCAGGAAGGTTGGGCTGCAGGCCAAGGCATGCAGAGGGTGAGGAGCTGGGTTAACCCAGACTTCGGGTTTGCTGGGTTAGCACCCCAGAGGAAGAGCGGCAAGCTGCTGGTACTTCCTCCTTTTTCTCAAATAATTGATTATTTACAGAAACTTCAGAGGTGGGCCCAGGGCTGCTCTGGTTATTAGGAGACTTGCTTCTGTGAAATGTTATGGGACAGGTCGTGTCTCATCTCCTTGTCTTTATCTCCCCGTGTCTCCAGATGTGGGCGCTGATCCCTGATTGCAGCAGAGGGAGCATTTACAGTGTACTGGGTAGGCACTGGGCCAATTTTACACATTCACTGAATACGCGCAAAGCACCCAGAAGGTGGGTGTTCTTATGTTCTTATGTTCCTCTGCCATTTTACAGCGGAGGATTTGAGTCTGGGTGAGATGAACTTGCCCAAGTGCACGGGGCTGTAGCTTCTGCCTCCCTTCTGCAGGCCGAGGTCTGGGCCTCTGTAGGGACATGGGAGTTGATTTCAGTGGGTGTATCTCTCTTTATATAGTAAATATCTTCTTGGAAAAAGTAAAATTTTATTTCAAAGTCTTTGCATCCAGCCAGCTTTAATGAATGCCCCTTTGCCTCTTCCAAGCCCCGTGTGAGGGGTGTGAAGCGAGCTGGCTCTTTAAGGCAGCCCAGGGGAGCAGCCTGCAGGCGAAGTAAAGAACCTTTGGCCGTGTGAATTATCTCCTCTTTATTTTGTGAGGTTGGACTTCTGCATACTTCCCCTGGCTTCCTCCAAGGGTGGGTGCATCGATCGATCCTCGCAGGTGGTCTGGGCCTCTCTCCGTGTGCGCTTCTGTGTGCCGGGTGGGTTTGCCGGTCTGCAGGGAGAGTATCTCGTAGAGGATTCTCAGGGTTGTCAGGTTGACTGGTGCTTCTTCGGAGAAGCCTGCACCTGCTCTGGGCCTGCCTTCGCAGAGGTCTGCTGTGTGCCCTTTGGGGGAAGGGGCCATTACTTTTTCTTGGGGGCGTTTTGACTTTCTCGGTGGGTGGTGGGTTATTTCAAAGTTCTGAGAGTCCAATCGGAAGATCAGTTATTTACTTGTAGATGGATGCAGCTCTCAGTGGAATTAATTGTTCTCTGAGCCTGAGTGCAGGTTTTCTCTTCTCTTCCTTTCCCCAAAGGAGCCCATTGTCTTAATTACGTTAATGGGAGAAAAGGCAGCCCTTACTGATGGCTCCATAAATCCGCGAGAGCCATTCCAGCCATGTGGAGGCCGTCAGTCTGAGCAGCTGGGCCATCACTGTCCTCTCTGTTGGAGGCAGACAGCCCAGTTAGTATTCCCCACTTCTTGGCTTTTATCTCCAGTGTCCACCACTCAGAGAACAGATGATTAAGTGACTTATTTGCCAAGGCAACATTAAAAAAGAAAAAGGCAGAGAGATCATATGAGAGATGGAAACGTACTTTAATAAAAAGCGTATCTTGCCCAGAGTATTTGAGGTGCTGGTTTTAAAAGGCATTGATCTGATATTCTGCACAACTGAAACAAGATGCACCAACCAGAGATGGAAGGGGAAACAGACCCCCGCCCCCCACCCGCTGTGCTCCTCTGTCTCTCCCAGCATTCTACTTGTTCCAGCTCTGATAAAGCCACAGCGTCATTCTCAAATACACGCAGTGGCTTGGACTCGCTCTGCCCGTTATCTGTGAGACCACATTACCTGACTCTAATTTTGGGAGATACGTCTTTGAAAATTGATACGTTTTCAGGTATTCTATCCCTATTCGAGCCTTTTTTCTTTTTCCTCCAACGCTTTATGTTGTTCATTTTCCAGTCTACAGTGGAGATGCAAGAATAGCATGTGAATGAACTTCATCCATCCTTCACCCTTGTTGGCCAGTTGCTAACGTTTTGCCACCTTGTATTTCTTCTTCCTTCTTCCCTCTCTCCTCCACTGCCTCTCTCTTTCTCTTCTGTCTCCCTCTCTGCCCTCTGCAGCCTTACGTGGACACTTGCATGTGTTTACTTTTTGGTGAACCATGTCAGAGTACACTGAAGACATGACGGTTCTCACCTCTGTCCATCAGTGGGGATCTCCTAACAAGGACATTCTACGTGATGCGTGCGTCACATTTGGGAAATTTAACTTTGATGCAATACCATTTCATGTACAGCTGATAGTAAAAATTTTCCAAATTGTCCCATAATGCTCCTTATAGCATTGGTAAGAGCAACGAGAGCGGTGGAGACGCTACAATGGAGATGTGGGTGGGGGCAGTGAGGGTGAGGAGGAGGGGAGTGGGTGCCACCAGAGAAGCCCTCATGGAGGGGGTGACCCGGAGCCGAGTGGCTGTCTCTCACTTAGATTAGGCAGGACAGGCTAGGAGAAGGAGTGCATGGTGGGGGTGCCTGTGGGGGGACTGGAGGCAGAAAGGGAGGACAACCGGAGGTTAGAGTGGGGTAGGGCCAGATCGGACTTGCTTTATCTCTTACAGAGATTTTAGAAAGAGGAGGCTGGTTGGAGGAGCAGTGCAGAAGGCCTGGCAGAGAGCAGCAGGTCTGCTTTCCCAGGGAGGGGGTGCTGTGCATGTCCCTGAACTGCTGGTGGGGTCCCTCTCGTGGGTGATTTTAACAATAGTGTTAGGACTGCGGGATTGCCTTGTCATTCTGGGATGATCAGAAAGGACTGGAAGGTGGGGCCCGTGCCCACCCTTTCCCTGGGCCCTTCCTGCCCCCGCTCACTATCAGTGACAGTGGCTGGAGGGCCGAGCCGCCCAGGTCTCCTGTCCAGTGAACTCTTGTCTCCCTGGTCCACCGAGGGAAAGAACTGTTCTTGTTGGCCGGGAGCAGGTAATCATGATGCGTCAGGGGCCATGGGGTGGCAGCCGGGGGCCCTGAGGTCCCCTTCGTGCTCCTAGCCTGGGCCTGGTCCCCTCTCATCCCCAGTCTCTGTCCCCTCCCTTGAGACCAGGGCATTGAAGCCCATCACCTCCAAGATCCCTTTTGGTTCAGATGTTCGATGATTTGGAGTTGTGAGTGGGGTACTTTTTCCTGTTTATTTTGTTTTAATTCTTTAGCTTCTGAGTTTGGAAATGCTGAGGTAGGAGAAATACCTTAAATTGTTGCCCTTTCCCAAAGTACATATTCAAGAGTAAATGTGAGAGCTGGTTCTCCACCGCAGATTGACATGACATTTCTTGTCCTGAGGCACGGGTGTTGCCAGGGCCATGGGGTGGGGTTCAGATGCGAGTCAGGGTCACGGGACGCCTCCTTGGGGCTGACTGTCCTCAGCTGTTCTGCCCTTCCCCTCCCCTGGCGCGCCCCCTGGAAGGGAGAGCCGGAACTGGAGCGGTTTGGGGAGGGACCAGCGGTGCGGACCTTTGGATCACACCTCCTTGCTGGGGGTGGGTCCACGGCTGCTCAGACCCGCAGGCCACCTGCCCAGCCCGCCTGGGGCAGTCCCTGGGGCGGGGCGGGAGAGGCGGCCAGCGCCTGGGGCTTCTCCCATCTCCCCTCTTTACTCTGCCACGAGCCACCCGTGGGGTGGGAGACCGGGGAGAAGGCAGCAGCCCTGCCGTGAGCCTCCTGGGAGGAGCAGACCCCAGAGGGCACAGCAGGGGCTGTTGAATGGTGACCTGTCCCCACAAAGAGGAGTGTGAAGTAATAACAGTGGCACCGGAAGGCCATCTGAGCCAGGATGTGCTTTTTCTTGGCCGGCCAGATTCCCAATTTTGTCTTCTAAATATTGTTTCTTCTTCCAATATATTAGAAAAGCAAAAAAAAAAAAAGATACTCAGAAAAAAATGTAACAGTCACTCAGTTCTATCACCAAGAGGCACATGTTAACATCTGGGTTCTTTTTATTTTTGTGTTACATGTTTAAGCTTATATTTGGCTGTTTTGCTTAACATAGGTATATTTTCCTCTGACACAGTTTTTAAGTGAAAGGTAGAAAAATACACCCTCACCTCTCCAGTGGGCTGGGCTTCCTTTAGTTCCTCTGAAATCTCAGTGCTCTGCTGACCCGAGGTCTGCCTGTCCATCTGTCCCTTTCTGTCAGGACATCTCTCTTCCACTGCACCTACATCCTCTGCAGAGAAGGGTCTGAGCTACCGCTGTGCGCCTGCCCTCCGCCTCGTGCGGCGCTCCCGTGGGAGTCGGGCCCTCCGAAGGAGGGTGCATGGCTGACTAAGGAAGGAGCCAGCTCCCTGAAACTGCGGACACCCGAGGGTGTCAAGGAGGAGCCGGCAGACCAAGGCCGCCCTCCTGCTTTGAATCATATGCCTCCATATAGCGGAGAGCAGTGTGAGATGGTCCAGGTCAAAGCCAGCCGAGTTTTGCTGCTTAGCAGGTGGAGCGTTAACACCCTTAACGAAGTCCCTTTAAGGTCACTGTAGAGCAGTGGGAAACGGGCACTCTCTCCTTCGTGTGTCACTAATAATGATCTGCCTGCTTTCCAGCTGGTTTCAGAGGGTCTTTTATTTGCTTTAAATGACCTCAGTGGGGGGTTACAGGCATTTGGAGTTGTATGGCACCCGAGAGGCCACAGATTCACTTTGGGTCAGTAAGGAGTCTCTCTGCCTTGTCTCTGACAAAGCCGTTCAGATTTCTTATCTTCAGTGATGAGGCCAGGGACAGACCCAGGGGAGCCCCTCTGCAGTTCATTTACCCAGGGATTCTGAGTGAAGTGCTACCCTACGTCTCTGTAACTTCTGTTCATTTGCTCTGGCCCAGCCTTGCGAGGCACCTGCACAAGCGGCCCCCTCCTCCGTGGCAGGTGTGTGGACCTTGGCCTGCTGGTTGCCTTGCCTCCTGCCCACCTGGGCCAGGGGCCCTTCCCACCCACCCCCTGCACTGATCACATTAGGATTTACACATGGCTCTTCCAACAGAGACCACCAAAGAGATGCTCTTGGGGTGGTGGGTCCTGATTGGCCCAGACCCCCTGTGATGGGACACCAGCAAACCCCACTTCCAATGTTTGTGGGAACCCACCGAGCATCCCTCTTGGTTGTGCCCAGTGTGGGGGAATATGAGCTAGCCCTCCCAAGCTGTTTTCTTCACATCTGTCAGAAAACATCCCGGCTCCAGCCATCGTGCATTTGCTTGAGGTGGTGGCAGTCTGGCTTTTACCTTTGCATCTTCCACGTACGATCATAGGGTTTCCTGTCTCACTGTGTCTCCTTCTGGTTGCAGGTGGTGCTTCCCACTTTCATTCTGGAGAAGCGATCCTTGCTGGAGATGTATGCCGACTTCATGGCGCACCCCGACCTCCTGCTGGCCATCGCGGCCGGCGCCACGCCAGAGGAGAGAGTCATTTGCTTTGTGGAATATTATCTCACAGCCTTCCAGGAGGGCCGCAAGGGGGCCTTGGCCAAGAAGCCCTACAACCCCATCATTGGGGAGACGTTCCACTGCTCCTGGGAGGTTCCCCAGGACAGGGTCAAGCCAAAGAGGACTGCTCCCCACTCTCCCACCGGCCACGAACGCCCGATGGCTGGTGACTCTTGTGAAAGCTACAAACTAAGGTTTGTGGCTGAGCAGGTGTCCCATCACCCACCCATCTCCTGCTTCTACTGTGAGTGCAAGGAGAAGAGACTGTGCGTCACCACTCACGTATGGACCAAAAGCAAGTTCATGGGCATGTCCGTGGGGGTCTCTATGATTGGGGAAGGTAAGCGATGGGGTTTGGCTCCTACAGTGATGTTTGTATACCTGATAACGACGAACAGTGCGTTTGTGTGTGGAGCTGTTCGTTTTGATTTGGTTTTGGAATTGGAGGTAAATGGGTGAATGGTGGGAAAGAGGGACTGGTTTTATTATTTTGGGACCAGGTCCTGCTTATTTTCCAGGGGGCCAAGGTGATGGCCTGGCTGGGGTGCAGCCAGCTGCCCGCCTGGCTCTTCACGTGCTCTGCATGCGGGTGGGCCTCCTCACAGACACTTTTATTTTCAGCTTTGCGTGAATATTAGAGTCTGCTCCAAATCTGTGAAAACACATTTTTATTCATTCTCACCTGTGTCCTGGCTCCCCGGCAGCGTGGATGATAGTGCTGCTATTCAGAGTCTTATAAAAATTCCCAAGGCAAATCTCTGGGCTGTGCTGGAGATGCTGAGCTGGGAACACTATAATCACACCACTCATGGATTTACTGCACTTTCCTCTTTTAGCAGATAGCTGTGAATGAAGTTTATTCATCGTCTGAAGAAACCTGTAATATCCTTGTTGAATTCATGTGTCCGATTTGTTGTTCCTCCACTTCTTTTCAGTCCCAAATCCCCTTGAGACTCTAAAGCTGTAGACTCTCTTCCCAGAAAAAAAAAAATCCAACACAAAATCTGGCTTTCCGTTCCAGGGAACACGTGGCTCCTTGGAAGCCCTTTCATCCACTTAGCACATTTTCACTGAGCATCTGCTAGATGCCAGACATGGTCTCAGGAGCTGTGGATACTTGTATGAGCAAAGTGGACCAAAAAAATCTCTGTCCTTGTGAAGCTTCTGTTCCACTTGTATTGTACCGGGCAAATACAGTTGTGCTGGGTGTCAAAATACAAAGCGGGGAGACACCCGGCAGTGTTGGGGAGCAGGCAGTGGGGCTTTAGCATGGGATGGGGCTGGGAGGACCTCCCCGAGACGATGACATTTGAGCAAAGACCTAAACAGGGTGATGAAGGAAAAGCCATGTCGATCCGGGGAGAATGTACATGGCAGAAAGAGCAGGTGAGAGCCCCGGGAGCAGGGTGGTCCCTGGCACGGTGGTGGAGGACGGGAAGCCCCTGTGGCTGGAGCAGTGTGAGCCAGGTGGGGAGCAGTGGAGGTGAGCTCAGGGCTGTGACTGCGGCCACATCACGTAGGAACCCCGGGGTGTTGCTGGGGGCGTTGGCTTTCAGCTGAGGGAGCTGTGAAGCCGTTGAAGGTCTCCACCAGGAGTACCAGGATCCGACGTGCAGTTTAGCGAGGTTGTTCCAGCTGCTGGCTGAAAACACCACAAGAGGGGTCAAGGTAGAAGCAAGAAGACCAGTTAGGAGATGATAAGAACCCAGGCAAGAGATGATGGTGGCTTGACCAGGCTGGAAATGGTGGATGAGGGAAAACATGGCAAGAGTGTGGATGTACTCTGAAGCAGAGCTGAGAGGATTTGCCTCTAGATCAGATGTGGGGTGTGAGAGAAGGGCGATGCCAAGGCTTTTGAGTCGAGCAACTAGAGAGATGGAGCAGCATTAACTGAGATGAGGAGCACAGAGGGCTGGAGGTGGGAAACCCGCTTTGGAGGGGGCGTGTGGGAGCCCAGCCAGGCCGCGTTATGTTTAGACGTTCAAGTGGGGTGCTGGGGCACACAGTTGTATTTGCAGGCTGGAGGTCTGTGGGGAGGGTCCGGCTGAGCACCGATCCCCGCAGCCCTCCAGCATTAAGAGGAGCACAGGCAAGGAGCCGGAGAAGGAGCTCCCTGCAAGCCAAGGGAAGGACGGGTTTCAAGCAGGCGAGAGGGCCATCAGCTGAGTCACGTGATGCCGATTAACTCGGGGAGGATGAGAACCGAGAATGGCCCATTGGATTGTGGGCTGTGAAGATCACTGGTGACCTTGACAAGAGCTGTCAGTGGTACAGTGCTAGCGAGAATCTGATTTAAGTAGATGCACAGGAGAGTGGGGAACGGGAATTCAGTGTAGACAACTCATCCTTGTTGATCGTTTAAATGCCCTTGTACACTATAGGAAAAGGCTACTCTTGGGTTCCACTTGCCTGTTCTGTCTGTGGGCTGTTGGCTTACCCTCCGAAAGCTGCTTTTCCATGCGTAGATAGGACAGCAACTCCAGAAAGTGCAGATGAGCCCAGCATCAGTGTCGGTCATTCTTGGGGAACTTCTGTACGCCCAGGCTCCATATTTAGCCAACTGATGCTACACCGATTGCACCTTCCTCTCAAGGGTCAGTCAGGTGAGAAATTCACTGAAGGGAGAGTCTTCAGCTTGTGAAGGAGGCCAGGCCCTTTTCACCAGGATGACCTTGGGCCACGGAGGTGCAGGCTTTCTCCGTGATTCAGATGGGGATGAGTTGTAAATGTTGAGGGAAGGATGAACACATTCCTTCCTCTTTAAATCAATCACACCAATAACGGATATTATTTTCCCCTTATGGGCTCTCTTGTGGGAGTGCAACATTGCAACCATTTCTGGAAAATCCCAATCCAGGATGTTTATCTAGCTTTGATGGCTATTGTAAAGGGAGAGTGGTGTCAGAAGTGGGCTTTCTTCTTAAGGGGTTGTTACCAGCCATGACAGGACCATGGAATCTTGTAGCTGAAAGAGCCTTTATCCATTTCTCAGACCCCTGGGTTTCCAGATGTCCCGTAGAGAATCCTGGGGCTCACTAGAGGGGCTCAGGCCATGGGACGGGAGAAGGGAGTGAGTCAAGGGGCTTCTGGTCCCCCGCAGCTCCTCTCCAGCCTGAGTATCTCCACCTTTACCTGTTTACCTGTCGGACTTGCCTGTAAGAGTTTCATTTCCAAAAGTGTTCAGCTGCTTCAAAATGCTTAGCGAACTGGTGATGAGTCCAGCTGCTCCTTGCTTTACAGAAGAGGGGCCTGAGAGGCAAACCAACTTCCTAGGTGATGCCTGGCAGCACGTGTACCCCCCGACCTACACCCCCGCTCCTGCCCCACCCCAGCCCAGTAAGGAGGGCTGCAGGAAGGTGCTGGCCTCTCTGTGAGGCAGGGACCATCTGTCATCAACTCATCTCTGACCTGTGGATGAAAAATCAGAACTGGAGAGGATCTGGGGATCACAGGAGGCCACAAGCCCAGGAATATAGCGGGGTGTTGTGAGCAGCAGGTGGAGGACCAAGTAAGGTGGCGGCTGGCCAGAGGACTTCAGGGTCCCTTGAGGGGCATAGGCAGGGCTGTTAAAGCATGCGTCCTGAAGCTGAGAAGACAAACTTGCTTTAGGTGTGCTTACGGAGGGTGAGGGGTAGAGGTATGGGCTTGGGGATTTCCTACAGGAACCACCTCTGTTCTGATCCCCGGGACATCTTGCTGCTTTCAACTCTTTCTTCTCCCCAGAACTTGCAACAGGGAGCTGCCCATTCGGCTTAAAGTCATATGGCAGGTTCCTACAAGCTTGTCCCCACGCAGGCCATGGACTCCTGGAGCACCCTGAGCAGAGAGCTGGGGTTTGAACACCTTGGGTAGCTCTTACTGCTGAAGTCAGGGAGAATAATGCGAGGAAGAGGGTTGCTGAGGACCCCCTGTGGGAGGTTTGTGTTTGTGCTGATTTGTGGATGTGGGTTTGTAATAAGAAATGGGAGTGCCATGGACCCTGATCTTGACTTACCAGGCTGTGTTTCCATAGCCCACCAAAGGCCCACCTACTGCCCCAAGGTTTGTATTGGTTAAGTTTCCCCCCTTATTTAAAACCAAAATTGGTGTTCAGGAGATTCACTTTTTATTATTTATTCAAAATCTCCCACATAATAATATTTGACCATGAAATCTGTCGGTTTGCTAGAAAGGGCAGAGCTTTGAGGCCGTTCACACCTACACCCCATGGGAGCTGAAGATTCCCTGCACACTCTATAGAGACACTTCTAAATGTGTCTACTTCCTGATCCATGAATCCTACACGGATCTGGGGCTGGCTCAGATAGATCCGTGGGTTTAGTTGCTCATTTATTGTGCATCCATTCATTTGTAGAATGAACAGCACCGATCTTGATGCCAGGTGCACAGCGGTGACAGGACAGAGAGAAATATGGCCCTGGGGGAGCTGGTTTCTAACAGGCGAGGCACACAGAAAACAGGGCACTTGTGGGAGATCTGCAGTACGATAGATGATTTCTGGTGCTAATGAGCAGAAGAGGCCAGTAGAGACTGGGGTACTGGGTGGAGGGACGTGTTGATGTTTAATGGGCAGGCTTGAAGGAGGAACAGGTGAGTCATGTGGATGCTTAAGAAGGGGTGTCCAAGCAGAAAGGACAGGGTCCCAAATGCCCTGAGTTGGGACCTGTGGTTGAGCTGCTCTGAGAACATCAGAGGCCAGTGAGGCTGGAGCAGAGGAGACGAGGCCAAGAGAGGAGGTGCTGGATCCAGGGGGGCTGGTTAGAGGGGCCTGGAAGGACTTGGGCTCTTTACTCTGAAGGGAGAGAGCAGTGCATGGAGCATGCGCACGGTTTTAGTGGCGTACCCCTGGCCGCTGTGAAGAAGAGGGTGACGGTGGGCAGGGAGGGCCCAGGTGCAAAGCTGGAAGCAGGTAGACGAGTTGTTTCTTTTCTCTTCTCCCTGCTACACACACCCCTTAAAGCTGTGATTAGCCCTCATACGTGCTTGGTGAACATAACGTTTTCTGATAAGACCAGATGTACTTGCCAGCCTCAGAAAATGTCTATTCGGGTTCCTTTCTGGGGATTCCCCCGCCCTCCGCAGAAGTGCCTGCTGCCACAGTCAAGGCGTGGGAAACTGCAGGTCCTCAAATTAGTCTACGGTGGGTACCTCCCAGGCTCTGGGCCCCTGGGCAGGGATGCCAGACTTCAGATGAGTATCTGGCAGTTTTCCATAAAGCCAGTGATTTGCAGATGTGGTGAGTTAGGGAATTCTGGTGATACCAGAGAGACTCCGTCTCATCCCAGCCTCTGGGCGCTACCTTTCCTTGTCAGATAGCGGCTGCGCTGCCCCGGCCACCTACAGCCAGGGGGCTCTGGTGAGTAGGCGACATGGGAGCACGCTGCCTGTAGAGTGGCTGTGCTGACGCCAGCCCTCCCTCCCACACAGTCTGCTCCTGCCCCTCCACCTGGGGCTGGACCCCCATCCACCCTGAGCCTCCCCACCCCCGGGCCTCGTCCTCAGGCTTGTAGAGCCCCTGGCCTCCATTCACTCACCTCCTCTGGAGCTGTACTTGAGAGTGGGGGTCGTCTACCCCCGCGCAGAGGTAAGCTGATGCCCTTCCTCTCTTGTTGGCAGTTGCTGAGTGTCGTCCTCTGATGTTTCAGGGTCTTTGCTCTCCTGATCCCAGCACCCATGGTTAGGGGCCAGGGCCTTAACTCACCGTGCACAGCCCAGAGCCCCTGGGACACTGCACGGGGCTCTTGCTGCAGTGGGTGGGGGACCATAGAACACACAAGCCATGGAACATGTGACACGCTGTCCGAGGCCCACAGCTGCAGCCGTCCCTGAAGCAGAGTTAGAATGTGCTGTTCTCACTGTTTCTACCTCCTTGACAGTTCTTAGAATTCTCAGTGGGGTGCTGAAATAAGACAGAAAAATCTGGGAGAGAGACTCTGCACGGCCACAACCCCGGACATAGGCGCCCCTGGCCGCCCAGCCAGGGCGTCCCGGCTGGGGATGGCCCTGAGAACGGCCAAGGGACCCTGGGCGGCTCCTCTTTCTCAGGCCCTCGGTTTGCCTGTCTTTCCTGTAGCTACCGCACCCTTTCTTTCATGCTAATTAAATGTGCACTCTGCAACAAACATGACCCTATTTTCCATGTAAAATGCTTCCAAGACCCCCCAAACTTCAAAGCAGATGGTTCTGGTTGCTGTGCTCAGAGCTGCCTTGGGGTGGGCTTGGGGGGTGGGGGGGCAGGATGTTTCTCTTCTCACTTGGATTCTGTGAACATGTTGCTTGGGTTTGAAGTAACATTTTTTTTTCCAGCCCCTCATTTTAAAAATGAGGTGGGTCCACTTGAAGTTTTGTCTGTAAACACAGGGGCTTATCTTTGAGCATCACCTCTAGGCTGTGGCCTATTCGGCTGCAATTAAATGCCATTATACAGGGCTTCATTCTGCCTTGAACTCAGCTTAGAGGCTGCTTCCCCCTCGCCCCACCATGGGTCTTCAGCTCCGACACTGACAGCTCCCAGCTGGGTGTGGTTCAGTGGTTCAGTCATCCCCGCTGCCCTCCGCTCGCACCCGCCTGCACTGCCTGGGCGCCGGGCCCCTCCCGTGCTCCTGCAGCCCGCTGTCCCCGGGGGGCGCAGGTACCCAGGGGACACAGCCTCTTAGCTGAGTCTCTGGGGAAAGATGGTCCCACCTGCTCTGGCTGTCAGTATGAGAAGTGACACCTTGGCTTGGTGCTTATGAAAGCCCATGCTGGCGGGGACCGCAGACCAGGTCCCCAGAGCTAACTTCCTGTGATCCATGCTTTCCCGACTAAACGGATTACCGCCTACCAGAGTATTTTGGTTTCTCAGATTGGGTGCAAAATTATTTTAAACTTATCAGTTTGAAAATCTTAATGCTTTGCCTGTGTTTATTGGAAAATCAGTGTGTGGGGTTTAAAAGGAGCATCTCCCAGCCGGAGCCCTAACCACGGCCTGGAAGGAGTGGCTTTTTGGCGTTTTTCAGCCTCTCTCGGCTCCTAGGCTAATTAAAGAGGAACTTTCATTTGTGGTCCTGTTTGTAAGTCAAGCTTTAATGTAGTCTTTTATTCATATCAGGGACATTTTTTTTTAATGCAACCCTGAAAAAAAAGAGTTAGTCCTGAGAAGAAGGCATACTTTGGGTACCTTAACAGGTAAGCAAACATCGATGGAGTTTCAGAAAAGAGCCGGAGGATTGTGGTCTCGCTAGCACTTCAGAGAAGCCCGGCTTTGGGGCCCACTGATTTCTGTTCACGTGAGGGAGGTTCACCTTGGTTTGGAGAAGATTTTTCTAAAGATGAGGGGGATGTGGGTACCTCTGCATCCCCCATGGGCACAGGCCACCACCAGACTTTGAGATTTCTTCTTTATTTCCAAAAAGAAATGCCACCATTAAGAACTCACCCATCAGGGTGCTGCCTTAGAGGAGGAGGGGAGCAGAGATCCAACCTCAGGACCCTGGCATGTCCGCTCTGGGTGAGCTGCAGAGTCGCCCTCTCTCCCTCACCTCCTGCGAGGTACAGACTCCATAGCCCCGGGTCTCAGAAGAGGAAACAGGCTCAGAGAGGCTGGGGCGTGACAGAGGACTGGGAGTGAGCCGCCGAGATCCTCTCCGGGTTCTTGAGAAAAATGGTGGCAAGGTCTCCATGTGACTGTGTTGTACAGAACGTGCCGGTCAGACGGTCCTACCTCACGAAGGCTGTTTGTCAGTGAGGCCAGGCGGACGCAGCCCGTGGGCTGTTGGTTGTATGGTCCTGTTCTGAGGAGAGGTCGCCGGCCAGATGGGCGCGTGGGCGAGGGTCCCGGGCACTGCCCCTTAGAGTGGAAGGGCTGGCCGCGAGCGCCTCGTGGGCACGGGGGCGAGGCGGTGCTGCGGGGAGGCCGACCTGCCACCCAGGTGGCTGTTAGCACGGAGGGCAGGGGCCTTCGTCCCTGGGCCCTGAAGGCTGGCTGCCCGGGCTGGGGCCTCCCCTACAGGGTCCAGGGGCCTCTCCGGCTGCCACAGGCTCCGGGACTCTGGGAATGTGGCTGCCACGGGAGGACCAGGGGCTTGAGGGTAGAACTGGGAAATCCGAGGTTTTAGTCGCCTTCTCACCCTCTTCGCTGTTCGCTCTGGTTCTTGACTGCCAGTGCCAGGCCTGTGTTTGGCAGTTTACCACCTCTTTGGGCTGTCTTCTCGCGCAGCCCGACTGGAGGAAGTCAGGCCCAAAGTGGCCTTTGGAACGGAGAGGATATCAGACACAGCCGTTCTCGCACCAGGGTCCCGAGCAGAAAGCGCAAGGGCTGAGCTCCCCAAGGCCGACTGTCCTCCGGTGCGCTAGGCCGAGGCCTCGGGCTCCCGGGGTTGGGGGTCGGGTGTCAGACGGGGGCTTGGCCTTCAGGACGGGCCTCTGTGGCCCGTCGGGGTGGCGGCGGACGTCAGTCAGTTGGGAGGCCTGTTTGCTGTGGAGCCGTGCTGCCCGGGCATTCACGTCGCACACATTCAGTCACACTCCGGCCCGGGGGAGAGCTCTCAATGCCGCCATGGCACCTGCCCTCCAGTCCTGCGCACGGGACGCATGGGGCCCACACCCATGCTTTTCCCTGGTGGGCTCAGCTCGTATGTGAGCGTCCCTCCACCCTGGGAGTGGCCAAGTCCCTGGGCACACCTGAGCAGGTCACCTTGGATTGGCAGCCCAGTACGTGTTCTGTGGGCTGGTGGGAGTGACGTCACCGACAGGGGCTTGCTGCTTCCAGACGAGCCTGCTGTGCCCATAGACCGGCAGGGGTAAATGGAATTATACTTGGACACATCTTCTTATCGACTTCAGAAACTCAGCATTCATGTTCCTCTTGCAGTCTGGCCCCATTGCTCCTCAGTTCCCCTGGCAAGCTCATCAGTACCAGAGACAGACAGACAGACACACATACACGCGCGCACATACACCCTCTCTCCTAGCAAATTCTAGCTGTACTTGATTGAGATGCCTGCTAGCCTAAGAGAGATGCTGACCAGCTAGGTTACTTAATCTGAGTTTCAGTTTCCTCATCCTTATTTTAAAAGGATAATGATTATTGCCACCTGGAGTAGTTGTGTGGCCTCAGGGAGGTCGTGAAGCCTCCAGGAATGCGTGGCAGCCAGAAAGTGCCACGTGGGTACCAGTGACCGCCCCCCCCCCTCACTGTATCCAGGGGAGTGCCGGGGAGCCCAGGGAGGGGACACCACTGACCACCTCTGGTCTCCTGTGTCTGGCGAGACAGAACATTCCTTCCTGAGGTTCACTGTGCCTTTGACGACTGCCTGGCTGGGAATGAGCTGGAGAAGGGCCAGCCATGAGGGTATTCAGACAGGGAGCTGAGCCCTGGGGCCAGAATGGGGTGCCGAAAAGGTGCCTTATATGGAACAAATCCCAGCTGTCAGTCCATTTCTCAGGGCCTCTGACAGTCCGGAGGAGCCTCTGGTAAAGTGAAATGCTGCCTCTTGACACCGAGGCAGCCCTGTGGTGTCCAGCCAGACAAGCCCCAGCAAGGGCTGGCTTTCAGCCCTCGGTGGGCACCTGCATGCAGTGCACGGACCACACAGCAGCCCTGGAGGCTGGGGCATTTTGGGAGTGGTCACCATTAACCTTTGAGAATCTGATGAAAACTGTAGCCGTTAAGCCCAATACTTTCACACTGTTTGCAGAGGATTAATACCTCTCCAGGCCTAATGCTTGGATTCTAGGTCGGAGAACCCCTGATGTGCAGGTAAGTAGGCTGTGAGTGTTGAGCTCCCAGTCGTGACGGATGTCGCCCGCAGGTTGCTGATGGCAGTTGTACAGTCTGATTTCTCTAATCTCATGAGAGCCATTGAAGTCATCTATGCTGCTCTCAGGATAAAGGCAAAACTCTTTTTTAACATACACTGTGTCAAAGTTTAAAAGACAAGGTCTGGTCCCTGCTTATCAGGCCAGCCTCCACGCCTGCTCACACTACCACCCTGTGTGCAGGTGAGCCCTTTGCTCAGCCCCTGCGTGCTCACCACAGGTCCTTTGTACATGCTCTTCCTCTGCCTGGAATGCCTTTCCATCCCCCTGTACCTACTCAGCTCTTACCCAGCTCAAGCATCTCTTCCTTAGGGAAATTTCTCTTTCTAGGTTGACTCCTGTTGGAAGCCTCCATGGCCCCTCTCCCTCCCACCTTCGTTACAGTTACAAATTTTTGTTTGCCTGGTAATTAATTATTGTCCACCTTTCTCTGCTCCTTGAGGGCAGAAAGTGGACCTGTTTTGGTCACTGTGGTCATTCTCAGTGCCTTGCACAGAGTAGAGCACACAGTCAGTAAGTCCATGGCCAGCGAACGGCTGACCTTTGCAGGGCTGGGAGACGTGACATTCATTGCCAGAGGCTGTTTGGTTTCTCATCCTCGTGTCTTTTGACCCCCAGTGGCCCTTTCTCGTGTCTGTGCGCCTAACCCCACTCCTCTCTCCCTGGAGGTGTGCTGAGGCTGCTGGAACACGGGGAGGAGTACGTGTTCACCCTGCCTAGTGCCTACGCTCGCTCCATTCTCACCGTTCCGTGGGTGGAGCTTGGAGGAAAAGTCAGCGTCGCCTGCGCCAAGACGGGGTACACAGCAACAGTGACATTCCACACGAAGCCTTTTTACGGAGGGAAAGTCCACAGGTAGGAGGCGGCCAGGGAGGCGCCGTCCGTGTCTGATCATGAGGCCCTGAGTTTCTTTTCTCCACTAGAAGGTCGGTCCAGCCATGGGATGAGTTGAAAATCAAGATAAAGCTAACTGACCTTTGTCAGAACGGGTGCCTCTTGGCCCCCTCATGTCTGTCTACACTCACAGTGAAGCCCTTCGGCGATGTGTTCGCAGAACACACACCAGAGAGTGAATGGTGCTTCCGTTTGTTGTGGTAAACTTACCTTCCGAGGCTGTAGCATGAAGCAGTTGGACCTGTGGGCTCGGACGCTGCCTGACACTTCCCTATTCGGGGTCAAGGTGGCTTCATTAGATATCCTGAATCCTATATCATCTGTGAGGGTAGAGCCATGTCCTTTGGAAGCTGGGGAGGCCGGGTCCTAAGAAGTTTCAGGAGACCTCTGCTGTTTGAGGGAAGCCGTCAGGTTCTTACTGCTTCAGCTACCAGGATTGCCCCTCTGGAGCAGATCACTGTGTGAGCAAGTTCCTTTCTTTGCCCCGTTCTGGGAACGTGCGTTTCTGTATGGCATTCACCTGAGGGTGCCGGCGGGTCACTGGGGAAGTGGCCCCTTGGAGCCCTTCCCACCAGCTCCATGTCCCTCCGCCATGTTGGGAGCCTGAGGTCCCAGCTGGTACTGGGGCACCGCAGGAATCGGCGAGTGCCCCAGACCGGTGTTTTCCCTTCTGAGGAGCCAGTTCGCCCTTCACCAGCACGCCACGAGCGCCTGCCCTGTGGGTGGCCCGGAAGGTCCCTGATGCCGCCTTGGGCCATTGCCTCCCCACCTAGGGACCGGGGCTGTGTTCAGGCTCAGGGAGAAAGCTTCCACGCCTATGTTTGAAAACGCTACGTCCAGCCTAAGCTGGCCGTTAGAAAGAGGGGAGCTTTGCTCCCGCACTGGGCTGCTCTGAAGCAGACTTCCCTGTTCCTGCCATGCTACTCTGGGTCTGCGGCCAGTGTCAGGGTGGAGACAGAGAGTGGGTCTGTTTTCACCCAGAGCGAGAGACCTCAGGCCAGGCAGGAGAAGCGGGAGGCCACCCAAAGGCCCTTGAGAAGCCAGGTTGGAGGTGGCCCCTTGGAGCGGCCGCTGAGTGGGACAGTGTTCACGCAGGGCTGAGAGTCTCAGTTTTGCTCAGCCTTGGCTCGGAGGAATGTGCAGTTGCTGGGATGCACGTCCCCACCCCTACCCCTTTGCAGTGTGACCCCTGGTGGACTGTGAGCCGCTGTCTACAGGCTGACAACTCACTTAAGGACTGAAAAGTTACCCCTCGACGCATGCAGCCTTTTGGTGGCTAAATGTAGTGCTGTTGAATGCCACAGGGGGAGGGAAGGGTGCGTTCCATTGCTGCTGAATTGCTTGATTTCAACTCTAGTAAAAACATCTTCGATGAGCTTTTGTGTGTTTACCAAAACTAAGAAATCAACATGGCTGCATCACTATTAACTGACCTCCAGACCTTCCTCATATCTCCCTAGTTTTTCCCCCAGTGCTTTCGTTTTCTGTTTAAGGATATTAGGTCCCATTTTAATAGCTAATCTTTGAGCAAAACGGCAAAGAACGATCCCTCCTGCCGGCCATTCCATGAAGAAAGCTCTAAATGCAAGTCCACCTTCTGAAGTCCACCTGTCTTTATAATCGTGCAAAGTGTGTTCATTGGAGTCCTTCACTCCTTCAGGGTGACGGCAGAAGTGAAGCACGGCGCGAGCAACACCATCGTTTGTAAAGCCCACGGGGAGTGGAACGGCACCTTGGAATTCACCTACAGCAACGGGGAGACCAGGGTCATCGACACGACCACGCTGCCGGTGTATCCGAAGAGGATCAGGCCCCTGGAGAAGCAGGGGCCCACGGAGTCCAGGTGGGCGCCAGCCCGGGAGTCCCTCCGTATCGTTTGACTCGGGGCAGAGAGGAAGAGCTTTGCGAGCTCAGCGAATGGCGGTGGCCAGGAGTTGTGTTCTCCTGACTTTTTTTACATACTTGAATTTGCCTCTATCACTTCAGATTCTCGATCCTTTGCAGATTTCAGTTTACTTTTTCCACAGTTAGGGGCTGGACCATGACGATAGTCCACAGCCGACTTTAATGCCCGTCCTTAAGGTGTTTGTCGGCCCAGCAGCTGCTCTGTTGCTTAATTGCCGTGTTAAATACAGAGAGTTGCTTGTCGCCAAAGAGCTATGCAGTGCAGCAAGGAGAGACTTTGGTTTCTCCTTAGCAGGTGACAACACAATTAAAAAACAGATTCGATGCTGTCAGGCGTGTGATAAAAGTGACACTGTCCACCCTCTGCTCATAGTGGGGATGCGTGCGGTTTAGCTGCACGGAGCAGTAGCTTTGCGTTTGTGGATTCACTTTAATGTTGTGTTTCACTTCTAGGAATTTGTTCTAAGGGAGAATTCTTAAATTCAGAAACGGTTTTAAATATGAAATTTGGGTATTTTTTTTTAAAAAAAGAAGAAAACGAAACAACAAACAAAAAGCAGAAAGAGAACCCATCTAACTGTCCACGATAGGAAAACAGTTAAGCAAACGACGGGCCCCAGGCAGTCCGCATGTGCACGCTCATGTGAACAGACTGCAGCCACTCAGTGTGGTCCTTATGCAGGCGCAGAAGCAGAATCTTCTTGGAATATGCCTTTTTTATTCTTTAATCCAGGAGGTCAGGAAACTAAAGCCTCCATGGGCTAAAATCGAGCCTGCCGCTGATTTTTGTGAAGTTTTCTGGGAATGCAGTGTGACCATTTGTTCACATGCTGTTTATAGCTGCGTCCCTGCTACAATGGCAGTTAAGCAGTTGGGCTGCAAAGTCAACATGTTTACTGTCTGGCCCTTTACAGAAAATGTTTTCTGATTCCTGCTCCTGTCTAAAAGCTTGCTGCTTTTTTACTGTTTGAAGTGAAATTACAGGTGATTCTGTAAAAGGGTTTGCCATTACAGGAAGAGTTTGTAGCCAAATGGAAAAGGTGCTGGTTATGTGGAAACAAGGTAGGGGTACAGCAGGGTGTCTGAATAAAACATTGTCACTGAGTTTCATAAACACAAGGCTTCCGTATCTCTGGCAACTTTGCTTTGCTGCAGGGTTAGTGCAGTCTTTCTTGTTGATCTGTTTATTCAGTAACCTTCTCTGTGTCCAAAGGGAGGGCGTGAACTCTCACCTGTTGGCATTTTCCACCCTGCCTGTTGGGCTTTAGTAGCAGGATGAGGACAGGCTGCGACAGGAGAGAGACGGGGATGGATCTGTGTCTCCTGTCCCAGCCTTAGATAGCCCATGGGAACTCAGAATTCAGCCTGGAGTGGGGATGGAGTCTGGTACCCATGTGAGAGAGAAGGCATAGTACTTCTTTGTGTCTTGCATATGCAGACTTTGCTGAAACATGGAGGGGACTAGGGAAACCGAGCCCAGTCCACCTTATTCTCTAAGAGGAGAAGCCCTGGGAGGTGGAGTGGCTGGTCCAGGGGCTCCCTTGCTGCTCAGAGCATTTGAGCCCGCCCCCCTTGCTGGGTCTGCAGGCCTTACCTGCAGAGGTGAAGGAGGGACCATCTGCGTGGCTGTGGGGGCAGGGCAGTCGTCAGACCAAGTGTGGCAGCCTCACTGTGGCGCCGTCCCTGGGGAGGCCTCCGGTCCCCAGCTAGCCCCTGGGAAGGGAGCCACTGCCCCATTAGGGGTAGTGTGAAGGTATTTTACTGTCTGCCCACGCTGTGAATCTGTCTGGGATGCCCAGGGCTGGCTGGTTTGAGCAGGCACCCTGCCTCGGCCGGACCCTCAGGGCATCGCAATGCCAGCCACACCTGCCTCGGCCACCCTCCGGGATAGGCGTCATGGTCTCAGAGAGGGCTCCGCTTGGCTTCCTCTCGGCTTTGCTTTTGCTCCACCCTCCACACCCTGAAGGCTCCTGACCTTTGCCCTTTGCCCTTCAGCCTGAGGGGAGCCTTCCCGGGAGGAACCCACGGCCTCGTGGCTCTCCTGGTCTGTCTCCCTGTGTGTGGGTAGAACTCTTGGTCTGTGCCAGTTCTTGTCACTCCACTGCCTCTCCAGTCCTTGGGGGTCTCTGCCCTCTGACTGTGGGGCCACCAGCGTAGGATGCGATTTATCCCGGGAGCCCCTGCGCGCGAGGGCACCCCCACCCCACGGCGGTGCCGTGCCCAGCCGTGAGCTGAGGGTGCAGGCGGTGATGAGGACCTGACCCCGGCCCTGTCCTCCGTCACCTCACTTCCCTGCTAGCCAGTCTTCTGTCAGGGTGCAGTAGAGAGAGCGAGCGCTGGGGGGCCCGTGGGGCCTGGCTGTTCCCCTCCCCAGAGGTTCCTCCTGCTGTGAATTGGGGCCATTGCTCCCTGGGTCTCTGCAGGGGGCTCAGGGCGGGTCCAGGGAGCAGGCTGAGCTTGTGGCGGGAGCTCGACCCTTGCTGGTACCTGGGCTCTGACCCCCTCAGGAGGGGCTGCTTGTTGCCCCCGCTCTGCTGGCAGCCCCGCCTGCCCTTTCTGGGCCCGATGTGCCAACACCCAAGGTTTCCTGCTGCGCGAGGCCCTCATGGACAGGCCCGGGGTGCTGCGCGGTGGCGGTGCTCCCTGACCCGGGGCGTGATCACCCCTAGCTGCAGAGACATCATTTCCCCAGAGCCAGGGAGGGAGTCCTCACTGCCCAGGTTCTGATGGCTCCTTCCACGGGAACCCCGGGCTGCTCCTGATGTGTTTAAGTGAGGAAGTGCCTGGGGCTCGCCCTCTAGAGCAGAGTCTGTGTGAGTCGGGGTGGCCCTGGGAGATTCCTGCGGACAGCAGCCCACTGGGGCCACCTTCCTCAGCGAGGGAAGGAGGCAGAGAGGTAACTTCGTGTAGATGTGGGGAGACGGCAGATGCTGCAGGAGACACCCGAGCCGGCCCACCCCAGTCTGATCCCGACCCCAGTTCCCTGAGGGAATCACTCACATTGATCATCTTGCTAATGTTGGCCAAGTCACTTCACCTTAAATGGGTCTTTTTTCCTGTTTAAAATGGGGTGATGGTATATAGCATCTACATCCCTGGGCCACGGTGATAATTAGCCAGCTGATATACAGTAACATGCTTGGAGATGGCGACACATGCCGTGTCGTGTCCGCTGTTGCTGTCGTTTGTAGAGGTACTGGTATTGCTGCTTAGACTCAGTCCCTGGACACTTGAGCCCTGAGAGGCATGCTGCCCAGGACAGTGGAAGAGCGGACACTTGGCACCTGGGAGCCCTGGGTTCACATCCTGGCTCGGGGGGGTCTTGGAGGCACCTGGAGCGAGCGACTACCCCAGATGCCCCTCTCTGCTGCAGCCCCTCCTGGCCGAGGACTGCTGTCCTCGAACTGGCCGCCCTGGCCCGACTGCTTCCTCTCCCCCATTCATCCCCAGGAACCTCTGGCGGGAGGTGACGCGACACCTGCGGCTGGGGGACATCGATGCCGCCACCGAGCAGAAGCGGTGCCTGGAGGAGAAGCAGCGGGCAGAGGAGCGGAAGCGGGAGAAGCTCCGCACACCGTGGCAGCCCAAGTATTTTGTCCAGGAGGTAACCGCCACGGTTGGTGGCTGCTCGTCCTGAGGGAGGGCCAGAGGGCTTTGTTCCGGCCAATGCGGTGGTTCAGGTGAATGAGGGCGGGTCAAAGGAGGTCCTAGGAAGGTTTGGGGCCACTTGGCAGTGGCTCCAGCTTTGGGCCAGGCTGTCCTGTGGGCGGAACCGGGCACCTGACTGTGCGCTGGGCACCCTGCATCAGAGAAGGCCCGTCAGCCACCAGGAGGGGCGAGGGTGGGATTGCGGGTCCGCATGCTGTCCTACTTAAAAGACAACGACAACAAAAAGAAAACAGTCACAACCTCTGCTACTTTGTCGTTAGTAAGAAATTAGTTGTGAAGCACCTCCCAGCCTGTCTCCACTTGGGTGGCCTGGACCTTCACGATCGAGAACCACCCTTTCAGAGCTTTGCCTCCTGTGGGCCAGCTGGGATGGACATGCCAGCAAAGGTCAGCCTAAGTCCTGTGCTTACAATGCTGCTGCTGTCACCCAGGAGGATGACACTGCAAAGTAGAAATAAAACCCACATGACTATCTACCCTTGGGGCAAGTGGGAAAGACACTGTGTGCCCAGTTGAGACCCTTAGGTTTTTAAAGTTGTTCGTGGAGCAACTGGAAAGCATTCTGAGAAATGAATTGGAAATAATGGAAGTGTAGGAGCCACAATTTTTAAGACAGGTCCTTAGGAGCCTGGCAGCTTCAAGAGAAACAGGCTGGTGAGGACTGGGGCCAACCCAAGAATCGTATCTGAAGGGGGTAGATGCTGCCTACCTCCAGGCGATCATAGACTGTCTAATTCTTCATTAGAAGCCAGAAATCTGAATTTTTATGAGAAATCTGATATTCTCATGACATCAAGGAACTCTAAAGAGTTCAGACACTGCGAGCCCATTGAAACATGTCTGGGCTTTGGCCGCGAGGGGCCGCTAGTCTTTGGGGTGAGTCAGTGACCTTGAGGTGGACTTACGGTCAGGAGCAGGAAGCAGCCACTGTTCTGGGGATAACAGGCAGGAGCTAGGGTTGTGGGTTGAACGGAGGCTTTGAAGTTGGTTTCTGGTTCAGACAGGAAGCCAGTATGGGGAGACTGCCCTTAAGAGACTCTGAGTGGGAGCGCACTCTGGAAGCTGCCCACGTGACGGGACTCTGAGAGTTCTCCAGAAAAACAACCAATAGGAGATGTAAATACTTGTAGATTCATTATGAGGAATTGGCTTGTGGGGTTATGGAGGCCAAAAAGCCTCAGGATCTGCCGTTTTGCAAGCTGGATGACCCAGGGAAGCCGGTGGTTGTATGAAGGCCTGAGATCCAGGGGAGCTGATGGTGTAAATCCCAGTCCAAGGGTAGGAGATGAATCTAAAAGGATTGGGCGATGCTCACTCACATGAGGAGGGACATCTTTTTTACCGAGTCCACCAGTTCAAATACTAATCTCATCCAGAAACACCCTCAGAAGCACTCTGAAATAGTGTTTCATCTGGGCACCCCATGGCCAGTCAAACTGACACATAAAAACCATCACAAAAATCCTTCAAGGATCCTTCTGTGAGGTGGATCTGGTCCCTCTGAGACACCTAGTTTGCCGGGCTTTTGTGGAAAGTTGCACATTAAAAACAAAATGACAGCAATAAAAAAAGCCCATACAGTTCTTCCCCCTGGGTTTAATAAAAGCCAGTATGTTCATAACAGAAGGTCCGAGGATATGTAAAGAGTAAAAACCACGCCAACATCAGAACTGTCGGCACTCGGGGTATCTTGGCCCGGCACCCTGCTCTGAGTCTTGCCTCCTTCTCACTGCTGGCGGCTTGGTGTCATTTCCCGTGTGCTGAGCGGTCTGTGACCTTGGCCCGGGCCTTCCCCTCCACGCTGGTGGTTGTCAGTCACTGGTTTGGACACATTCCTTGCAGGTGGGCCCTTACTTTTTCTGCTGTCTGTTCATCCAGCTCCCTTTTTTTCCCCCTGTCCTGCTGTTTCAAAGAGCTTTTTTCGGCCAACCAGTCGTCCTTGATGTAAATCAACAAAGCCCCCCTTCCTTTGTCATATTGCGGTTTTTCCTGTTGCAATGCCAAAATGTGAAGATACTGTGAGCTTTAAAAAGCAGCCGGGCTGAGGGTGAGCCCACCAGCTTGGCGTGGCCGTGAGGCGCCAGGAACAGGGCAGACACAGCCTGGTGGCAGCGTGAGCACGCTGACGGGGCTCTGCCCGGTGCCCAGCCTTCCAACTGAGCAGAGGCTGGGGACCATCCTTGTTTTTCCTGTTTCCCTGCCAAGAAGCCTCCGCGTGACATGTCCTTCCTTCTCTTACAGGGTGACGGCTGGGTGTACTTCAATCCCCTTTGGAAGGCACACTGACCTGGTGGAGGTGCAGAGCTCTCAGAGCCCTGCTTTTGTAGGAATCCAAGTGGAATAGTATTAAGGTTCTGCTGGTATTCACTGAGACCTCTTGATAGCATTCAAGAAATGGCACCTGAGAAATTATATACTGTGAAAAATGCACCGCCAAATTCTACTACTGGATTGAATTTATTCAAGAGCCATTTGGGGCGTGTGTGTGCATACGTCTGTGTGTGAGCTCTCGGCACACTGTATGTTCATGCACGTGCAGTATATGCACGTGTCTGCTAGGTGTTATGACGTAAATACTGCACTTACCAAGATTTAAGTGGGTCATTATGAGCTCCTTTTTATCAATAAGGTTTGAAGTTTTCTATTTTTCACTTTGCCAAAAATGTTTTGCACTCCGCAGGGTGTCCTCATGTGGCCAACTGCCATCGAAACAGAGGTGAAGTGGCTCAGCCTCGTGGACATCCATGGGGTAGAGAGCGGCTCAATCCTGGCAAAGCGTAGGCGGCTCTCATTCCAGAATGACTGTGGTGATTCCCACCTCCCTCCCCTCTTCAACATTTCATTTGTCCATACTCAAGAAAGATAAACCGCTGTTCGCTGCTGAGGGAAGAGCAAGCAGGAAGCCGTTACAGATTTATGTCAGAGCCTCCCAGGATGGGGCACCCCTGGGAGAACCAAGGGCCAGGTGCACCTTGGTGTTTCCCTCCCATCTACTTGCCCCAGATCCTTTCATGCTCAGCGTGCTAGTCATACACATTTTTCAAAAGCTACTGCTTTTACAGTAGAGAAATCATATGGAGACTTCACTACTTATGTGATTAAAAAAGGGCTTTTAGAAATTTAATACACGCATGCATATACAAACATGCACAACCCTGGCCTCAATTTTGTATGTAGTTTGGGGAAAGGGAAAAGAATTTACTGTGGAACTTTTTTTTTTTTTAAGTGCATCTCTTGTTTGACCCAAACTGCAAGAAAATCACTGTGATTGAAACATACATAAAACCTGACAAGTGTCCATGGTTTCAGTTGAATTTCAGTCCTCAACCTTTACAAATGAAGTCAAGACATGACTAGAATATAAAGCAAGGAAAACATGAGGTATTTGATTTTTTGCTCCATGCTTAACTTATTTTTTACTATGCCACTCTAATGAAAATATTTATAAAATCCAGTAGCATGAATGCTTCTCTGTAGTAATACTAATTTTGTGCCTTTTGTCTGCTTTCTTAAGACCAATTGTTCACACTTTGTAGATATTAGATAAATATATTTCGATGAAATATTATACCTGTGTGTGTGTTTTATTTTTAGAGATTCAAAAGTTCTGTTGATTCAAATTGGTGGCTCTGAATGAGCTCAAGCTTCATTGGTTAGATATTGTTAATTTGAAATGAATAGGAATCATTTACGTCAAAACTTTTTAAATACACTACAAAAGCTACTAGATAATTATTACTTCTGAATATTTTTTGACAAGTTCCTAAGAACATTTAACTCCTATCAGGTGAATGTTTATGAGAAATTGTTACCAGGCAGGCAGAATGTAGGCTGATTCAGGTCCACAGTCTTAAAACATCTGGGAGAATAAAGTGTTTGGAAGCATCTACATCTCTAAGAGAGAAAGCAGAATAGACCTCTGGTTTGAGAAAAAAAATCCTCAGTGAGAAGACTGAAAAGGAATCACTGGGGTGATTTCAGATTTTCCAGTTTTACTCCAAAGTATAAGTAAAACATGGGGAAGGTTCACTTTTTAAATTTTTATTTTTGGTGTGTGGGATTCATTTTCCCTTTTAAAAAATTATGAAAGGTTACAGAGGAGATTAAAACATATTACACTTCCAAGAGTAATTGTAAATACCCATGTACCCACTGCTTAAGTAAAGAAACCTGTTTGTTACGGCCTTAAAAGCCACCTTTGTGCCCCTGCAAAATTGTGTCCCTCTCCTTAACCCCTGAGGTAACACTATACTGTCCTGACTGCTGGGGTAATCATCCTCTTGAGTGTTTAACCATCTTGTGTGTGTATTTCTGAAGAGCATGCTTGTTTTGCATATTTATTGCCTTTGTGCAAGTGGAATCGTACCACAGTTTACTTACATGAGCTAACATTTTGGCCATAGGTCAACCCATATTGTTAGGATTTGCTTTATTTGTTCATTTACTCACTTTTTCCTGAGTTCACATTTTATTAAGTAACTCTTTTACTGTGATAAAACATATTATGTAACATAAAATTTGCCATTTTAAAGTGTACAGTTCAGTGGCATTAAATACATTCACATTATTGTGTAACCATCACATCCACCTCCATAAAGTTTCCATCTTCCCAAACTAAAACTGTACACATTAAAGGACTCATCTTCTCCTCCCTCACACCCCACCACAACCCTTAGCAATCACCGTTCTACTTTGTTTTTATGAATTTGCCTATGCCAAGTACCTCATGTAAGTGGAATCATGCTAGTTTTTTTGTGTGTCTGGGTTATTTCTCTTAGTGTAATGCATTCAAGGCTCATCAGAATTTCGTTCCTTTTTAAGGCTGAATAACATTCTGTTGTGTGTGTGTGTGTGTTTATTACCTTTTGTTTATGCATTTTCCTGTCTATGAACATTTGTGTTCTTTCTTGGCTATTGTGAAAATGTTGCTATGAACATGGGAATGCAAATATTTCTGAGTCCCTGCATTCAAACCTTTCTTTATATATATAAGATATATATATATACCTAGAAGTGAAAATGCTATATGAGAATTCCATGTTTAAGTTTTTGAGGATTTGCCGTACTGTGGATTCCACAGTGGCTGTAACATTTTGCAGTCTCAATAGTAATGCCCCAAAGGTTTGAAATTTCTCCACACCCTCCCCAGCACTTGTTATTTTGTTTTCGGTTTGTTTTTATATTATCCTAATGGGTATGAAGTGCTGTCTCATTGTGGTTTTGATTTGCATTTTCCTAATGATCTGTGATATCAAGCATCCTCGTGTTTATTGGCCATTTGAATATCTTCTTTGTAGCATTGTCCACTCATGTCCTTTGCCCATTTTCTAATTGTTTTTTTTTAATAGGTTGAGTTACAGGAGTTCTTTATATATTCTAGATATTAATCCATTGTTGGGTATATAATTTGCAAATATTTTATCCCATTCTGTCAGTTGCCTTTTCACTAGTGATAGTGTCTTTAATGCGCAAAAGATTTTAAGTTTGATGAAGTCTAGTTTGTCTACTTTTTCTGTTGTAGCTTGTGCTTTTGTTACATCCAAGAAATTGCTAAATCTAATTTCATGACATATGCTCCTATGTTTTCTTCTAAGAGTTTTAGCTGTTGTGTTTGGGTTTTTGATCCACTTTAATTTTTGTATATAGTGTTAGGTAAGGGTTCAGTTTTATTATTTTGCATATGGATATCCTGTTTTCCTAGGACCATTTATTGAAAAGACTCTCCTCATTGAATGGTCTTGGTACCCTTATCAAAAATCATTTGACTATGCAAGAGTTTATTCCTGGGCTCTCTATTCTACTACACTGGTCTATGGCTGTCTTTATGCCAGTGTCTTTTGATTACTGTTGCTTTGTAGTAAATTATGAAAACCAGAAGTGTGAGATGTTCAGCTTTTTAAAAAAAGATGGTTTTATTAGGGGTCCTTTGAGATTACATTTAAATTTTAGGATGGAATTTTCTGTATTTGCTAAAAACCTCATTGGATTTTTGATAGGCATTGCAGTGACTCTGTAGGTTACCTCACATAGTACTGACATCTTAACAATATTGTGTTCCAATCTATGAACAGAGGATGTCTTTCCATTTATTTGTCATCTTCCACTTATTTCAGGGGCTATTTCATAGTTTTCAGTGTACAAGCACACATCGTTTTGTTGTACTTACAGATACTGTATTTTTTTTCTTTTTTTTACAAATTGAAGGTTTGTGGCAATCCTGCATTGGGTAAAGTATGCATCATTTTTCCAGTAGCATTTGCTCACTGCATCTGTGTGTCACATTCTGGTAATTCTTGCAATATTTTCATTATTATTATATTTGTTATGGTGACCTGTGATCAGTGATCTTTGTTACTTTCTTTTATAACAGATTTGGGGAGCCATGAACCATGCCCATGCAAAATGGTGAACTTAATAAACAAGTGCATCCTGACTGCTCCAGACTGGCCCTTCCCCTATCTCTTTTCCTCTCTTAGGCCTCCCTATTCCCTGGGACACAATAGTAAAATTAGGCCAGTTAATAACCCTGCCTCTAGGTGTTTAAATAAAACGAAGAGTAGCACGTCTCTCATAAAAGCTCGAAATGATTAAGCTTAGTGAGGAAGGCATGTTGAAAGCCAATTTAGGCTAAAAGCTAGGCCTCTTGTGCCAGTTAGCCCAGTTGTGAATGCAAAGGAAAACTTCTTGAAGGAAATTAAATGTTCTATTCCAGTGAACAATGAATGGTAAGAGAGCAAAACAGCCTCATTGCTCATGGGGAGAAAGTTTTAGTGGACTGGATAGATCAGACCAGCCACAAAATTCCCTAGGCCAAAGCCTAATCTGGAGAAAAGCCCTAATTCTCTTCAATTTTGAGAAAGCTGAGAGGTGAGGTAGCTGCAGAAAAAATTTAAAAGCTAGCAGAGGTTGGTTCATGAGGTTTAAGAAGCCATTTCCGTAACAGAAGAGTGTCAGGTGAAGCAGAAAGTGCTGATGTAGAAGCTGCAGCAAGTTATCCAGGAGATCTAGCTGACATCATTAATGAAAACAGCCATAGTAAACAACATATTCTCAGTGTAGACAAAACAACCTTATATTGGAAGAAGATGCCATCTCAGACTTATGATAGCTAGAGGAGAAGCCAGTGCCTGACTTCAAAGGACAAGCTGACTCTCGTTAGGGGCTAATGCAGCTGGTGACTTTAAGTTGAAGCCAGTGCTTATTTGCCATTCCAGGAATCCTAGGGCTCTTATGAATTGTGCTCAGTCTACTCTGCCTTGCTCTGTAAGTGCAACAGTAAAGCCTAGGTGACAGCGTATCTGTTTACAACATGGTGTACTCGTATTTAAGCTCACTGTTGAGATCTGCTCAGGAAAAAAGTCTCCTTTCAGGAAAAAATATTACTGCTCCTGGGCACCCAAGAGCCCTGGGCACCCAAGAGCCCTGGAGGTATACAAGGAGGTGAATTTTTTCGTGCCTGTTAACGTGACATCCATTTTGCAGCTCATGGATCATGGGGTCATTTTGATTCTCAATTCTTATTCTTTAAGAAATACTTTTTGTAAGGCTGTAGCTGCCATGGTGATTTCTCTGATGGATCTGGGCAAAGTAAATTAAAAACCTCGGGAAAGGATTCACCATCCTAGATGCCAGTAAGAAAATTCGTGATTCATGGGAAAAGGCTAAAAGATCACATTCACAGGAGTTTGCCGGAAGTTGATTCTAACACTCCAGGGTGATTTTGAGGGGTTCGAGCCTTCAGAGGGGGAATTAACTGCAAGTGCGGCACAAACAGCTAGTGAACTAGAATCAGAAGCGGGGCCTGAAGATGTGACTCAGTCGCTGGATCTCATGATGAGACTTGAGTGGATGAGAAATTGCTTATGGATGAGCAGAACCAGTGGTTTCTCCTGGTGAAAATGCTGTGAAGACTGTTGAAATGGCAACAAAGGATTTAAAATATATAAAACTAGTTGATAAAGCAAAGGCAGGGTTTGAGAGGATTGACTCCAATTTTATTAAAAAATTTATTGTACATACAAAATGCACAGTGAATTTAATGTGCACACACTCATGTAACCATCACTCTTACCAAGATTTCAAATATTCGAATTATTTTTCCCCTTCATTTAGTTCATCTGTTCCCCACCCCAATCCCCTATAGCAACCACCAGTCTGTTCTCTGTGTTTATGTGTCTATTGTTCTATTAGGTTTCATATATGAAGTAAAATCATATGGTATTTGTCTTTCTCTATTTCACTTAGCATAATAACCCCCTAGGTCCATCCATGTTGTCACAAATGTCAAGACTTATTCTAACTGCTGAGTAATATTCCTTTGTATATATGCACACCCTCTTTATCCATTCATCTGCTGATGGACACTTAAATTGTTTCCGTATCTTGGCTATTGTATATAATGCTGTGATAAACATAAGAGTGTATATATCTTTTCTGGCTAGTGATTTTGTTTTCTTTAGGTAAATTCCCAGAAGTGGAATTACTGGGTTGTATGGTATTTCTAATTTTAGTTTTTTGAGAGACCTCCATACTCCTTTCCATAGTGGCTGCACCGATTTACACTCCCACTAACAATGAACGAGGGTCCCTTTTCTCCACAACCTCACCAAAGTTACTTCTTTTACATAGTAGCCATTCTGACTGGTGTGCGGTGCTATCTCCTGGTTTTGAGTTGCATTTCCCTGATAACTAGTGATGCTTAGCATCTTTTTATATGTCTGTTGGCTATCTGTATGTCTTCTTTGTGAAAATGTCTATTCAGGTCCTCTAATTATTTTTAAATCAGATTTTTGTTCTTTTGGTGTTAAGTTGCATTTTTTATATTTTTTGGATATTAGCCCCTTAGAGGTGAAATTATCTTTGTTCACATATATGATCTTTTATCTGGAAAACCCTAAAGATTCCATACAAAACTGTTAGGACTAATAATCCAGCAAAGTTGCAGGATAGCAAATCAACACATAAAAATTAACAATGAAAAATTTGCAGTAGCATCAGAAAGAGTAAAATACTTAAAAATAAAGTGAATATTGCAATAGTGAGTCAAATCAATTTTTTAGTTTCTAGGTGCATATAAAAGTTGTTTACAATATACTGTAGTCTATTGTGTGTAATATCACTGTAGAAAACCAATGTACATAATTAAGAAATATTTTGTTGCTAAAAAATTGTAACCATCATCTAAACTTTCCTCAATACTGATGGCTACAGACTGATCAGGGTGGAAGCTGCTTAAGTGGGGTTTCTGTGGCAATTTCTTAAAACAGGACAGCAGTGAAGTGTGCCACATTAATTCCTTTTACCAGTGATTTCTCTATAGCATGTGATAATAGCTAGAACTTTTTTCAAAATTGGAGTAAATTATCATGATACTATATATAGAAAACCCTAAAGAATCAATAAAAAAAACTTCTAGAATAAATGCATTCAGTAAAATCACAGGATACAAAATAAATCTGTTGCATTTTTATATACTAATAATGAACAAGCAGAAAAAGAAATCAAGAACACAATCCCATTTACAATCACATCAAAAAGGGATACCTAGGAATAAATTTAACCAAGGAGATAAAAGACCTGTGCTCTGAAGACACAGGTGAAACTGGAGATGACACAAATAAATGGATATTCCATGGTCATGGATAGGAAGAATTAACAATGTTAAAATGGCCATACTACCCAAAGTGATTTACAAATTTAATGCAACCCCTATCAAAATGCCAATGGGATTTTGTGAAGAACTAGAGCATATAATTCTAAAATCTCTATGGAACCACTAAAGACTCTGAATAGCCAATGGAATCTTGAGAAAGAAAAACAAAGCTGGAGGTGTCACACCCCTATTTCAAACTACAGTTTGATCACTACAGATCAAAATTGTACTGGCACAAAGATATGTAGACCAATGGAACAGAACAAAGGAGGCCAGAAATAAACCCATGGTTATACGGTCAATATATGATAAAGGGGGCAAGAATATACAGTGGGGAAGAAAACAGTCTCTTCAGTAAATGGTGTTGGAAAAACTGGACAGCTACATGCAAAAAGAATGAAACTGGGTCACTGTCTTAAATCATATACAAAAACTCAAAATATATTAAAGACCTAAATATAAGACCTGAAACAGTAAACCCAGAGAAAAAAAGGTAATAAACTTTTGAACACTGGCATTAGAAATTTTTTCTGGATGTGTCTCCTCAAGCAAGGGCAACAAAAGCAAAAGTAAACAAGTGGCACTACTCAAACTCAAAAGCTCAATAGCAAAGGAGGAAACCATCACCAAAATGAAAAGGCAGCCAGCTGAGGAAGAGAATATATTTTCAAATGATATTTAGGGGCTGCAACTTCGGCAGCTTCCACTCTGGTAAGTTGGTAGACATGAACACAGAGGCAAGCGACTGCTGGAGCAGCAAACAGTTTTGTGTGGAATCTTTAGTGTTTTCCAGGTAAAAGATCATTTATGCAGACAGATAATTTTACCTCTTTCTTTCCAATTTGGATGCCTTTATTTCTTTTTCTTGCCTAATTGCTCTGGCTAGAACTTTCAATACTTGAATGCAAGTGACAAAGTTGGTACCCTTGTCTTTTTCCTGATATTAGCAGAAAAACTCAGTCTTTCATTGTTGAGTATGCTAGCTGCAACTTTTTCAGAGATGGCCTTTGAGTTTTTCGGTATTCCTAGGTGAGTGTTTTTATCATGAAGGGGTGTTTGAATTTTGTCAGATCCTTGTTCTGCATCTGTTGAGATGATCATGTGTTTTTCCCTTTGGTCTGCTATGATATTACATTAACGTAGTGTATTACATTAATTTCAGATGTTGAACCCATCTTTACACTCCAAGAATAAATCCCACTTAGTTATGATGAGTAATCTTTTTGATATGCTGTTGAATTTACCATTATTTTGTTGAGAATTTTTGCATCAGTATTCATGAAGGACATTGTTTTGTAATTTTGTTGTAGTGATTTTCTCTGTTATGGGAATCGGGATAATGATGGCCTCACTGAATGAGTTAGGAAGTGTTCTCTGTTTAATTTCTTGGAAGAGTCTGAGCAAAGGTGTTGATTTTTCTTTAAGTGGTAGAGTCACCAGTAAAGCCATGTGGTCCTGGGCTTTTCTTTTTGGGAGTTTTTTCATTACTGATCCAATCTCTTAGTTGTAGGTCTTGTTCATATTTCATCTCTCTATGATTCAGTCTTGGTAAAGTTGTTTCTAGAAATCTGTGCATTCCATCTAGGTTGTCCAATTTGTTGATGTACACTTGTTCACAGTACTGTTATTCTTTCTGCAAAATTTGTAGTAATGTCCCCGCTTTCATTTCTGATTTTTTTTTCTTAGTCTAGCTAACGGTTTGTCAATTTTGTTAATCATTTTGAAGAACCCAACTTTTGGTTTCATTGATTTTCTCTCTTCTTCTGTTCTCTATTTTATCTCTGCTCTAATCTTTTATTTTCCTTGCCTCTGCTAGCTATGGGTTTTTTTAGTTCCTCAAGGTTCAAAGTTTGGTTGTTGGTTTTAGATCACAAGTTTTTGTTCACAGCTCTTTCCCTTAGACCTGCTTTTGCAGCGGCCCATACATTTTGGTATTTTTGTTTCAAGATATGTTCTAATTTCCCATGCAATTTTTTTTGACCCATTAGTTAATAGTACATTGTTTAATTTCTGCACTGTTTGTGATTTCTTAGTTTTCCTTCTATTGCTTTCTAGTTTCATTGCATTGTCATTGAAAAGGATATTTTGTTAATTTTAAAATTTATCGTTTAGTGGGCTAACATGGTCTGTCCTGTAGAATGTTTGATGCATCCTTGAGAAAAATGTTTATTCTGATTTTGTTGGGTGTAACAATCTGTTTAAGTATGTTAAGTCCAGTTGGCCTAGTGTTGTTCATGTCTCCTATTTTTGGTCCTCTGTAGTTGTTCTAGCCATTACTGATAGTACTGTATTAAAATCTATCATAGAGCAATTTCTCCCTTCAATTCTGTATGTTGACTTCATGTATTTTAGAGTTCTGGTATTTGGTGCATGCAGTTATAATAGTTTTTATCTTCTTAGTGAATTAATTCTTTTATCAATATATAATGTCCTTTTTTACTTAAAGCTTATTTTGTCTGGTAATAGTCATCCCTGCTCTCTTTGGTTACTATTTGCATGAAATATTTTTCCCATTCTTTCACTTTGAGCAGATGTGTCCTTAGATCTAAAGTGAGTTTCTCATAGACAACATATAGTTGGAACCTGTTTTTAAATCCATTCTGCCAATTTATGTATTTTGTTTGGGGATTTACATCCATTTAATTACTGATAAGGACTTTTACTATTTTGTTGTTTTCTGTTTTACAGCTTCATTTTCCCTCATTTTTTCTGTTGTCTTCCTTTGTATTTAGTTGTTTTTTGTAGTGATAATTTTGATTTCCTTCTCATTTTCTTTTGTCCAGTTATTTTGTGTAAGTTGTATCAGCCTATAATACCAACTTAAATTGCCTACAAAAATTCTACTCCTTTACAGCTTCACCCGTTACTGATGTCACAAATTACATCTTTATATATTGTATACCCAACCCATTAATGTAGATTTCTAATTCTTCTGCATCTTTTAAATCCTGTAGAAAGTTATGAACAAAAATTACCATAATGGTTTTCATACTTGTCCATGTATTTACCTTTATATTTTTGTATACTTTTGAGTTATTGTGTAAAAGCCTTTCAACTTGAAGGACTTTATCATTTGTAGGGCAGGTGTAGTAGCAATGGACTTCCTCAGCTTTTGTTTTTTGAAGGACAGTGACAGGTATGGAATTATTGGTTTCATTTTCTCTTTCAATACTTCAAATGTATCTTTCCTACTGCCTCCTGTCTTCCAAAGTTTCTGATGAGAAATTTTACTGATAATCTTGAGGATCACTTTCATATAAAACACTTTTAACATTGTCTTTGCTTTCTTCTCCTAATAGTTTGAGGATAATGATGATAAACTGTAGATTCCTTTTTTTTTCTTTCACTTGGAGGTCATTGAGCTTCTTGAATTTAGATTCATGTCTTTCCTCAAATTTGGGACGTTTTCTGTCATCATTTCTTCAAATATCACTGCTCCCTCTTTCTTCCTTGTGGGATTCCCCTAATGTGTCTTGGTCCATTTAATGATGTCCTTTAGGTTCATTTCATATTTCTACAAGTTTTTGTCTCCGGAGATCCAATAACTTAAACTGACCTTTGTGATTCTTATCCTGTTCAAGTGTTTAATTAACCTTCTAGTCAACCCTCTTCATTATTTCAGCTCCAGAATTTTTTCCTAAAAACCACTTATTTGGTACTTTAATTTTGTTCATGTCACCTTTATTAGTTCTTTGCCTGTGTTTTATCTTTGAGTGTATTTGGCAGTTTAAAGTCTTTGCCTAGTACATCTGATTCCTGTTTCTTTGTATGCCTTGTGATCCTTTGTTGAAAACTGGGCATTTGAGAAAAACATCTCCCTCAGTCTTTTCAAAGTGGCTCCAGGTCAGGGAAGACCAGCATGGACTTGCAGGGTGTCTCAGCCTTAGGGTTAACTCAGGGTGGAGGCTTAAGAAAGGGTACTATCAGATATTATCTGGGTACTTGTCTTGCTTTTGGGGGTGGGGATGAGAGGGGCTGTGTACATGGCTGTTTTTACAGGTCTTTCATTTTCCAGTCCCCGCCTCCACCCTCAGCTTCACAGGACTTTAGATGTTCTTTTTGTCCTCTGCTGATAGTTTCCTGCCTAGTCATTTCTGGGTCTGTAGTCCACCTGAATACAAGTTTTATAAGTGCTTCCTTGTTTTCCCAGCCTGAAATCTAAGCCATCCCCCTTTTCTCTGTCTGTCTGAACCAAGTTAGATGGAAAGGAGACCAGTTCTTCAGCCTTAGACACATTAGAATGTTGCAAGTAAGGTCTACTCTGCTCTTTACTGTATCACTGGGAGCTGGGCTGCTGCTTTCTCCCAACCATACCACACTGTCTGTGTGGGGGTGGGGTGGGGGGTGGGGGGGACAAAGCAAAGGTGACTGAACTCCATGAAAATTCCTATTTTGAATGTGACTTTTCTTGGCTGGGCATTCATTGCTGTGGACCACTGACCAGTTATTTTAGCCAGTCTGTAATTTGATGTTTCCATGAAGGAGCAAGAACCTGGAATTCGCTAGTCTGTACCTTGCCCTCATTTTGTGTGTGCAATATAAAAGTACAATGTAAAAATCAAATGCACAGTGTATTTGATAGCAGACACATGGAACCACAATCCCATTCAAGAAACAGAAAATTGCGATCATTCCAGAACTTACTACTTACCCATTCCTAATCAAAGCCCCACCCACAGTTGATTATTACTCCAACTGTGGGATAATCATATCCTATTTTGCTTTATAGCTTTCACACTATGTATATATTCTTAAATAATATATATTGATTTTGCCCATTTTTAAATTGTACATAAATATGGAATGTTATAAATCCTTTGTTATGGCTTTTAAACTCATTGTTTCTAAGTAGTTCATAATATTTCCTTCTATACTATTCCATTATATGAACATACTGCTATCAATTTATCTTAACTATTTTTTACAGACTTAGGAGTAGAATTGCTGGGACAGTTTCCCAGAGTGTTTTAAAATTACTAGTGGCAATGTATGACAATTTGTTTTTACACATCCTAAGACTTGCATGTTTTATGTAACCTAGTATGCTCTTTTTTATTTATTGGATATATGTTATAGCTTGGGCAACAATACTGCCTCATTTACCCAAAGTATCCAGTACATGCCTATGATCCCAGGCCATTGAACAAAGGTGTAGGATTCACACAACAACCTTATTTCAAGACTTACAGAATAGCTACTGTTAAGACTCTGTGGTATTGGTATAAGGGCATAGATCAGTGGAACAGAAAAGAGAATTCAGAAATCAACACATTTTTGGTTGGTTTGTTTTCTACAAAGGTACCAACTAAATGGGAGAAATAATCTTTTCAACAAATGGTGTTGGTTCAACTGAAAAAAAAAAAACCAACCCAAAACTCTATAGAGCCAAGGATACCAAATGGGAGGTTTGTTTACTGACGGGTATTTTTTTATGCTCCTTGGGGAAAGGGAGGTAACAGAAGGTTGACTAGTGCCCACCTTCCATATTTGTTAATGTAACCTTTTCATCAATAGCAAGGGACATAAAAACATTAAAAATATGTATTTTTCCCTTAGGATACAGGCTTGAGCTCTTTGATCCACATTAATCTAATTTTGTCAAAGAACAGACGTTTTTATCTGTCTAGCTTTGAATAATTAAGATACTGTGCTGAGGTCACAAGAGAAAGCACTCTTGCCACAGCCAGTCATTCTGGCTGCCATTTGATCTTGAGTTTTCATTAAATCTCATTTTCACCGAAGTTAATTTCACAAAAGCATACACTTGATATCAAATGCCTCCAAGGCTCTTTTTAAGATTGAAAAACATCAACATCAACTCTCCAATTCCATATTTTCTATGTAAATAAATTATTTTTTTCTTTGTGACAGTAACTACACTGAGCATTAGTTATGTATAATTGTTGCATCACTATGTTGCAGAGCTGAAACTAATACTGTATAACTATATTTCAATTAAAAAAATTTCCACTTCTGATAATGTGGACCAACTTCCTGGCAACAGACTAGTTAACTAGAAAAGCTGGACAAGAAATAACAATTGCTTTAAGACTTCATAGAACCAAGCCATATATCCAGGCCAGAATCTAGAAGATGGAAATTCTGAAGAAGCTTGGCATTTGGGGCCTTTCACCAAGAGACTGGCAGAGACTGAACAGAAATTTCATTACTTCACAGAATTGGGAGGATAAACAGTATTAATATCTGCACGGGCGAGGTCCCTGAGCTTCAGCTGGGATGTCAGACCAGCTTTGTGTATGACGTATCATCCCAGGCCTACACCTACTTGTATGTCTAGAACATAAAACCCCTGCACATTAGGACCCAAGATCACATGAACAACAATCATCAGGAAAAAAAATCCCAAACAAAAACTAGACTCAAAAGGTTTTATATAGTGGATTTATCAGGCAGAGTTTAAAATGACTGTGGTTATTATGTTAAAAGATTGAGAAACGTCAGTGGGTCATCTATAAAAAACAAATGTAATAGATTGGTTGTGGGGGGAGATAAATTCTAGAATTAAAAGAGTAAATAAAATGAACTTGATGGTTTTAACACCAGATTAGCCACAACTGATAGAATTTAGTGAAAAGAAAATACAAAGAATGTAGAGGCAAAAGGAGAAAGGTAATAGTCAAAAAAGGTCTAGTTAGGTATTACTGGAGTCTTAAAAGGAGAGCAAAGGAAATGGGGCAGGAACAACTTGAAGAGATGACTGAGAACTTTAAGAAAAACTGATGAAAACAAGCTACAAAAGTAAAAGCTCAGCAAATCTAAAGTAAGATAGGTGAAAAATATAAACCACACAAACATCTTAAGAAAGCTGATATAACACTGTATATAATATTTATATAACACAAAACAGACTCTAGGAAAAAGCATTACCGAATATAGTGTGGTATTTAAAAAAAAAATTGAAGATTCTATTTGCCAGTAAAAGTTCCAAATGTGAGAACACCTAATAATATGGGTTCAAAACATTAAAAAATTGGTAGTTCAAGGAGGAATAGGCAAATCTTTAATAGTATATAATTTCAATACCTCCTTCTCAGCAAATAAAAAAACAAGCTTCAGAGAGACACATACACAATGGCCCAGAGAGCAAAGTTCAATCATTTTCAAAGGATTAAAATAAAGAGTACCTGAGCACATGCCATCAAGGTAGAAACTGCTGGTAAAAGGTAACTAGAAAATCACCATATTTGAAAATCAAGAAATGTATATCCAAAGAACCCAAGGCTCAAAAGAGAAGTACAGTGGAAATTAAAATATGCATTAAACTAGACAAAAGTTCACATAAAAAAATCTGAGAATGGAATTTATACTATGCTTGGAGTAAATTTATAACTGTATTAGGAAAATAAATTAACATGCTAAGTTAAAAAGAACCTCTCCCCCAAGCGGAAACAGAAAAATTAACAGAAAACATACAAAGCCATAAGCTGGTTCTTGGAAGAAAGAAATAAAGCTAACAAAATTGATAAAAATTGTGAAGGAAAACAAAGTAATGACAGAGAAGAGAAAGAAACAGGGATGCAAGAAAAAAGAAAACCAATCTTAGGAATGAAAAGGACATCACTACAGGAACTGCAAACAATCATTAAGTGGTATTAGCAACCATTTTACATTGATTTATTTGAAAATTTAGATGAAATGGACAAATTCCTTGAGAAACACAATTTACCGAAACTGACAGGAGTTAAGAAAAACCAACTAATCCTGTGCCTGTACAATAATTGAATCTGTGATTAAAACCACTTGACAAAGGGAAAATCTAGGCCTGAATGGTTTCACCAGCAAATTCTAGCACACATTGATATTATATATGCAAATTTAGTTTAACACTGTGAACAAAGTCTCTAATTCACTATATTAACAGAATAAAGGAGATGTCAGAATCATCTCAAGAAAACAAACAACCTGATAAAACTAACTCATTCACAATAAAAACTCAGCAAATGGGAAAAATATGTTCTTAGCCTGATCAAAGACACCTACAGAAAATCCACAGTCAACATACTTAGCGAAATTATCAACAAATTCCCTGTGAGGTAGGGGGAACAAGACAGGATATTATATTTTCTACGTGGTACCATCCTGGATGCCCTAACCAGTTCAGGAAAAGTAAAAAGATTAAATATACAACCATTACAAAAGGAGAAATAACAAACTATTATTCTCCAATTATGATGGCATGTTTATAATACTCTGAACAAATTGCTGGAATAAGTTTAACAGGTTGTTGAGTACAATTTCAACATAAGACCAAATTTCTAATGCTTACAGTTAGAAAATAATAAAAGACAGTATCAGAAAATAACATACACCTTGCAATAAAACTTATGAAAATGTGTAAGACCTATTTAAAAACTGTAAAATTAGAGATGACATACACCTATGTGAATGGAAGGATATGCCATGTTCATAAACACAAGAGTCAATATTTAAAAGATGTTAATTTTCTCCAAATTAATCTAGATTGAATGCCCAAAAGCCTGACAAGGTGTCTTTTTTTCTTCATGTTACTTAACAACCTAGTTCTAAAATTTATACCAAAAAGCAAAGGTCTATGAACAGCACAGAGAAGATTAAGGAACAAGGTGGGGATGGGAGAGGGACTTGCTTTACCGTATCTTAATTATCTTAAAGCTCTATGAAGTCAACACATAAAGGTAAGACTTCTATGGAATAAAGCAGAGTTCAGAAACAAACTCATCTATGGACAGCTGACTTACTGCAAAATAAGTACTGCAGAGCTGGAGGAAAAGGATGGTCTTTCCAGCAAATGGTGCATGAGCAGTTATATATATATATGCAAAACACCAAGACAACAAAAACATAAACCCACAAATGATTAACGAAAGAATTCACACCATATTCAAAATGAATTCCAGGCAGACTGCAAAACTTAGAATAAAAAACAATAAATATTCTGGAAAATAATACAAGGCATTATTTTCAACTCAGGTTGAGAAACGTTTTTAAAAATCGGCACAGAAAGCCACGGGCACTCAAACGATTGAAAAGTTAAGACTACATTAAAATAATTCCTAGGTGGTCTGCAAAACAATGAAGGTCTTCTATAAAGAGCTCCTTATAAATGGGAAAAAGCGACAGAAAAACAAACTAGAACCAAAATTTATACAAAGGGGCTTTCCAAATGGCCAACCTCATTAGTAACCTGGAAAGGGCAAAGTAAACAATGACAAACCAGTATTCACTCACCAGAGGCAAATTTAAAAGATTGACAAAGGCTGTTAAGGGTCTGGGAGTAACAAGAATCTTTACATTCTACCTAGCAATCCTGCTTTATTAGATATAAAGACCTACAAAAACATGTATAAGCCCCAAGAGAGATGTGAAAAGAATATTCCTACAGCCTTACTTGTAGTATCTTCAAACTGCAAACAATGCAAATATCCACCACCAACAGAATGGGTATGTAGGTTTTAGAGAGACACACACACATAAGGGAATGCCACATATCAGTAAAACTTAAAGCTGCACGCCAACATTCTGGATGAATTTCACAAAAACTAAGCAAAAGAAGCTAGAGACAAAAAATAACATTGATTCTATTTATACTGTTCAAAGAATAAGCCAATGAAAAAATATGTTTAGAGAGAAAGTGTTAAAACCAGGAATTAAAGGAATTACTGTAAAAGCTCAGAGTGAGTACCTCCTGGAGGGGCAAGCGCTGGGAGGGGGAGTACGGAAGCTTCTGGAGTATTGGCACTGTTCTCTTTACCTGGGTTGTGGTTAGAAAGTTGCTTGTTTTGTGCTAATTCACTAAGGTGTGTATTTTTGTGTTCTTCTCTGGATTATATTTCACAAAAAAAGGTTTAAAAGAATAATTAAAGATATGACATTTCTTTATTGCTCTCTGCCTGAATCTCCTATGGTCTCAACTGTAGACTGCTCTTGAGCTCTACATTTATCCATTTCTCCACCTACCTCAATTGAGGATTATGGGCAGCATGGGAGATGTCTGACAAAACCCACATAAAGCAGCAGCAATTCCAGCAAGATGAAGTGAGTTCTGAGAATTGGCTGCAGAACAATAGGAATGTACTCCACTAATGAGCTGTACACACTTAAAAATGGTTAATATGGTAAATTTTATATTATGTGTATTTTACCACAAAAAAAAAAAGGTGCAGTAACTCCAGATATCATGGTTTTATGGCCG
The DNA here is from genome assembly GCA_032199065.1 of Smutsia gigantea. Classification (NCBI taxonomy): domain Eukaryota; kingdom Metazoa; phylum Chordata; class Mammalia; order Pholidota; family Manidae; genus Smutsia; species Smutsia gigantea. Next base: position 125,005 of record JAVSCE010015626.1, on the reverse strand, counting down.
CCTAGCTACCGAAACATCAATACTATATGATGCTTTTATACTGTCTAGTCTTCTAGCCTCTTTGGTCATGGCCTAAAAACTCATAAGTAAAACTACAAATACAAACTCAAGTAGGTAAGAACTTAGGTTTGGAAGTAGAACTTTATCTTTGGACTCACTGTCTCAGCTTTGTTTAGTTCTAAGATGTGGTACAAAAATGAAAACTTTTTTAGTCTAAAACATATATAGAATGTTAGTAACCACATATGAAATGATCTAGAGATCTAAAGAATATCGAGGCAATTATCCTACATTCCTGCATATTTATAAACTACTATAACTACAATTTTTGCTACAATAAAACCATAATGTGGTTAAAATATGGCATTTTACTGGGGCATTCCAATGAACCTAAATTATGCTCCCTAAAACTGACAAAAGTTAAGAGATCATATTCCTGCTCTTACTGAGAAAATTCTATAATGAAGACTTGACTGACTTACTTTATGGACAAGGCTTTTTTGTTAGACCTGTTCTCATGTAAATGGACATAAAAATGTATTTGGCTAAATGTCTTCCCCCTCATTAACCCATAAAAAGTCAGAAAGAGATTTTCATTTTTGGGTAGAAAGAAGGTAAAATAAAATTAATAGGTCTAAGTCAAACTAATCTGGCATGTTTTTTCAACAGTAGTGCCCCTTTATCCTCAGGGGACACATCACAAGATCCCCAGTGGATGCCTGAAACCATGAATAGTACCAAACCTTAAATATCCTATATTTTTTCTATATATCTGTATCTATCTATCTATCTATCTATCTATCTATCTATCTATCTATCTATCTATCTATCTACCTATCTATATACACACCTATGATAAAGTTTTATAAATCAGGCACAGTAAGAGATTAATAATATTAAAAGAAAAATCAATAATATACTATAATAAAAGTTATTAGGTAAATGTGTTCTAAAAACACTGTACTTGCCCTTCTTGTGAGGATGTGAGAGAAAATACTTGTGTGATGAGGTGGATGATGTGGGCATTGTGACATAACGTTACAATGACCTACTGACCTGATAAATACATCATGATGAAGATCATCTGCTTCTGGGTCACAGATGACCGCAAGTAACTATAGAACCATGGGGAGCAAACCACGAATAAGGAGGGACTACTGGACACATATTCTCTAAAGCTTTTGTAAAAGTGAACAAGGAAGGATGTGTTCAGTACTCTAATTCCTTTCAAATATAAAAGATTTGTACAAGAACACTTAACACAAAATTTGAATTAACTTTATTTCCCCTATAGTCAACAACTTCTCTGCATTGAATTTTAAAGCAACAAAGTAAAGTAAAATTCCTCATATGACAAGGTATCAGAAATCCAGACTTAGTTACACTTTATTTGTGAAAATGTTCAGCCATTTTATTGGTCTGTAAAAGAACCATCATCTGGGTCAAAATGAATTCTATAAATCAAGGAATATTTTACACTTTGAAAAAGAAAAATCAGCAGTAACATTCTCACTGAATATTATGACACTTTTCTTCATAAAAGGTACATACTATTCTGCACTTTTCCACCTAAAGCAGTGGTGTAAGTTATGCTTGTTTATATAAAAAAAAGTTATATCCTGTGGCAGGAAAAACCCTTCTTTCTCTTTCACTTTTACTAAACAACTGGAGAAAACTTTCAAGTCTATATAAAGTTGCCTATAAGCTGGAAAGTGAACATGTTCAATCTCCATTTATATTTTAGTGCACTTTTTTGACAACTGTCACATTTTTAATAAAAGTAAGAAAATGCATATAGCATTAAAGAATGTTTCATCAAATGTTTAAAGGCTTAAAAAAACATGGAGCAGAGGACAAAATCATTGTAATGGCTGAAACATTTATACAATGAGAGAAATCCAGGCAAAGTTTACAAATCCTTTGTCATTCTGCAGAGTCACAGAAAATGGCCTTTGGGTACCTGTCCACCTTAAGGATCTTTTCTTTAATCTTTTGTTTGTAAACATAGTGTTAATCTCAGTACTAAAATACCCAACCCCATCCTGGTAAGCAACATTCTGTGCAGTTGCCATGATTTCCAAAGGATATAAATTTAGCCCTTGAATGAACAATGTATGAGACCTGCTCTGTAAGTACCTGGTGAAAAACGACTGCTAATAGAAGGAATAATGAGTCAACATAAAAAATACTTGAATCAGTTACCCAGAGGTCCATCTTTGAAACAGCAGCTTCTTAGAGGAAACAGTAAGCAACAGAAAATGTACATCTGATGAAACATTCTTTGCATTGGAGAAACATGAAAATAAATATAGTTTAAGAAGTATAATTATTTTTCTAATACCTCTCTCTCAGACCTGTACTAGTTTACTGGTTCAAGCTCACATCACATTTTTTCATGTGTTTTACATATTGCTATTTGGGTAATTCAAATAAAATGCAGGTCTTGTAAAAGAATAAAAATATTGACAAGTATGCATGTGCCAGGGACCAAATTAGAGGGTTCTTTGGTGCAATTAGTCCAAATTCTCAGATTTGAAGGATAATATGTACCAATAAAAAAATCTGCTGTTAAGACGTTTACAGCAGTGCTCTGTCTTGCTTCACATTACAAATCAAAAACATCTGTTCTCAATAAGCCAATTTTATTTTTTAAATCAGGCATAGCCAGAAAATTTTGTACATTAACCTGGACCAGTGATGGTTCTGTACCCTCTGTTGCTGTGAAACATGACATGAGCTAAAGGCAAAGACCGGTTCTCACAAGGACAACTGCTTCAAGTTAGGAACCAGAACAGTGTATTTAAACAGTCTTCTTAGATGTTTTCTTGCCTTTCTTAAAAACTAGCTTATTTTTAATGTAGCCACGCTTCCTTTTTGTAGTCTAAAAATAAAACAGAATACATGGTATTAGTGCAGGTTTCCTATAGATCAAAAAATATATATACACACATGTTTTACTACACTGTTTTAATAATTAGCCCTTAGCTCTTCCTGTTTCTGGACTCCTTAAACAGCCATTGATCACCAGCAACTGTTCGTGCCAAGTATGCTAAGAGATCCAAGATGCACCAGGCCAGGCCCTTAGCTTGAAGGTGAAGACCACCAGAGCACACCTCAAATGCCTATGCTTCCCGCCAGCGGGAGAGGCAAGCCCACCTCCCCTCTCAGCCACTGAATGCTTAGCTGCAGTGACTACTCACATTTCCAGGAATGACAGAATAAGGAAACAGACTAAGGAATCAGAAATGCTAATGCTGCTCCTGGTTTAGCCTCCAACAACTGGCTGTGTCAGTAATACTAATTAACTTGGTAATTTTTGGAGCCCCCGTTTTCTTATTTGTGAAAGGAGGATGATTATACGATAAGCTACAAAAATGAGAGAGAAAATTACTTGGCACATTCTCCAGTTTAGGTAGGAAAACAAACACTTTAAACAAACAGCAAACACCATGAAAAACATCTGTAACCTTCAACTGAAATTGAAACCTTCAATTTCACAGATTTTGAAGTAACAAGTTTTTCTTAACATTTCAAGAACCTACTAAAATACTTTCAACAGATGTTTTATGGTTTAAGACTCAAATTATTACAAATGTGGTAGTAGAAATTATTGCAAAAATGTTTGCTTTGTTAGAATACTATATGACAAGTCATACAGGTACATGTGTTTGCCAATCTGACATGTTCATAGATATTGAAAAAGGCAATTATTTTTTGGAAACAAGTTAATGTACATCAAAGCAATGGTTTAGCAAAGGTTTGAGAACTCAAGAAAATGATATTTCATTTCAATTTCCACATTTAAATACAACTCTTAGAAGTTTCAGAAACTTAGGTAAATCCTGTGTTGTGTACATGTATTAATGGTGTTCAGATTAAAGTAATTTATAATTTTTTTCTAACAGGGACAAGAACACAAGGCAAAATAAGATTCTTCTTAAGGTTACAAAAATTAGCTACTGCTAAACTTATCACTTATTAAGGCAAAAGGTAAAAATTTCAGAGGGCACAATTAAAAAAAATTCAAACCAAATCAAAGAGTTAGTTTCTTCACCATTACCTATAGATTTCTAACATGACACCTTTTCTGTGAGATCTTATAAAATGTTCCAGTATGTAAAACTAGGCCCTCAGGGTGTTTTCCTCTATGGACAGTGAGCCATGCCAAAAAGTCTTTTCTGTAGCCCTGACTAAAATTCCTAGTGCCTCAGCCACAGCAGCTTTGCAGTGGCAGAAGAATTCCCAGAATGACCTCTGTAGTCGCGCCCACCACCCTCACAACTAGCAACTAGCAACTGGGGAGGGGAGATGAAAGCAAAGGCCCTCCTCCAGGGCTCATACGGAATAGCATGAAGCCAAGGGAACCAACAATCCAAAATCTATGTTGTCTGCTACCAGAATACATGCTTTGGGTACAAGACAGATTAATTTTTATTTATCCATCAACTTACTTATTTTGGAGAAATGATGGGAAGACAGAAGAGATCAGATTAAGAAAATGCATTATCATCAGTTACCAAGTTCAACAGCCTTGTTTTTCAGAAAAGGTAGCCCTTACCTGGGCTTAGATGACTTACAGGTTAACTACCTAGAGACCAAGCAGCATTTACTTTTAACTTCTGCACTAATGTGATTCACCCGTTTCCCCTACCACATGCTGGTGAGAAACTGTATCAACTGTTTTTTTTAATCTGATGTAAAGACTAGTAGGTGAATTTATATGACTAACACAAGTGCCAGCTCTATGCAACACATGTAAATACGTCCGTCTAGATACGGTAATCTCTAACTGACAAAGTAGTCGTCTAAAAAGCTTCTATTTACCTATTATACAGCTAATATATTCAGCACTTTTACAGTACAAACTGAAATAACCTGGATTCTGCATATATCAGAAGTATATTTTAAGTAATGCAAAAGGATAAGACAATTGCTTCAATCATTTAATAAAAAAACTGATCTGAGCAACGTAAACATCCTTCAAGACTTAAGACTGAACTGGCTCTACTAACAATTAGTATGTAAGGACAATACGTTAAAATACAACTTACTATTTCACGTGACAGCTCATTATTTCCCATCTGTTGCAGAGGGCAACCTATATAATAGTCATTTTTGGTAGTTTTTAACAGTAAAGAGGAGATCTATTTGACTTAAGTGAGCAATAATGACCTCCAATATAATACTTCATATCTTATTAAGTATTACAGAGGGACTACAACAATCTCATAATGACTACATTTAAAGATAATTATCTTAAGATAAATTATTTTTTGATTCAGGACTCAACCAACTCATGCTTATTTTTTATTCAAGGAATAATATAGTAATATCATACTAAGAATGGAGAATGAAAATGTAATATAAATTTGTTTGCACCAAAAAATGAGGAACCAATCACAACTGTATTTACTTGAGTGGTTGGCAATTTTACTTTGACAAAAGTTCTAAAAGTGACAGCTACAGACACACTCTACAAATAAGTCTTTCCAATGGGGACTGGTATAGACTAGAGCCAGAATGCCTCTGGAAAAATCTCAGCTTGGTTCACTGATAACTCGTTATGCTATCCAGAAAAGGTGCTGCTTGGGATATCCGAAGTGCTCCCTTTGAAAGGAATGCCCTCATTAAGAGCTAGCCTGGTATTTACTTTGTATATAATCCACAGTCTTTACAGATCTGACAAATGGAAATTTATTTGCAATTTTCAGTAATTTTCAAACAAATTAACTCTGAGTAACCCTTTTATAGACATAACTTCACTTGGCACCCACCTTCTTTGACAAATACTTCTGTTTTGGGAAAATGTTGGTGACTCGAGGTTTGTGGTCTAGTGTCTCCCTGTTATCAGGTGCTTTCACTTTATATATCCTTACAAGCCAGTGTTCTGATGTAAAGGCTTCCTCCAAATGCTTGAATTTAATGTCTTTGTTTCCAATCTCAGCATTACGTGTTCGATCAAAACCTGGGGGTGTACGAAAATCCAGCTGCAAAAAGTGACATTGTATTGGTTGTTAACCATACCGGTAAACATTCAGTATCAGAAGGTAGTAAATGCATCAGAGTGAAACTGTGTAAACCAGGAAAAACAGAATCAGAGTAGTGTATCTTAACAGTTCACGTATGTTACCAATTAGATAGGAAGAAATCAGGAAGAGAGAAACTAAATGCATCAGAATTACAATTTCACTGAACCCTTAGAGTAGATGAAGCAGCCACAGGCATAAAAGAGCCAACCCAGCAAAATGAAATTCACCAAAGCCCTTTTCATAGGTGCATAGAGAGAACCCGCAGGCTTTCTTCTCTGCCTCAGGGTCTTGCACTATCCATCCTCTCATCTTGAAAGCTCTTCATTAGGGTCTTTTGCATGGCTGGTTCCTTTCTATCCTTTGGTTATCAACCCAAATCCTACCTCTTCAGAGAAATAGTTCCTTGAAATGGGTGGTCAATCTTTTACTCCAGAGAGTTCTTTGCTAAAGTTGTCATTTATGTTTAAAACTACCTGTACCGTCCGCAAGAACATCAGCAGTGTGGTAACTGTTTTATGCGGAGTGGGGCTTCGCCTCCCCAGTGACATTTATTACAATAAAGGCTGAAGTAAGCAGGGGCGCTACATCCTGGAAGTAGGAACTACAAAGGAAGGTAAAAAGCCAAACTGCAGGAAGATTTGTGGGGAATGAGAAAAGGAAAAAATGGGGGAACTGGAGACAATTTAAAGAAATTCTCAGACTAAGTTAATGATGACACACAAATGGAGTGAAGTGAAACAAAATCAACTCCAATGAGGGAAACTTGCTCTTGCATATCTATGAAATAGAACAGTTATACTTCATGTCTTAAACATACATTATTCTACAGTAAGGAAAGCAACAAAGTGGACTAAAAGCATGGCTTAAAACCGTTGATGAACTTAAAAGGACAGGAAAAAAAAAGCCCTTCAATGGTGTCATTACTGAACAGAGAAACTGCCTTTGACCTGTTTTCTGAGGAAGCTAATGATTATGGCTTAAGAGCTTCTTCCTCAGCACGGGTTTGGAGACTAGGCAGTGGCCTTCAAAGGAAATCAAAACACAAACAAAAACCTAAATCTAGTAGTAAAATTACTGTGTGTTTTTTTTGAAGCCACCTGCAGAGTAATTCCAAATGAGTAATGAAGAAACATTACCTTAATCCCTAGTATTTGTCTAAAACTAAACAAGCAATTTTTCCTCTGCCTTCCAGTATCAACTTAATCAGAAAGCAACAGGGAATCAGGCAATTTTCACTGAAATCTTACTATGAAGGTAATAGTATTATAGTCATGCAAGCTAAGAGCCAGAAAGAACCTTAGGAATCAAGTCATCAGTGCAACCCCCATTATACACACAAGAAAAACAAGTCCAGGGAGGGAATGACTTGTCCAAGGGTCGCAGGACTTGACAGATCCAGATCTAAAATCCAGGTATTATGACAATAAGCCCACTGTCTGTTCTTTTTGCCACAATGTTTCTTTGTACATCATTCACTTGTGGGCCCTCATTCTAATAATATTCTAGGAAACTCTGACCCACATAGTCTTACCTATCTATAGTAACAGAGAAAAGGGATAGAGTAACTAGGAGCAGCTTTGTAAGTCACTCTGCACTTTCAGGCTTTTCCCCACCAAGCAGCAAAGTCACCTACTTTAGTTGACACGGTTTCTAGGTAGGAGACTTCTTCCAGGGAGAACAATGTCTTCCAAAACATGAGCTCAAAAGGTAGGATGGCAAGCAAATGGTGGATTTCAGCTTACTGTTAATATTTCAGAATTTTTCACACAGAAATGTCAGAAATCTAAATTTAGTTGGGGGATGGTGGAGGGGAGAATCTTTAGATAAGCACAGTTTTCTTTACAGTGGAACCAAAACATTATCCAGTTTTCTAAAGGCAAACAAGACTACTTCCAAAAATACTCCGTTGAATGAAGATTGTAGAAAAACTGATGTAACTAACCTGCATTTCTCCAAATCTGTAATATGACATTTTATACATAAGACAATTCAACAAAGTGGGAGATCCTGCTTTGTCTACACGGAATTCTCCTTGTGGGGTGAAATAGTCACTTTCCTACGAGAAAGAAACCATTAGTTCCTGGGTCAATTCAATTTAATATATTCAAACCTACAGTTCCCTTTTCATTTCCCCAAAAGAACCAGTTTTTGAAGTATCTTCATAAAGCTGTATTTAGTTACCTCTCAAAAAAATATGTATCAGATTAATTTATAAATTTAATGTGATCCCTAAAAAAACCCCAAAACTGTTTTTTTTTCTTTAAAGCTGAGGCTAGAAATCATTTATAAAAAATAAACAAGAGTATCTAAGAAGACACAGAAAAAGACTACAGTCTTTGTTGGGAGTGAGGGAGGGCAATCAATCCTATCAGACTTTAAACAATGTTATAAAACCTCAATAATTTAGAAAAAACAGAACACCATGATTTAATACCAGATAAGATGTCTTACTGCAACAGTTTCATCTTCACTACCATTACTCCTTTTCAAAGTTTTTTTATTTTTCCATAGGAAATCTAAAATCAGTCCTTTCACTGGGGAGGGTAATGTTTAGAAAACCCCTGTAGTAATTTTTATTGGGATCGTATCAAATGTATAAATCAACCGCTAAGGGGGCGAATTTGGCAACAGAGAAATTCTTTGGGTAGGAATTTATCCCACATAAATACGTGTATATGGGCAATATAATGAGTGTAGAAAGTTATTTACTGTCCCTTTATGAGAACAAAAAATAGAAATAACCTAAACATCCACTTTTTAATAGGGACAGGTAAATAAAGCATGGTGCACACATACAATGGAATGCACTGTGCAGATGTAAAAAAACGAATGAAGGCTCTCCATATATTAATACAGAAAGATCTACAACATACATTGTGAAATGAAAATAGCAAGAACAGGGTGTATATTTTGCTACTAATTATCTGCTTGAATAAGAATCATAAGAAAATTAGTTGATTACCACAGATTTTTTTAGGTGGGGGAGGGGTAAATTTTTACTGTATACCCCTTTATATATATTTTTAAACTATGTGAATGTATCACCCATTCACAAAGCTTAAAAATACTGACCTTAAAAGCATAGAAATTAAGGATTTCCGTGTTTATAAATGTTCACAGCATTTGTCTAGCACACCCAGCACATGACAATGTTAACATAGTTGCTAAAGCAAATCCACACACGACATCACACACTGGTGAAATTAAATGAAGATTAATTTAATACAAGGAAATAATGTTTGTTAATCATTGCTATGGGAAAAATGCCACTGCATTCACATTTGAACAGCAGTGTGGGGCTTTCCTTCATCCCCATCACAACACAACATGAATACTTTTCCCAACAGGTTCTTTTATTCTTGATCAGCAGTGAATCTCATTCTCATCTTTTGTGCCTTTATCATGTAAACCACAATGCTGGGGGTCCATCCTTTATGAGCTCACAACTGAGAGGAAAGATAGGACAGAATCTATCTACAAAATAGGCTGTATTTGACTGGATAAAAGCAGAGATATGTATGGACCACGAAAGAGCCTCTGGAGAGGGATGAATCTATGGTAAGGGAAGGTATTCCAAGAAAGAGAAGGTATAAACAGGTCAACTGAGTCAAGAAAAGAAATCACAAGGCAAGCTTCAAGGGCTAGAGTAGATTGACAGAATGAAAGAAGAATTGGTAGATAAAGGGATAGAAGCCAGCAAAGAAAAGAGAAATATTAAGGGATTTGCATTCTGAGCTAAGGTGTCTGGATTTTATACCACTGCTTCATTAGAGATTATTCTGTACCAGCCACTAAGGCTGAGGCTTCACTATATCACCACAAATTGTCCTAATAGCACTAAAAATGAATTATTCCTGGCATCCCCTTAGTAACAATATAAGCCTGCTTTAATCACCACTTTAACACCAGAACCTAGGAAAAGATCTAGTGCTTGAAGCATGAAATGCTAACTGGACAAAAATAACTTGTCTGTATGTAGCACCAAAAGTTGATAGTGGCAGGGTTTTCGTTCTAACTCATGCCTGTCTGGTTTCAAGGCCTTTTTCTTTAATCTATTAATCTGGGAAGTGACTTGATCAGTGTCATGCTAGACTGGGAAAGGGAGCAAGACTAGGGCAAAGAGAGCGATTTCAAGGTTACTGCTCTCTCTCCGGTTTACAATCCTAAGGGTCAGTACCAGAGTGGAAGCAATGGAAGCAGAAAGGCAGAAGTGAGAGGCTGTGAAGGAGGAAAAGCAAGAGTGTTGATAAGGAATTGCTTTGTAGGGAGGATGGAAGCAGAAGCTATGGGTTTCAAAAGCTTTATACCTGGGAAAGACAGTAAAGTCAGAGTAAGGGACTAATTTGGGGAACAGGATGATGAAGACAAATACGATGCGATCAGCAAGATAAAAAGAATTATGTGGACACTGCGAGCTCTGTCACACACGTGGAATGATCAAGTTTCTTACCCGAATGTCTTTTGGATGCTCCCCTTCAGCTATCCTCACCATCCAGAGAAACTTGTTGATGTCATCACCAGAGTAGCCAATAACCCCTCCAAAAATAACCAAAACATAATCTACATCCAGACTCCTCATGATTTTATAGGCTGCTGTTTCATTTGAAGACATAGCTTTTCCCACCTACAGAATAAAAAAATGATAACGTGTGTACTTAGTCTCACAATATACTAAAAACAAACATGAATGTACATTTTCACCTTAAGATGGGATGCAGTTCAAGAGTTTATGATTTATGTGGATTTAAATTTTTTTAGAAATGATTTGCTATGAATTCAACAAACTTACTGAGATTTGTAAGTACATCACTAATTATAGCAGAAAGGTCAAAATCAGAATACATGTTCTAATATTTTGCTAATAACTTTCATGAAATTAACATTTGAATATAAAAGCAGACAAGCTTGAAAGAAAAAGAATTTCTTATAACCTCAGTCAAGGGAGTGACCAGAGGTTTAGTCAGCGCAAACATACTCTTCCTCAGTCTACCAGACACCTGATGATTAGCTGCAACACTAACACACACTCAACTGCTCAACTGGCTAACACCGGTTATCTGTTTAAAATCTTTACAGAACAGAAAGGTGATTACCTTAATTTATGTACATTAGTTACTTCCTAGAGTGAACATACTTGGCATATCCATAAAATACAGTGCACTTGGTTTACATATTTGCAAATAATTCTTTATTTATAAAATGGAAAATATAAGTGACATATAGTATCTTACAAATTTCAAATTTTGCCTAATTTTCCAGTGAGCTAAATGATATCTGCCAGAAATCAGCCTACAGTTCTGAATGATACTTATAAATACCATTCTTAAAGTCAGTAACCTACCTTGAACTCATTTTGAGTAAATGTGTCAGTAATGTGGCAGATTCAGCTAAGAGTACTTTCACCCACATTTTCCTGCTTAATTGCAAGGGAAGCCTGGAGATTTGTAATTTTGACCTTTCATTTATGGAACCCTTACCAGTGCAATGTGGCTGTTATTCCAGGTGTTGTTATCCACCAGAGTAGTTCTGTTGGCCATTCCAGCTATCTGATAGCCATAATCCCACCAAGACATCACTCGTGCATGCTCGTCTGTATTTTGCCTTAGCCAAAAGTAAGCTTCTCTAAAATCATCTAATATATTTCTGGTGCTGAAAAGAATCACAATATTCTTTTAGATAACACCTTATAAATGTGAACAGGGTAATTAAAATCTTGAAGCACTAAGCAACTGGATAATTTCACGTGTTAAGGATGACAGTTAAAAACTTCAACGATGGCGGATGGGGGTGGGAAGGAATCAATGAAGAGCTTGACTAGTGCTTCTTAAACCTTAATATGCATACATATCACCTGGATATCTTTTTTAAAAAGCTGATTCTGGTTCAGTAGTTCTGGGGGTGGGGCAAGTCTGACAAGAATCCAAATGAAGCAGAAACTGGGGTGGGAGTGTGGGGAAGCAACATAGAAACCAGCTATTCTAAATTTTAGCTGCATTAGAGTTACCAGAAGGGCTTACACCAAACCAGGTTGCTGGGCCCCACCCCTAGGTTTCTGATTCATAATGCTGCTGCCATGTGTCCAAACACTACACTTTGAGAAAAACTAATGCATATATTATGTATGCAGAGATACTGTGTAAAAGAGCATGAAATACAATGATCGCTACCCACCTCCACCAAAGGGGATGGAGTGGGGGACTGCATGCAAGAAAAACATGGTATATTCAGATGCAGAGCCTCACAAACATCCTATCTTTAAATTCTATTTTTTGAGACAGAAAATAAGTGTAGGTATAAAATCCTTTTGTAGCCACTTTCTTACCCATCATGGTTGTAGGAGGCGAGGACCACACTTGGACTGGAGTAAGCATTGCTTGTGACCCAGGTACAGTGGACCGCAAACATCATCAACAGCATCAGCATCAGCATGGTGACAATGCTCTTTATATTAGGACCTAACCCCTCTTCAGTTTTTTCCTGTTCAGTCACATGTTTTCTCACTTTACCTGCCTGAAATGCAAAAACTCATTAGACAAACTCATCATCTGACTTGCTTTCATTAAGATAGTCAAGGAGCAGAGTTGGGAGAATGTTAATCTATCAATTTAATTCTTTGAGAAGGAAGATGTATAACTGTCAGGTAATTCTTGTGTGGTGTTTTCTAAGAATTATCAAGGTAGAGTCTAAAATCAAATGTAAATGAGAAGGCTTCCAGGGACTATCCTCAATGCAGGATTTGGTCACAGAGCAAAGTATCTCCAGTAAGAAGATGCTTTCAAACCCAGCTGTGCCTATGTTTTACTTAAATACAACGAACATAACCAAATGGCCCCAGTCTGGCAACTTTTTATTATAAAATCTGAATTCCCCATCCTGAACATGACAATGTCCAGTTATGGTGCAGCCCATGTAGGACTTCATTATAGCAAAAAGCTGCATTATCTGAATCAGTCTTCCAATTTCCAAACCCAAACTAATAGATTTGTTAAAATTAATTACATCTTTAAAAACAACAAAACCCCAGCAAAACCTGGGAGAACAGAGCAGAGTCATAGGTTCTAAACTGCAAACTAGTTAAAAAAAACACAAAACAAAACATAACCACAAACACAAAAGCATTTTGTGCTTTAGTAACATAAATCTGTGTGAATTATATTAGACCTATAGTAAGGCAACAATTTCAAAGTTAATACTTATACTGAAGTTTCATTGCTTATTGGCATTTAAAAACCTAGTTAATATTCAAGTAGTAAAGTTTAGTATGTCATCCAAAAGACAAGTGTTCTAATTTTTACAAGTATTTCCCACACTTGCACCAAATGTAACCCTCCTCTTACAGGAGGTTAAAAGTAAATTACATTATATTAGCCAGCCACCTGTTGTTAACACACTGGAAGCTTTTTTAAAGGCACTTTATTCCCTTTATTTTACTCATCGACCAACCAAATATTGAAAAAGTTTGCACTAAACATGGACCTCAGTGATAAGCACTTTTATGCACATAAGGGTTTATAGTGCTAAATTTTATGTAATTTAATAGAGCACCAGGTTTTTGCTCACAAAAAATGGAGGGGGTTTTAGATAAGAGATGGTCAAAAAGAAACAAGAATTCCTTCTCTCATTACATGCTATTTTCTTATTCTGAGTTCAAAAATCCAACCAGGATTCAAACTTTGAGATAAACAGTAGAAATGTCATAGTCAGTCTTAATTCTTTTTAATCACATTTCTTAATATGTATAGTTCTTACTGTGGTGGAAAATAAAGCACATAAAAATTTTAAAGGCCTTACTTTAGATTTCCCACCTTATCATACAAATTTCCTGGGTTTCTTTTGTCATCCTCATCACTGCTGTCCTCCACAGGTGGGTTTTCCCTTTTCATGTCATCCCCCAAATAGTGCTCAAAAACATTTGAGAAGGCAATTGCAGAGAGCATACAGACAACTGGGGTCAAAGTCAACATCAGCCGCACCATCACTCCCGCAAAGTAGACAGCGCTGATTGCATACAGAGCCACTGCAAAGACAAGTTCTCTTATAACATTCCAGAGAAGAAAATGTTCACAGAAAACTGAACACATAACACATTATAAACCAAATCTAAAAACAGACAAACATCTCATGAAAGCTCTTTTTAAATTGATAATAACGACCAACTAATAGCTGTATTTAGAAACTATAACTAGTGTTGACTAAACACTACACATCAACAATTTAAAGAAATGTACTATGATTCAAATCTAATTATAGTTATTATGGGGAATGGGGTAATTCATTATTTGCCAATAGCATTACGTATTAAGAAAATATATAGCCAACAGCTGAAAACATACTTGGTGAATTACATTTTTAGGCACAGTAAGTTTATAGAATCAAATGAAGTCTATGAAAAGCCAGTGCCAATATCTGGCATAAAGCCTACTTTAAAGTAAGAATGGGATGAGAATAACATAATTTATTAACCAAATGTGGAACTTAGTAAGTTACTGCCAAGAGACTGGGAAAATGAAAAAGTAATTTCCAAAAGCCGAAGCCTCCCAGACAGTGTGCTAGCCACAAGGAAAAGTGCTACCATCTCCGCCTGAAGGCTGCATGACTTTACAAAGTCAACTGAATGAGTCATTTGAACCCCTAACTCATTGGAAGCTAATTAAGCCTTTTCTTCCTGACTAAAAAATATTTATTATATCATATTAAGTGTAGAGCACAATGAACTTTTATATATGCACACACCAAGGTAATTACTACCCACATCAAAATATAGAACATTTGTATACCTCCTTAGAAGTATCTCTTACACCTCTTCCCAGTCAATAACTGCCTTCCCCTCTCCCTATGAAAAAGGTAATCACTATTTGGACTTCTAAAATGAAGTTAATTTTCCTTATTCTTGAACTTCATAGAAATGAAATTATATAAAAGTGTTCTCTGTTGTACTGGCATATTTTATTTACCCATGCTATATATATATTTTTTATTAGGTTGTATTCCACTGTGCAAATAGAAGAAAACTTATTTTCTACTGCTGCTAACCTCTGGATGTTTCTAGTTAGAGGCTATTATGGATAAAGTTGACACGTGCATTTTTAAAAAAATTTTATTTTGCTGTCATTAATGTACAATTACACGAACAACATTATGGTTACTAGACTCCCGCTATTATCAAGTCCCCACCACATACCCCATTACAGTCACTGTCCATCAGCGTAGTGAGATGCTATATAATCACTACTTGTCTTCTCTGTGTTATACTGCCTTCCCCGTGTCCCCCCCCACCTACATTATACATGCTAATCATAATGACCCTTTTTCCCCCTTCCCCCTCCCTTCCCACCCATCCTCCCCAATCCCTTTCCCTTTGGTAACTATTAGTCCATACTTGGGTTCTGTGAGTCTGCTGCTGTTTTGTTCCTTCCGTTTTTTTTCTTTGTTCTTATACTCTACATATGAGTGAAATCATTTGATACTTGTCTTTTTCGGCTTGGCTTATTTCACTGAGCATAATACCCTCTAGCTCCATCCACGTTGTTGCAAATGGTAGGATTTGTTTTCTTCTTATGGCTGAATAATATTCCATTGTGTATATGTACCACATCTTCTTTATCCATTCATCTACTGATGGACACTTAGGTTGCTTCCATTTCTTGGCTATTGTAAATAGTGCTGCAATAAACATAGGGGTGCATCTGTCCTTTTCAAATTGGGCTGCTGCATTCTTAGGGTAAATTCCTAGTGACACATGCATTCTTGGACATGTGCACTCATTTCTCTGAGGTATATTCCTAGGATTAGGATTGCTGAGTCATGAAGTAGGCAAAATGTTTAAGCTAAATCTTTTTTGAATGATGCAGTGTTAACATGGCCTTATCCAGAGTCCATGGATCTTTATCAACTAGAGAAGAGTGTCATCCTTTGAATGAAACTTACACAGGTGCTATTTTTTCTCTCCTGACTTCACTCTGGAATAGTAACTTGAGTGTCACTCATAGTCTAGGTCCTATACTTATATAAGTTCAAGTTCTGGTACTACAAATTGTTTGCCTGTAATGACCTTGTGCATTTTACAAAGCTTTTTTCAGTTTCAGGTTTTATCACATGTAAAATAGCCACAACATACTTCTTGTGATGACTGAATCATGTAGAGGTCTTTGGTATCTGCTCATTTTGTCCATTTATATTTTAATGTTAGATCATAAATGCTTGGCTTTAAAATAGTTTGTATTACTAAGTTTTGTTAGTTGGAAAATATACACAAATATATCAGTGAAGAGGGTGTGAGGGTGTTTAAAGGTGATTCTTATTCCATTACAAAATGTACCTGGCACTGAAATGTGGACAATGGGCACCCCTGCAAACTTCTTACTTAGTCAGATCTAACACAGAAGATAACGAAGCCAAGAAGACTGTATTGTCAACATTATAATTTCCAACTCTCAGCCACAGACTATAGTAACAATAACTTCTCAGGAAACATAATAAATTGAATGAAGAATTTATATACGAGTCCCAAGTTAAACAGTTAATAATTAGAGTATTTATAACGCAAATTCACTGAATTTTTCTTGGCTAAGCACTTACACGAAATGAGGATATTTATCTTGAATATTCAAGAGTCAAGCAAAGAAAAACAAAATTTTGAAATGTTAATTTCAGTAATGAAAATAAGTAAATTGTCCAAATCAAAGTATTTATTAGAAAATCTCTTACCAAACACTCTTTCATCGTTGATATTTTTAATGCAGAACCACAGGCCTGCTGGGAAGGTACACACAAGAATATGTAGATCAAAGAAGAAAGACACCCAGGTCGTAGGCTGATGCTCAGACACTGATGCAATAATTGGAATGTGTATTTTTGCATACCTGGTATTAAAAAAGTTAATATTATTTGAAAATAAATGATAAAATAGGAGTTCCCCTTAGATGAATAAATTTTCTTTGTAGATATGGTTTCTATTCCTTACCTTCAATGTAACCTGCTGTATTGGAAATAAATCTGGTCCACACTGGTACAATTAAAACCAATAAACAAGCCATCTCTAAAATGGAAACAATTATCTGAGGCCAGTTTTAGAAGTGTTGGCTCTGACTTTTAATACAAAAATCTTTGCTCAAATAAGAATTTGCTCTGCAGTTTTACACAGAATCTCCTATGTTTGCATCAGCAAGTCTCACTACCTTTTGACTTATTACTAGCAAAAAGAACTTATCCAATAAGCGTATCACCACAATATCTTTTCTAACAAGGAGATGACATGAAGAAAGGTGAGGGAAAAATGAAAGGACAGAAAAAATTATTCTTGAAATTCCATGAGATTCCAAAGTAGTCAGTCTAGAAAGCAAGAATAAGTATGACTAAGAAAAATTTAACCTCATAATTTAACCCCAACTGTAAGAACCGTCAATAACTGGAGCTCTCACTAAAACTCTCTGGTGATCCAGGCTGATCTCTTGAAGTATATGTCTAATTGTTAGCTTTAGTACTTCATACAGAATTTGCTTATGTCCTTTAATTAGACATGGATGAGCCCTTTTGGTATCATATCAAAAGGCAAATGCATTTGATAAATTTAGCAGTGTTTTTATTGGGTCACATAGGGAGTAATGAAGAAGAAAGAGCAGGAAAGGCGGACAGAGGCAAATTATCAACCAGTATTTTCTTATCCTTAGGAAAATATTTTAGAGACAAGAAATTTCACTGAATTGTCTAATTTAAAACCGATTTTTAATATTAATTCATTTTACAATAGCACTCAAAAAAAATCCAACAAAGATTCTCTAGTATATTTGATTAAAAATATCAAGGAACTCAGATAATGTGGTACTAAAAAAAAGTTAAATTTTTTCTTCATATCTACAGTATATGGGTTTAAAACATAGCACCTATCCTTAATGATTAGCAATTAAGACACAAATTTTGAATACACTGGTAAAATTTTTTTTAATTAAAAAAATTTTTAATTATTTAAAAATAATTAAAATTACATAAATGTTACTTGGAATGTTTTGAGAAACAAAACTAAAATAAAGAGTTGCTCATGCAGAACAGAAATATATGATTTACACATAATACTAAAGGGGCTTTCCAAACAAGTATTTTAATAAAGATAAAACACCAGGGATTCAACATTTACTAAACCAGTATATGCAAGATTTTAGAAATGTTTCCCAAGTGCTGGCAGAGATACTGACAATATAAGAACAGAGTAAAAAGAGGTATTTTAATAAAATACAAGGGCAAATAACTTATCTGCACTTACCCAGTGTCCCACAATGAGTAAAACCTGCCACTCCATGGTGCGATGTAACCTTGGAAGGAAAAATGTAGAGGAAATTAATCTGCCTTTTTATTGTTTTTGTTTTATTGGTTGTATGTTTACTGATTATTATGGATTAAACTAGTATTAAAAGAATTTATTTTCTTTTGTAGGTAACAATGTATTTCACACAGTTGGCAGTCAGATAAATATTAGTGGTCAAAAACAAATATCCATGGAGATTACATTTATAGAGAAACACAAGTTGATAGATAAAATTGTACAAAATTTTCCAATTGTCTCTCAAATTTCTAGTTGACTAGTAAAATAAAGCTAAGACACTAAGATAGTAGTGGATAATTTAAAAAGGGGGAAGGTGTCTAAATGATCTACCCAGTATGCCAAAGTTAGATAAATTAAAAAGATGATTTAAAGATTGGTGCCTTTTAACTCCTATCATTAATGCTTCATGATTTTATGAGCTAGGTTGGTAACGTTGACAGATGGAATACCTTTAGAAAGAATGTGACTTGTTTCTAGGCACTGGGGAAGTTAGGGTTAGAAAGTAGCTTAGAATTCAGAAGCAGACTGAAACTAATTTGGTTGAGCGCTTAAAAGTTGGAGAGAGAGAGAATGTATGCACAAAAGAGGTATGTATGCATTCAGCAGGTTAACACCAGAAACTTTAATAATTTTACATAATTTGGGCCTACTCATCTACCAAGAGAAGGATGCTTGAAAGTGGATTTATCAGAGTCTGAAGGAGCAAAATCAAGACAGTGATAAAAAAATCAATTTATATTACATTAAAATTTTATAACCTTTGACTATTATTTTCATGTTGTTTGTAAAGAATACAACTATAGTATTCGACCTTCTAGGATAAATGGAACATGTACAAAATTTGTGTATGAATTACCTTTTTGAATAATCTAGAGACAAGATTCACATCCTACAGGTGATGACACCTACCTGTATAAGTCAAATAGATGACACTAAGGAACACAGCACCTGCAGCTAGTGATACACCCAAAAAGAAAAGGGTCTGGAACTCTTGTTTTGTTAATCGGTCTCTCAGATACTGCAAGAAAGCATAAGCTTGCAGCAATGCAAAGACACCTAATTAAAGAAAAGGATCATATAAATAATCAACAAAGTACTTTTTCAAGGACACTGAAAAATGTTAATTTGGAAAAGCTTAGAATTCAATACTCTGTACCATTCATATAAAAGACTAGGCATTTCATCTAACTGACATTTCCTTTCTCAAATGACAGCCAATTAATACATCCAAAAAATTCTGTTACACATTTTTTTTGAAATGATCACTCTCTCCCATACATGGACCAGGCAAGAAAAATATCATTTTGATAAGTGGAGCCTATTTAACACATTCAATTCCTCCCTTTGTCCCATATTAGAGTGACACGTTTTCGGGGAGGGAAGACGAGGCGAGAAGAAACCTCATTAAAAAACAATCCTAAAATTGACTTAAGGATACAAAAGACTTGGATCATGAGAATCCTGATAGCTACTGTTTATACTGAATGATAGGATGTGATCTTAATCACACACTCATAAAAGATACTAAATTAGCAAACTATAAATAATTCAATGGTAATTAATAATTAGTTAAGTAATACATCAGTAAATTATAAGAGTACTAAGATAAAATTAAAGCAGTAATCACAAAAAGTATTTGTCAAAATGTACAAAACACAATGTAAAAACACTAGATATAAAACTAAAGAAAGACATAAGAACCTTAACCCAACTGGAATGTTGATTTTTCTTTAAAAAATTTTAGTAATAAGGGTTATTTTTAAAAGTTCATTTTAATATTGCTAAATAAGTATCAAAGGTTTAGGTTTTAGGAGACATAATAATGCATATGCATAGTCAGGTGATTGTTTACATGAACATTGCTATCATGATTATATAATCAAAACTGAAACTATACAGTCAAAATTCTCTCAAATTACTACATGGTAATTTCATCAAATTAGAAATGTAAGTGAAAGTAGTTCACGGATTTTTAAAGTGCAAGGTAACAGTAAGGTGTGGGTTCTTAACATTGGCACAGGGTGTGGGGTCCAAGTTTGTGACTGAAAATCTGATAAAAGCTATGGAATATCATCTCAGTAAGTTAAATAAATACACTGATACTTATACAATGTTATAAATAAAATAACTACCCATGGACTTGCTATGAGTCAGGGACCTTGTGTTGAGAATCTCTGACAGTTTTATTCACAGATCTCCCATTATCTTATTAATTGTGACTCCGATTAATAATGGCTAAGGACTCTGCTTACAATGGAGGGGAATTATATGACTTTAATCACTATAAAGCCATTAATTCCAGTTAGTAGATATAAAGTATTTTAGTAAGGTGTTAAAGAGACATAAAAAAATGAACTGTTCCATCTAAATTTGTGAGTGAAAACTCAGTGGTGTAATTACTCAGTGTACAGATAACACTACTATATGTTTATACACTACAAATGTTATTTAGTATTTGCAAATGACATGGATATAGTGTAAAAAGGGGTATTTTGCCTTTCCAAAACAGCAATGTCTGGGAAGATGGGCACATTTGGGAATATAGTATCAGAAAGTCTACATGTAACTATGATGTCCATATTGTATAGTGGTGGTATTTTAGAACCAATATGATGAAAATTAAAAACAACAAAACCAAAATAGAAACAAACCCCACCTTCAGTCCCTTAAAGATTGGCCAGTTACATATTCATATATTCTTTAGAAGAAGGAAAATAAGTATTTTTTCATACCTGCAGCTGCCATATGTTCACTTGTTCTGATTGGCTGGAATCCCACAAAGGGTATCTGCATGGATAATATTAAACCCACAATGTAGAAAGTGCTATATGCTATAAAGACAAAATGGGAAACAAGGATAATTCACTATTACCATTAAGTACTTACATGAAGTACATGTAAACATAAATGTTAACAACTCATATTTTTTAGCAAAGTTTTAAGTGAACTTATTTTAAAAATAGAATCTTGAAGTGATTGTTCTATTTGATACATATTTGATGGTTAATTATAATCATGAAAATTCTTCCAATTTTTAATAATACTATTTTAAATACTGGATTTTATAAAATATCATTTAGAACAGTTTAGGAGCTAATGCTGCTTTCCACTGCACAAAATGGGATCAATTTTTTTTCATTCTATTATTAATAATCACTAAGATAACCCAAGAGGCTATATAATATATAAATGAAATAAGTAAACACCATTTCTCTTGGCATTAATCTGAAGTATGCATGAGTACTTATCATCATATATGAATAGCTGCCATTGTCACAAGGGCTCTCAATTAATTCACACCCTTTTTACAGTCTCTTAATATCTTTGTACAGTATTTACCAGTAAAAGAAAGTCCATACACTAAAGTTTCTATGATAAAAGAAAAGGACTAAGTACACAGAAGTCAAGCCATAAAACAGACTAGTTACTCAATTTCTCAGGGTCTAATAAAGGAAATCTATTTGCTCACAGCATTGAGTATACTACAGTACTCTTGGCTTATAGAAACCTAAATGTAGAGGCAAACTGAGGAGGGCTTATAATTTGTATAACAGACTTATTTTACGTTTTGATGTCCAAGTATCACTAGTAGACAAGTTGATTACAGAGAAAGTATTTGGTGTAACTGCAACTGAAAATTATTCCACTTGTAAAGTTTATTCACATTATTTTATGAAGCACAGTCAATATTTAGTTGTTGACAAATACTTTATTAGAAAAGACTGGAGGTATATTTAGGAAAAGAACTTACAGCATACATGCTACACACTGTACAGTACAGCACACAGCACCCATTTCTCCTCATCCAACTTGGTTCTTAAAAAGAATGTTTATTTGCTTTTAAAAGAAACCCATCAACAGAAGGTAAATTACGGGCTAATGGTTTCAATGTTAAGCTGCTTCCCAAGCTACCTGATAAGAAATGATACAATGTTAGGAAAAAGTTAAGAAGTTCAAGTAAATTTAATAGGAAGGACCACTGTATGTGAGTAAAGTTTCTGATGATCTCAAGCTAATGGAGAACTGGTTCTAGAGGAGACTGCAGAAGTTACCTGTCCGATAACGTACTTTTCAGATATATTAATGTTGAGATGGAATTACTCTCAAGGTACTTGAACAATGCAATAAAAGTTAAGTAAATAAGAATTTTTATTACATGATTTGAACCATCAACCATTTTGGTTGATGGGTTTTCTATTATCAATTTTTTTTTTACAGATCAGTCTTGCATAGAGACACTGACAAAGAGTCACAGAGGAATCAGAATAAAATGGAAATAAGGTCATTATATGATCTTGAACAACTACTTAACAAAAGTTTCAGTTTCCTCACTACAGAATGAAGGGTTTGGACAAGAAGATTTGTAGATCCCCTTTAACAATAATAACGTTAAGATTCTATGATCAATAGGTCTTTCAGATACCCAGAGCTGAGAAATCACTCTAAATAACATTGAACACACAAAGGTGCACTAGAAAGGCCAGGCCTGAGAAAAACCTCAAGTCATTTATGTGTTTAATTATAGTTAAGTCTACTTTTGTCCAAACATCACCACCTCTGAGGCTGGACTCCTCTTTCTTATAAACACAACTGAACATCAAATTTTGTAACACTCAAAGAATTTGGATTAAATATGATAAATGGCACATGCTGAATAAAAAAGCAAAGCCTTAAAAAAAACTGAGGTTAATTTCACATGTAATCATTTTAAAGTGAACAATTCAGGGGCATTTAGTACAATCACAATGCTGTGCAATGAATGACCACTCTTTCTGTCCCAGAACATTTTCATCCCTCTAAAAAGAAATGCCCACACTCATTTAAGCGACTGCTCTCCATTCCCAGATCCCAGCACAAGGCAAACACAAATCTGCATCTCTCTCAATGGAATACTGGTTTTTTTAAGTTGCAAAGACAGAATGTGAAAGTCTCTAGCCTGTTTATATCCTCTAAGTAAAATTTTCCAGAAATAATCACTAGGAGACATGATAGGCACACATACACACATTTGTATTTATATTCTCTCTCTCCATACAGGACTCAACTACACTGTGCTTGGCAAGGTAGAAATTTCAGCAATCACTTGTTTAGTAACTATGAAATTTCAGGGATTTTGCGTAAGTTCATTGCTGTGCATATTCAATAAGAGAAGAATAAACCTGATAATATTCTCAGTTCAGTAGTCTTATGCACTTCAGAGACTTTTATTGTCATTAATAAAGAAGAAAACTATAGAAGCAAATGCACTAGAGTTCAAGTTAACAATAATAATGATGGAGATGAGAAACAATCTTAGGAAACATAAAAGGTCAGATGGGACTTTAATTTGTGTAACTTTGTAAACATAGGTTAATATCAAATAAAACCGAACAGAAACAAGTTGTTAACAATATTTTCCCTCTGAATAGTCCTCTACCCAAATTATCCTTATATATACACCTATTTATATGCACCCATGACACAAAAGCTAGTAAATGTGATATATGCAATAACCCAAAGATAACCACTTTAAGAGAATTAGGCTCATGTCTTCTCTATTTACATAATTTTCTGGATCACTGATCCTGTTTATATAGGGGGATGTATGTTCTATTTCACAGTACTTTTAATACACAGACAAGTACTTCCATTAAGTAAAATTCAGGATTGCTTGCTAGGTAATCTAAAATATCACCAATTCACCTTGCTGAATAACTACGTTTCTCCTGGAATCTGTAAAATTATATATACATCTCTATCCTTCAATTTAAATCCCATTTAGTAACCCAGAAAAAAATAACTAGATTTTAAAACACAGAAGAAAAGAATTAGATATGGTTGAGTAGAAAGAAAGAGTGAAGTAATTCAGTTTAAAAAATAAACACAGTCTCTGGCAAAATGAAAACATGTATTTTTCTTCAGCCTTTGTATTCTAGAATCTAACAGAGTGTTTAGAAACTGACTTTTAAATTAATTCAAATGTTAACTTTATGTCTATTAAGGTCAAGACAGTCTAAAGGCACAAAATCCTATTAAGGTCAACCCTATTCTCTAAGAGTTAAGATATCTAATTGGAAAAATCAGAGATGTAACAAATAACCACAATACAATGAAGCAGGAACACGTGACACGGGTTAAAAAAAAACCCTGGCTCTATAAAAACTTAAAAGGAAGATGAGATCTCTTCTGGACATGAGCACTGAAGAGGGAGTCCTCAATACCTATATACCATACCCTTATGTTCTCAGACGATCTCAATAACACAAACGCATAGCAATCATTTTTCTACCAATTCTTCTATGACCTCTCTAGGAAACTTGACCAAACTCCTATCCACATTTATTACAACTTTCTACCATCCATGTTAAACTACTTTTCTTACCCTTTAAGCCAGAAGAATAAACCTTCCCATCAAAGTAGTGAGCTCTAAAAAAATGCACAAACCCAGTAATGTTGTAAATCATTTATTACATCATGAAAATGTTACCACACTGCCATCCTGTGGAAGCACAATTACTGGCATTCGCTATTGCAGATCTTACTTTCAATGTCTTCAAAGAATTCCAGAAAAAATTACCATTAGAAAGATATTCAAGATCTATTATTCAGTTTGATTATTTTTAACCAAAGAAGAGCTCTTTGATTTGGGACAAACAGTAATTTTCTAAACAGACTATAAACATCTTTTCACACTTAAAGCATTTTTTTAAAAAATCCAAGGGCATGGAATGGGACCAGATTGATACAAGAAATAAATCATTGCCCTTAACTTCAGGTGCACAAATAAGTTGTTCTATAAAAGAAAAGGCACTGCAAGGTATGACTCAAGTTCCACTGAAATTTAAAGTTTTGAAGAAGCCCCTGTTATTTCCCAAACTAACCTGTAAGTATCTTCTTGCTAACAAAGCATAACAATTTAAGCTGACAGCACTTATATTATTTATCATATATAATATGTGAAAAAAATATATTTATTGTATTTTGAATTACTGTTGTACTTCCTTTTACTTAAAGTTAGAAAACATTTTGTGTATCTTATATTCCCATTAACTTTGATCCACCATTAAATAACTGTAACATTTGAGTTGCTTCATCTCCTGGTTGATTAGCCTTGGAAAGGACTAATTCTTTGTCATCCCCCTTCTCCCTCAATCAAAATAGCCTTAACCAAAAGAAATACGTTGGGAAACACTTTAAAGTCCAACTAATTTTGCTTTATTATTAACAAATATGATTATAGTAGGGTTTTTGAAGCCTTTGGTTAATAAAGATATTTTGGTACTTGATTACTGTGAACTCTAGTAAATAAAAGCAGGGTTAAGAACAAGAAACTAATGTGAGTTAAAGCTTAAAAAACAAGTAAGAACAAACAAAAAACATGGATTCTTCCTGACCAGCAGAAATGTTAACCAACTTAACAGACATATAATGAGAAAAATGATTTCTTTTCCAAGGATGCTTCTCACCATTAACTGTGTAGAGAATTGAGTCTTTAAAACTGTTATTTTACAAGCTGTATATATAAAAGCAGCCTAGAAGTGATATTCAAACATTTTAGTACAGAGACACTTAACCACAACTTTTAAAAACAGCAAATATATTTCATACCTATACTAAAATGAAATGAAGAATACTGTAGCAGAAAAAAACAAAGAAATATACCTGGGCTTGAATTTTAATTTTATCATGTGGAAGCAATTCATGTAATTTTTGGCAATGAGCTATCAACAAAGTACACTGAAACATATATATATGTAAGCATGGTGTGTGTTTATATGAAGTACTAATGAAATGCAAATGATTTTCACATAACTTAAAAAGATGAGACAGTGCTCCTTGGTAACTTCTAGAGGTAAAGAGTTACTAAGCCCAGTATCACAAGAATCAATAGTAGACAAATATTGGCAACCTTAACTCACTCACAGACACAGAGTAGAACAATAATTGAAAACCACATGGAATCACAAACCATGCTGCCATTAAAAAACTAAATGATTTGTTTAGGTCCTTCTTAATATGTATTTTTCTTAATGTCAACTACTATCGTTAAGTAGGCTTCTAAATTCATTTACCTAATACCACTAAATCTGTTAAACTTCTACACAATAGCAAATCTTCTGGACTATGAAACAGATACTATTCTCAATGAGAACAGACTCAATGGAATTCTTACTCAGGACTGTTCTTCTAGGCAAGAGCACCAAAATGACTTACTGCTTCTCTTTGGTTTGCAGAACATGAAGATTCATTGTTTTTATTCACTGAAAAAGCCTTTCTTATCAAGCTAATAATTACTGTTACATCATAAGTAAGACCCCTGTTCTAAATATCCTGAGTCCTAATGCAGGAAGATAGAAGAAGGTCAATCTAATTGTCTGTCACATTAACAATACAGGTGGCAGAAGAACATCATCTCCCCTCCAAATGGGCACTTGAGGTAAAAACTTTTCCCCCAAAATAACCTTTAAAACACCCACTGACAACGGTGTAAAAGGAATCCTTAAGTATTTTAAACCAGTTGAAGGAAAATTCACCAGCCTTTTCCTCCAATAACTAGCTTCAATTAAATATCTGTAATAGGATACTCTCCTGGAAAATTCACTTTATGTAAATAACACTCCAACTTCTAACTTTAGAATGAAAACCTGGTATAAAAATTTGGGGGTCAGGGACAAATTATGGTACCCTCTGTTTGCCTGTCTATTCTTGGCCCAGGTCCCGAAGGTACAGTAAAGAGGGAAGGCAAAATAATTAACTCAAGATACAGAATCATTGATAAACTGAAATTCTAGGTAGCATGGGAAAATCACGTTTTAGCGTACATACTCAATCCTCACAAGTATCTATTTCATATACAAACTTTAACAGTAATCTCTTAACTTTGGTAAAACTTTATGTCACAAATATAAAATTGTATAACCCTTTCAATATCTTAAGTCTAAACTATCAAAACAATTTTAGTTTAATTACTTAATTCCTCCTGAGTTATTTTATAATAGTTACTAATTAATAGGTTTTAAAGATGTTCTTATACCTACAACTGCATATCACTACAAAAGGCAAAGCTACATCCATAAAACGTCACTAGCAATTTAAAAAAATCTGTTTCTATAGTAAGAAACAGAACTCTTACGTTTGTTTTTGAATTCTTAGCTGATACACAGATCTCATTAAAAAAAAATTCTATGTTTAAGTCTAATTTTTTTCATATTTGAGTTCTCATTTATTTACTGCAAAACACAGATAACTTCTAATTTCCCCGGTAAATTACAAAAAGCAGTACAAGGTATATGCAAGATCACGAATGTTGCTTCTCTTATATTTCATCAATTAACTCAGGTCTCTACCTCAGTATGCTGTTGCTAATCTTTGTTATTTCACAATACTCCTAACTATTCTTTCCAGCACAGATTTTCCAAGTCTTTGGAATGGGTCATGTTAATAAAAATAAATATTAATACATATAATAAAGAGTTAATGTCATAAATACATAGCTTTAGCTGTTAAACTCCATGTGAACAAATGGGAGGTGTTTCTGACCTTAGCCCACAAAATTAAAGCCCTTTCTAAAGTTTTCCAAGGGACACTACAAAATGAGGGATGTAATTCTACATATTTTAAGAAATAAGATTGGTAACAGTCTTCCCTATTTAAACAGACACCAGATTTTGTTTGTAAAAAGAATGGATTTAGGAGCAGAGGTAAAGTGTTTATGTGGTAAGTAGAAATTAATGGATGGCAGCTAAATCTTCAAGTGTAGGGATAATAGAAGATCAACAGAAGTATCTAAAATTGGGGGGGGGGGAGCAAGAAATAGAGAAGTCTCAAGTTATGATACTGTGATTTATAAGAAATACATATTTGGTCTGCATCCACTGTTCCTGACACAGAGCTCCTAAAATGTTTGTAATTTCCTAAATTATAAGAATGATAAAAAGCACCTTTTGTTATGTATTGAGGTGATTTGGGGATGTGACCAAAGGATGGGGGTTGGTTACCAACCACCCACAGAGAGAACTGAATTTTCAGTCCCACCCCCTGACCTCTGGAGAAGGGAAGAGGGGCTGGAGATCGAGTTCAATCACCAGTGGCCAATGTTTAATCAATCGTGGCTATTAATAAAACCTTCATAAAACCCGAAGGACAGGGTTTGAAGAGGTTCCAGGTTAATATGTGGAGCTTTGGGTAGAGTGGTGTGCCTGGAGAAGGCATGGAAGCTCCACACCTCTTCCCCGTATCTTGCCCAATGTATCTGCTTCCATCTGGCTGTTCCTGAATTGAATCCTTTTATAATAAACCAATAATTCAGCAAGAAGAATGTTTCTCTGAATTCTTTGAGTCACTCTAGCAAATTAATCAAACCTAAGGAGGGGGTCGTGGAATTTTCTGATTTTACAGTCATCTGGTTAGTAGCACAGGTGACAGCCTGGACTTGCAATTGGCGTCTGAAATGGAGGTAAGTCTTATGGGGCTGAGCCTTTAACCTGCAGCATCTGATGCTCTCTACTGATAGATGATTGTCAGAAGTGGGCTGAACGGTAGACACCTAACTGGTACCAGAGAATTGTTTCCGCACAGCCACACATGTTGGAATTGGTGACCAGAATCCTCTAAAAGTGTATTAGTGGTAAAAACTAAAAGAAACAATTGAAAGAACCAAAGGTGGTTGCCTCTGGGGATGAGAACTTAAGGGTGTAAGCCAGTTAAGGAAAAAGGTGGAGAAAGGAGCTGTTGAACCTTGTAATAACATTTACTTTTTCAATTATATACATTTGTCTTAAAATTTAAAATTATAAATAGAAACAGCATAGCACCCTATTAGAAGTTGTGTTTCAGTTGCCATTTTGTATTTTACATACACACCAGTGCTTCTTCTGCACTATATTTTTCATAATTAAAAACAGTTGTAGTGAAAGTTTATTTTCAGATTAAAAAAAAAAGAACACCTTTAGACTCACCTTGGAGTTTTATCCCTTTAGTCTTTATAATTACCCCTCTGGCCTCTGGAACTTTTTCTTCTTGTCTGGCTATTTCCGCCTAACTTTAATATCAACACCAGAAGCAAACACTTAAATAGCACTTGTGTTATAATCCTATTATACTTTCCATATATTAACTCATTTATCCTTAAAACTTTGCAAGGTAGGAATTATCATTATCTCCATAGGACATTAAGGCATACAGGAAGTAATCTGCCCAAAGCTGCACCATGAGTAAATCACTAGGCCAAACATGGAATCCTGTTAATCTGGCTCTCAGTGCAGACTCCTACCCTCGAGATTGCAGCACCTATCAATGCTGGTTACATCATCACAAATCCTCTGTATCTCTGCTTCTATACTAGTTTCTCCTCTCAAGATCAAGATTTTTCTCCAAAACTTTCAGAAGGACATGATTAGTTGGAAAGGCCATCAAGACTTGCCTCAACTTGAAGTCAAACCTGACTTTCACAAACTTTTTCCTATTTCCATTTTGTTCACATGCTGTAATTGCATTGTAATAATGCATTATGTTGTAGAAAATAAACTCCTTAGAGGAAGGTCATTTTCATCATCTGTATAACCTGATGGCTAGCACAAACTTAGTATCTATTAGATACTGAATAAATCTCTAGTGAACTGATTTGTTTAAATTTACTAAAAAAAAATAATTATGGTAGAATTAGACAAACTAAATTCTAGTGCTTCCAGCTTTTGCATCATAGAATTTTTTACACAGTTTTTTTTTATTAAGGTATCACTGATATACAATCTTATACTCAGATTTCACATGAACAACACTGTGGTTACTACATTCCCCCCTATTATCAAGTCCCCACCACATACCCCATTACAGTCACTGTACATCAGCATCGTAAGATGCTAAAGAGTCACTACTTGTCTTCTCTGTGCTATACTGCCTTCCCCGTGCCGCCCCAAACTTAAATTTTTAAGTTTATGTGTAGGTTAATCTAGCATTAGGTATGTTTTAAGTATAAATATTGGTAAGGTCTTTGGTTTTATTTTTAACTCACTCAGTAGTATAGCTACCAAGTATTAATATTGGTAAGGTTTATGGTTTTATTTTTAACTCACTCAGTAGTATAGCTACCAAGTATTAATATTGGTAAGGTTTATGGTTTTATTTTTAACTCACTCAGTAGTAGGATTATCTTCTTTTTTCATAAGCTATACAATCCTAGAATAATATGTACAAAACTAAAGTATGTGGTATGTCTATTAACACTTCACTCTCAATGATGGTTCCCAGCGAATATTATCATCAAAATATTTTAGATTTAACAGGGAAAGTAATTCTGTTACTCTCCTTACCCAAATTACTTCACTAAAGAAAACAAAGACAACACTATAAACAAATGGCTTCAGTGACATTTAAAAATCACTTATCAGTACTAGAAACCAATTTCTTCCCTCTTCTTAAATTATTGTTCTAATTTAATGAGACCCTTATAAGTCATAAAAGATAAAATTCACATTTCTATAATGAAAAAGCAAGTCTCATTTTATTACAAATTTAATATACATTCATTGTAGAAAATTTGGAAAGCAAAGTTTGAAGAAAAAAATATCACCAGTAATCCTTGCTATCTGCTTTTTCTTAACATTTTCCTGTGACATCAAATACTAAAAAAGATTGCATTTAATGGTGCCATAATGTTTCATATGAATACTAAAATTTAAGTTATAAATTAAAATTTCCCTACTGGACATTTAAACTATTTTACAAGTTACACTACAGTGAACATCCCTAAACATGTCTTTATATTTTTATTTCCTATGACATAAAGTGAAATAAACTTTTTCAAATTAGAAAGGTTAAATCATCTTATATCCCATCAGTGATACCTACAAACGAGTATTTCTATAAATGCAAAGATTTTTGTGTTCTTTCTTCCTGTTGAAACACTGGAATGCTATATGTAACAATTTTATGTAATTCACCTCCAAATATAGTGAAATTCCACAAGTCCAATATATTCACAAACAGTTCCCTAACCCAAATTTCATTAGGTAGAAAGGTTTTTCCTACCCCTTACATCTCAGCTTTTCTTACACCCTACTCCCCATTCTTATGCCACTCCCACCCTATAGATCCACATTACCTTCCACATGCCTCCTTTTCCACATGTGAACAAAGTGACAGTTTTCCCTGGTTTAATAACTAAGAGCATGTGCAAAAAAAATTGAAGGGAAAATAACTGTTGCATAACTATTTCACATGATTCATTAAAAAAATGATTTAATTTGATACTTAGAACCCAATCAAACTTTTGATTTATATGATTATGAGCCTGCCATTTATCAATCCTTATTTTTCTATTTCTGTTCATGAGGAGGGGGAGCTATAGAAAAAGGATGTTATATGCCAAAATCTGAGAACAATCTATATACATAAAACACTTTATAATGCTTCCATTATTTTTCAGGACCATTAAGTTAGGTTAAATCTAACTTAAATCCTGATGCTTTGGGGATAAAGGAAGATAACAATTGTTCTATACCACCACTTTCCATACATTTAAAAGTAAATTCCATGAAAGTGCATGAAATTTCCTGAAATAATCTTAGTTACATGAGTAGAATAAGCACAGAACAAATGAGGAGGGAGTAGATAATTTGGTCACTGTGAAATTATCTGAGACATTTAATAATCTAGCTTCATGTATACTATCCTTAAACCATTTTGTATTTTTCTTCCCTCTGAAAAGCAGAAATATTCTCAAGCACCTACCAAAGCAATATTAATCGCATGCTTTTCTGAAGTGGCAGGAGAAATCCTATTCATAGAATGTAAGGTCTTTCCTCAATTCTCATTCTACTAGATCTTAGCTGACATTCAAGAGGAGTTGGACATTACTCATGTTTTAAATCTGTATGTAGGAAAATACATCAATTTGACCTCTTTAACAAAGTGTTTATCTCTCTGTCTTTTCTTTTGGCTATTCTTCCTTTTCCTGACTCATGGGCAAATTTTTACAAAAGTCTACCCCTCAATCTTCTCCCAACTCTATTTTCCTATTAAATTTTGAGGATCCCAAACTTTCTAAATTAAACAAACAACTATCTCTTAGTTCTCCTATAACAGTTTAACTTAAAAGAATTTTATTTCTTACATATTTCCAAAACAAAAAGCTGAGCATTATGTTTCAATCTATCATTCTCCTTTCTGGATCCCAGTGATTGTTATTTAGTGTTTTCCAGATAGAAAGGTATCATTGGTTGATGTACTTCAACAGTAGGGTATTTATTACATGTGGTTTTATTTACATGCAATATTAACTGTGTGGTAGGCACAGAGTTACAGTGATTTTTAGCATCATGGTCTGTGGAGCCAAAACATCAGTTCAGGCTGCAGTTCCATCATTAGCAACTTGATCTTGAGCAAATTATCATGTCTTCTCTTGTTTCCTCATCTGTAAAATGAGGGTAGTAAAATGACCTACCCTCAGTGTGGTTATGAAAAATTAAATCAATTAAGTAATATAAAGAATTTAAGACACTTTGTGGTGTATAATGAGAACTTGGTATTATTTCAGTGGTGATTATAAAGTATGCTGAAATGGCTGTAAATGTAATTACTAATGAATTTTTAAAAGTGATATAATTCATACTCTATTCACCCTTAAAAATGTTCCACTGAGTTGTTTTTATTATATTCACAAAGTAATGTTACCTATCACCACTATCTAATTCCAGAACATTTCCTCATCCCCAAAAGAAACTCCATGCCTATCAGCAGTCACTCCTCCACTCCCCAAACCCCTGGCAACCATTAAATCTAATTTATCTCTATGGATTTGTCTATTCTTAACATCTTATACAAAAAGAATTCTACGGTATGTGTTCTTCTGTGTCTGGCTTATTTACCTTAGCATAATGTTTTCAAAGCTCATGATATAAACACGTATTGGTATTTCATTCCATTTCATGGCTCAATAATGTTCCATTGTATGTGTATATCAGACTATCCCTCAGCTGACTGACATTTGGGTTGTCTTCCTATTAAGGATAAGGAACACTGCTATGAATATTAGTGTATATGTTTTTACATGAATGCGTATTTTCAATTCTCTTGGGTATACACCTAGGAGTGGAATTGCTGGGTCATGTGGTGACTCTATGATTAAGGTTTTGAGGAACTGCTAAACTACTATGTTTTTTAATCAAGTAAACAAGCCTTTTATCTTTGTGTTATTGCTTTCCAACAACATTGTTATAGCAGAATTGTATTATTTTACTAAGGCATTGGTTTCAGATCATAACTTCTCTATGATTAATTCAACCCATAGAAGTTCTCTCTCTATCATGGAAAATGAGATCTAACATTGGAGATACCATCTATCACTAAGCATTTTACTCAAAAGATATGTTTTAGGAAAGATTCAAGATGGTTGCATGAGAGGTGAGACAGAGAACTCCTTCCTACCAAAACCACATATAATATGAAAATATAGTTAATACAACTAATCCTAAAAAAGCAACAGGAAAGAAGGCTGCACCAGACTGCTTACACCTGGAGAACAGAGCAGACCTCACCAAACAGGGTAACGTACCAGAGCCTTGATCTGGCGGGACCCAAGCCCTTTGCCCACCCCAGCTCACCAGCAGGAGCAAGAGAAATGGAGTGGGAAGGGGGTGGAAGCCTAGGACTGCTGAACACCCAGCCCTGGAGATCTGCTTTGGAAGCACAAACCTACATTGCATGATGCTCTGGAGATTAGTGGGATTGGAAAGATAAGAGAGGCGGAATACTTGGAGAGACTGAGATTCCAGCCGTTTGTGGAAGACAGGGATCCACATCTAGCTGCTCTGGGACAAAGGAAAGGCAGGCAGTCTGAGAGGCTTCCTAGCAGTGAGAGAGCTGCTGAAGGGGCAGGGTTTGCACAGAGCTTGCTGCAAGGGAGAAGGGATAGGTGGACAAGCCTGTCTGGGAGCACTCTGCCCAGCAGGTTGGGAACTTTCAGGAGCTTCAGGAGCTCCACCCCACTGGCTGGCTACTCCACTCTGAAGTACCCCACTATGATATGGAGCCTGCTGGGCCTTCCTCCTGGCCTCTGGCAATGGCTCGCAAACCAGCAGTGACAGCCCTGGTGTCAGGCCAGCCAGAGGGAGGCCCCACCTACAGCAGCTACAGACGCAAAGCACAGAGGCTTACACCTGTGTGCTTGGCACACTGGTTCTGACAGTGGAGACAGGCACTGCAGCCGAGAAGCAGGAAACAGATCTGTCCTCCCCAGGAAGCAGCACCTCTCTCCTGTAACCCCCAACATCACTCCAGGGGCTGAGCAGCTCCAGAGACTAGAGCTTCTGGGCACTTGAGGGCACCACATACAAATATGAAACCTCCAAGGAACCTGGTTCAAACAAAAATCTCAGGAACACCAGAAAAAGCGCAAAATGAAACTGAACTCACCAATCTTCCTGAAAGAGAGTTCAAAATAAAAATTATAAACATGCTCATGGAGGAAAAATATTCAAGAACTCAAGAGATGAATTTGGGATGGAGATTCAATCATTAAGAAATTCCATATCTTAAATGAAACATACAATGGAGGGATTTACAAGCAGCTTAGATGTAGTAGAAGAGACAGTAAATGGAATAGAAATTAGAGAAGAGGAATACAAAAAAGTTGAGGCACAGAGGGAAAAAAGGATCTCTAAGAATAAAAGAATATTGAGAGAACTGTGTGACCAATCCAAATGGAACAATATTTGCATTGTAGGGATACCAGATGAAGAAGAGAGAGGAAAAGGGATAGAAAGTGTCTTTGAGGAAGTAATTGCTGAAAAATTCCCCAATCTGGGGAAGGTGATAGTCTCTCAGGCCATGGAGGTGAACAGATATCCCCACACAAGGGACCCAAGGAAAACAACATCAGGACATATGATTATTAAAATGGCAAAGATCAAGCATAAGAACAGACTTTTAAAAGCAGCGAAGGAGAGAAAAAAGATCACATACAAAGGCAAATCCATCAGGCTATCATCAGATTTCTCAACAGAAACCTTACAGGCCAGAAGGGAGTGGCATAATATATTTAATGCAATGAAGCAGAAGGGCCTCGAACCAAGAATATTCTACCTGGCAAGAATATCACTTAAATTTGAAGGAGGGATTAAACAATTTTCAGATGAGCAAAAGCTGAGAGAATTTACCACCCACAAACCACATCTCTACAGTGCATTTTGGAGGGACTGCTAAAGATGGAGATATTTCTAAGGATAAATAGTTGTCACCAAGGGAAATAAAACCACAGAAAAAAAAAGTAGAACAATTAATTACTAAGCAGAAGCAAAATCAAGTCAACTACCCCCAAAGTCAATCAAGGGATAGACAAAAAGTACAGAATATGATACCTAATATATAAAGAATGGAGGAGGAAAAAAAAGGAGGAGAAAAAAAAAAGCTTTAAATTGTATTTGTAATAGTATACCAAGTGAGTTAAGCTAGACTCCTAGATAGTAAGGAAGTTACCCTTGAACCTTTGGTAACCACGAATCTAAAGCCTGCAATGGTAATAAGTACACACCTATTGATAATCACCCTAAATGTAAATGGTCTGAATACACCAATCAAAACACATAGAATCACTGAATGCATAAAAAAACAAGACCCATCTATATGCTGCCTACAAGAGACTCACTTCAAACCCAAAGACATACACAGACTGAAAGTTAAGGGACGGAAAAAGATATTTCATACAACTAATAGGGAGAAAAAAGGAGGAGGTGCAGTACTTGTATCAGACAAACTAGACTTCAAAACAAAGAAAGTTAACAAGAGACAAAGAAGGATATTACATAATAATAAAGGGGTCAGTTCAACAAGAGCACGACTATTATAAATATCTATGCACCCAACACAGGATCACGTACATATGTGAAACAAATACTAACAGAATTAAAGGGGGAAATAGAATGCAATGCATTCATTTTAGGAGACTTCAACACACCACTCACTCCAAAGGACAGATCAACCAGACAGATAATAGGTAAGGAGACAGAGGCACTGAACAACGTATTAGAACAGATGGACCTAATGAACATCTACAGAACACGCGATCCAAAAGCAACAGAATACATACTCTTCTAAAGTGCACACAGCACATTTTCAAGAAAAGATCATATACTAGGCTACAAAAAGAACCTTAGTAAATTTAAAAAGATAGAAATTGTACCAACCAGGTTCTCAGACCACAAAGGTATGAAACTAGAAATAAAGTACACAAAGAAAACAAAAAAGCCCACAAACAGATGGCGGCTTAACAACATGCTCCCAAATAATCAATGTATCAATGACCAGATAAAAAGAGATCAAGCAATATATGGAGACAAATGACAACAATAATTCAACACCGCAAAATCTGTGGGATGCAACAAAGGCCATGCTAAAAGGGAAGTATATTGCAATACAGGCCTACCTCAGGAAAGAAGAACAATCCCATATGAACACTCTAAACTCACAATTAACGAAACTACAAAAAGAAGAACAAATGAGCCCAAAGTCAGTAGAAGGAGGGACATAATAAAGATTAGAGCATAAATAAATAAAATCGAGAATAAACAATAGAATCAATGAAAGCAGGAGCTGGTTCTTTGAGAAAATAAAGAAAATAGATAAACATCTAGCAAGACTTACTAAGAAAAAAAGAATCTATGCACATCAACAGAATCAGAAATGAGAAAGAAAAAATCACTATGAACACCACAGAAATACAAAGAATTATTAGAGAATACTATGAAAAATTATATACTAACAAACTGGATAACCTAGAAGAAATGGACAACTTTCTAGAAATACACAACCTTCCAAGGCTGACCCAGGAAGAAACAGAAAATCTGAATAGACCAATTACCAGCAAGGATATTGAATTAATTATCAAAAAAACTACCTGAAAACAAAATCCCTGAACCAGATGGTTTCACTGTTGAATTTTATCAAACATTTAGTGAAGACCTAATACCCATCTTCCTTAAAGTTTTCCAAAAAGTAGAAGAGGAGGGAATACTGCCAAACTCATTCTACAAGGCCAACATCACTCTAATACCAAAACCAGGCAAAGATACAACAAAGAAAAGAAAATTACAAAACAACAGCTCAGATGAACAACACAGATGCAAAAATATTCAATAAAATATTAGCAAACTGAATTCAAAAATACATCAAAAAGATCATCCATTACGATCAAGTAGGATTTATTCCAGGGATGCAAGGTGGTACAACATTCAAAAATCCATCAACATCATCCACCACATCAACAAAAAGAAGGATGAAAACCACATGATCATCTCCATAGATGCTGAAAAAGCACTCAACAAAATTCAACATCCATTCATGATAAAAACTCTCAACAAAATGGGTATAGAGGGCAAGTACTTCAACGTAATAAAAGCCATATATGACAAACCCACAGCCAACATTATACTTAACAGCGAGAAGCTGAAAGCTTTTCCTTTAATATCGGGAACAAGACAAGGATGCCCACTCTCCCCACTTTTATTCAACATAGTACTGGAGGTCTTACCACGGCAATCAGACAAAACAAAGAAATAAAAGGCATCCAGATTGGTAAGGAAGAAGTTAAACTGTCCCTGTTTGCAGATGACATGATATTGTACATAAAAAACCCTAAAGAATCCCCTCCAAAACTACTAGATCTAATATCTGAATTCAACAAAATTGCAGGATACAAAATTAATACTCAAGAAATCTGTGGCATTCCTATACACTAACAATGAACCAGCAGAGAGAGAAAATCAGGAAAATAATTCCATTCACAATTGCATCAAGAAGAATAAAATACCAAGAAATAAACCGAACCAAGGAAGTGAAAGACCTGTACTCTGAAAACTACAAGACACTAGAGAGAAATTAAAGAAGATACCAATAAATGGAAACATATCCCGTGCTCATGGATAGGAAGAATAAATACTGTTAAAATGGCCATCCTGCTTAAAGCAATCTGCAGATTCAAGGCAATCCCTATCAAAATACCAACAGCATTCTTCAACAAACTAGAACAAACAGTTCTAAAATTCATATGGCACCACAAAAGACCCTGAATAGCCAAAGCAATCCTGAGAAGGAAAAACAAAGCAGGCGAAATTATGCTTCCTGACTTCAAGCTCTACTTACAAAGCCACAGTAATCAAGACAATTTGGTGCTGGAACAAGAACAGACCCACAGACAATGGAACAGACTAGAGGGCCCAGATATAAACCCAAGCATATATGGTCAATTAATATACAATAAAGGAGTCATGGATATACATTGGGGAAATGACAGCCTCTTCAACAGCTGGTGTTGGCAAAAGTGGACAGGTACATGCAAGAGAATGAAACTGGATTATTGTCTAACCCCATACACAAAAGTAAACTCCAAATGGATCAAAGACCTGAATGTAAGTCATGAAACCATAAAACTCTTATAAGAAAACATAGGCAAAAATCTCTTGAATATAAACACGAGCAACTTTTTTCTGAACACATCTCCTGAGGCAAGGGAATCAAAAGCAAAAATGAACAAATGGGACTACATCATGCTAAAAAGCTTCTGTACAGCACAGGACACCTTCAGCAGATCAAAAAGGCATCTTACAGTATGGGAGAATGTATTTATAAATGACATATCTGACAAGGGGTTAACATCCAAAATATATAAAGAACTCACATGCCTCAACACCCAAAAAGTAAATAACCCTATTAAAAAATGGGCAGAGGATATGAACAGACACTTCTCCAAAGAAGAAATTAAGATGGCCAACAGGCACATGAAAAGATGCTCCACATCACTAATTATAAGGGAAATGCAAATTAAAACCACAATGAGACATCACTTCACACCACTTAGGATGGCCCACATAGTAAAGTCTAGTAACAACAAATGTTGGTGAGGATGCAGAGAAAGGGGAACTCTCTTACACTGCTGGTGGGAATGTTAACTAGTTCAACCATTATGGAAAGCAGTATGGAGGTTCCTCAAAAAACTCAAAATAGAAATAACATTTGACCCAGGAATTCCACTCCTAGGAATTTACGCTTAAGAATGCAAGAGCCCAATTTCAAAAAGACATATGGACCCCTACGTTTATCACAGCACTATTTACAATAGCCAAGAAATGGAAGCAACATAAGTGTCCATCAGTAGATTAATGGATAAAGAAGAGGTGGTACATATACACAATGGAATATTATTCAGCCATAGAAGAATACAAATCCTACCATTTGCAATAACATGGGTGGAGCTACAGGGTATTCTGCTCAGTGAAATAAGCCTGGGAGAGAAAGACAAGTACCAAATGATTTCACTCATATGTGGAACATAAGAACAAAGCAAAAACTGAAGGAAGAAATAGCTGCCGACTCACAGAACCCACAAATGAACTAACAGTTGCCAAAGGGAAAGGGACTGAGAAGGATGGGTGGGAAGGGAGGGAGAAGGGGAATAAGGGGCATTACGATTAGCACACGTAATCTAGGGGTGTGGCACAGGGAAGGCAGTATAGCACAGAGAAGACAAGTAATGACTCTATAGCATCTTACTATGCTGATGGACAGTGACTGTAATGGGTATGTGGTGGGGTCTTGAGAATAGGGGGAATCTAGTAACCACAATGTTGCTCATGTGATTGTATATTAATACCAAAAAAAAAAAGATATGTTTTAAAATCTGTAGAGAATAAGGATTTTGTAGTGAAAATACTCAGTCTATGCTATGGTCTGTCCCCCAAAATTTGTATGTTGAAAACCTAATGCCTCAGGAGACAGTATTAGGAGGTGGCCTTTGGGTCGTGGTTAGATGATGAAGTGCTCCAGGGATTAGTACCCTTTTAAAAGAGGCCCCAGAGAGCTAGCTCACCTCTTCCACATTGTTAGGACAAAGCAAGAAGTTGCCACCTATGAACCAGGAAAAGAGCCCTCACAAGAAGGAGACCATTCTGGTGCCTTGATCTTGGCCTTTCCAGCTTCCAAAACTGAGAAATAAATTTCTGTTGCTTATAAGCTACCTGTGATATTTTGTTATAGCAGTCCAAATGGACTAAGACAGGATGTTGTATATTATGCAGAAAGGGCTTTCAAAATTTATTGAACTGTTTACTTTGAGGGTGTTCAATCCCTTACAGTGAGTAAGCTGAATTTGAATATGTACATGTGAATGATTTCCATGACAGAAATGCCCATTCCCCCAAATTAAAAAAAAAAAAGCTGACAAATATTAAATACAGGCTAATTTCTACAAAAACTTATCAAGGAAAGGTTGGTAACAATGCACTTACTTAAAGCCTTCCTCCCCAACTCCCATATTAATATAAAAAGCAGAGTAAGTATAAATTATTTTCATCTTTTCATGGATAACACTGGCCAAAGAGAAATGTCTGTACAATAAAAAGAATGTACATGAAACACCTCTTAGATGTTAACAAATTTCAAGTCCAATCACTTACCTATGTAGACTCTTTTGCTGTATCTCTGCATCAGTAACAACACAAATACATGCAGTGGAATAAGGTTGATAATAAACACATAGCCACCCCAAGCAGAGACCTATGGGTAAAGAAATACCCAGTTAATGATTTATGTTTGCTTTTTAAAATAGGTAAGCTTTATTTGTCATGAAAATCTAAACATATCATAGACAAATATAAACACTAGGATTTTTAGCAATTTTGAGAGATGCTTAAAAATGAATTTAAATGACTTACAAATAACCTATTTCTCCTTATTTTTACTGACAAAATAAAATAATCAGATAAATGCATTTTTACATTCACTGGAGATGCGGTCAAATTAAATTAAACAATTAAGGGAATGATGAAAACATTTTAATTTCAATTGGCAGTGAAAAGACTGTCATGAAGATAAAGACTTTTAGGATAGCAATATAAATTTTAAAAAGAAAATAATGCTATTTACGTTCCCCATTTTTTATGATAAATACATTGCAAGAAACTTCACTGAGAATAGGAGCAATGAATATCAGCACCAGTGAACAACTCAGCTAAAAGGACTACTCAGATGACCTGGATATGCTTTGAGATAATCAAAATAAAAAGTGCTACCTTGGGTATAAATTATTTCCTACTAATGAATTAGAAATCACGATCCCATTTTAATGTTTAGCCTGTATCACAAAGTTAGCATCATCTACTTAATCAGAATTGAGCATGTTCTGGTCTAAATTAATAAAGATTCTAAAGATGACATTATTCTCAACCAATAGAATGGAGTTATTTTTAAAGTACATTCTGTAATAGGCAATAACGTATTGTCAACATCCCAGTTCTTGGATATGCTCTAATAATTAAAACCTTGAAAGAACCATCTATACCAGCAGTCTCAGGAAACCATATGTTAACATACATATTCTAACAATTCTGCCCTTTGTCTAAAATAGTTCAGAACCACTTTTAAGGAGTAAACCACTCAGTTTACAATGTATACAAGAACATCGTTTTTTGCTGCTCAGTCACATGCTATTTTTCAGTGAAAACAATGTTGATCTGATTTTGAGCAAGAGTGCTAACTGAAGGGCTTCTAGTTATTTCCAAAATTTAAGTCTAATTTAAAAGACAATGAACTTGCTATTACTGAGTACAACTGCATAGAATGTGCCCCAGGCTCTAGCCAGTTTAAAAGGGGTATGGATAATTTGGATGCAAATTCCATCATATTTATTTAAAAAAAAGTAAACAGAGATTATCATTAATTGCCAGCACAAAACTACTATGTAGGCTGTGGTGTGGAAAAGAAAGGCAGGAGAATGAAGACATAATACTGAATCCACATCTTAAGTATCTGTTGAAAAAATATAGTTAAGTTTATGCATTAGAGGATATGCCTGTTATTGAGGTCAAGTTGTACATCTGAAAAGAAAAATTTTGTTTCACTTGCTGCAAATACTCTATTTGAAGGGTTGAGTATTAGCCCTCCTCACTAAGGCAAAAGTTCATAAAGGCCCCAGAGATGTGGGTAGGAAAGAGGATGGCAGTAATGAAAGAGAATACATAAAACATAATCAAGATCCTAAAGATTTCAGAAGAAAGGAAGTGGAGATCTAGCCCTGGATAGAAGAGAATGATGAAGAATTGGTCTAACTGCCAAAGATATGTTGGACTTCATGTGGTTTCAAATATGAAATCTTACCATGTAGAAATACGATAAGCAGCAGCACATTGTCCAAAAAACTGACCCGGTTTTTACAGATTTTACCTAAAAAAAAAAAAAAAGCAACTGATAAAATAAAAATGTTTTTAAATGCTTCTGGCTGAATAAAAAAAATTTAAATGCTTAGTAACCTTGTACTACAAAAAGCTATGACTATTTAAAAAAAAAAAGTACTGAGGTTATCTAGATATTCAGATCCACGGAGTATATACATTCACATCAGTGAGCAGCAGTCAGACATTTTAGGAATAGTTTTGGTTTTTTATTTTTTGCTATGTAGTTTTCAGTAAAAGGAATAATCTTAAAATGAACAAATTATATTTTTCCATTTTCTGTTAAGGTGATTAATGTATCAACAAATTGAGATTTTATTTAACAAAATAAATTTGTTCGGTAAATCTGCATTTTCATACGGTTGGTTTGATTAGATGTAACACTTTAATCTGTAATTTTTCTTCATTTGAATACATGGTCACCTATATCTCACAAATAAATCTAAGCATCAATTTTTGAAAACTTATCATCCAGTGATTTTCAGATACCATAATCAATTATGTTCAAGAAATTTATACCCCTAAAATAATTTCTAGAAGGCCTAATGATGTCAGTAAAATTCTAAATTAAACTGGAAGGACAACCTGCAACAAATGAAGATTCAAAAAATTGATAATTATCTACCATCTTTAAAAAACTAACCAAGAAAACAATCCCCAGAGTTCATCTGAAACAGCAAAATGTATTAACACTTTCAGAAAACTGAATTTTAAATTTCAAAAATGAGAATAAGTACTCATACCAAGAGCAAAGGGTCATCTTTTAAGATGAATCAATGACTGTCCCAAAGAAGTAAGACACAAATCCCATTACAAGCAATTCTGGATTAAGAGTTATCTTTACCTCCTGACAGGAAGTTAAATTTAACAATATTTTATAGAGCTGATTTCAAGAAATTCTTTACTTTTAAAATAGGCCTCTACAAAGGGAAAGGGACTGGGGAAAATGGGCGGGAAGGGAGGGATAAGAGGGAAAAAGGGGCATTACGATTAGCAGATGTAATGTTGGGGGGGCACGGGGAGGGCAGTACAACTCAGAGAAGACAAATAGTGATTCTATAGCATCTCACTACGCTGATGGACAGTGACTGTAATGGGGTTGGTGGGGGGGAC
The DNA here is from genome assembly GCA_032199065.1 of Smutsia gigantea. NCBI lineage: Eukaryota > Metazoa > Chordata > Mammalia > Pholidota > Manidae > Smutsia > Smutsia gigantea. The sequence continues at coordinate 81,347 of JAVSCE010015626.1, read as the reverse complement.
CTGATGAAGGGGTAGTTTAATAATCGTAATATTGCACATGTAATTGTAAATTAATGATAATAAAATAAATTATATTAAAAAAAAAATAGGCCTCTACTAGTACATTAAAACAAACTACAGGTGACACCCAAACTTTTTGGAGAATGGTAAAAGCAAAACTGTTAGGCAGGAAAATACATATGAGCGGGGCGGAAAGAGAAAAAGGCCAGGAAAGTCCACTAAAAAGACCCAGAGTTAATCAATTAAAACTCAAAAGCCAGGAGTAACTTAGCCTGGAATGTATGTTTGAATATTCTCCAGATAAAGGAGGGTACCTCAGCAGAGCCCATGTCTTTATTGTGTTAATCATGCAGGCCCAGCTTATTTTTTAACTTTACCAGTGTGTTTTTTTTTTCTCCTTCAGGCCCTTATCAAGTAGTTTGTGACCTAGGCAACTAATTTAGCATGCAGGCCCAGCCGTAAACAACATAGTAAAAGATACACCTTAAAGATTGTATTTTAATACCCAGGAAGTTAAGAAGTAAGATTCTTAACTTACTCTTTAGCAAACACAATAATTCAGCCCACCTTGGAGGCTGGGTAGGCAGACTTGTTTGATATGCTCCCGGACCCGAGAAATCAGAGCAGGAAGTTCCTTGTGTTAAGTTAATTCTAAGTATTCAAAGACCACTTAAGAGGTGTGCACCCCCAGACCTTAGTCACATTCCTTAAGAACCCTTAAAAGGAGAAACCCCCAACCTTTCGGGGCACTCCTCTCTCTGAGGTCACCCAGACTTTCCAAGTGCATAAACGTTTTATCTTAAACTTTCTCTCTCCAACCTTTCAGGGTGCCTCTCCTTGCTGAGTTGGCCTGTACTTTTTCTCTCTTTAAGTAACTTTAAATAAAACTTTTACTTGGCTTCGCTACTGTGTCTCTGCCCTTAATTCTTCGTTGTAGCGGGGACAAGGACCGAGGAAAATACACAACGCTCCCCCAACAGTTTCAAGTTTTACAAGATGAAAAGCTATGGAAATGAACTTGTGATGATTGTACAACATTATTAATTCTAAATTTATAAATGATTAAGAGGGTTAAACTTTATGGTGTATCTTATGGTAATAATAAAAACAAAAAACAAAACATCATATGATACCACTTCATATGAAGAGGTTTTATATATATATATATATATTTAAATGCAGAGAAAACAAGTATTGGCAACAATGTGGAGAAATTAATATCTCCTACTTTGCTCGTGGCAATGTAAAATGGTGCAGCCACTGTGGGAAATGGTCTGCCTGGCAGTTCCTCAAAAAGTTAATTACAGAGTTACCAGGTTAACCAACAATTCCACTGTTAGGTATATACCAAAGAGAAATAAAAACATCCACACAAAAACTTGTACAGAAATGTTATTAGTAGCATTATTCATAATAATCAACATGAAGAACAACTTGAATGTTCATCAACTGATGAATTAAAAAATGTGGTAAATCCATACATTTTTTTATTCAGCCATAAAAAGTACTAATATGTAACAACATGAATGATTATGCTAACTGAATGAACCACAAATTAAAGTCACATATTTTGCATGATTATATATATATGAAATGTCCAGAACAGGTAAGAGATGGAAATGATATTAATGGGGGAGAGGGGAAGAGGTACTTGGTGGTACAGGATTTCTTTACGGGGTAATATTTTCTGTAAATAAATAGAAGATACTAAAAAACACTGAACTGTAGTGTATACTTCAAAATAGTTAAAATAGTTAATTTTATATGAATTTTATCTTAATTTTTAAAAGACACATTTTAAAAAATCTGAAAAGTAACTAAGATGCTGGTTAATGAACTCCTGCAATGGTTCAGATTCATGATGTTAAAAGGAAATAAAGAACGCAAAACTATATAATACCACTTTTGTGTTTCTTAAAAGAATTAAAAGAAATTAGAAAAATGACAACACAAATGGTAGTAATATCTGGGTGACAGTTTCTTTATACTACTTTTCTATGTTTCTAAGCTCCCAACAAATAAGAAACATTATTTCTTATATTATCAAATGTTTCAATCATATATAAGAAGGGAGAATAATAGCCACTCAGACTTCCAAATGTGAATACCATTATTTGTTTCAGATTTTATTAAAAAATTTTTTTTTGCTGACATAGAACCTCCTTTCATAACTCCTTCCTCAACATCATTCACCCCTACTCAGAATAACCATGATCATGAGCCTGGTGTATATGATGGATACATATTTTTATACTTTCATTATAAAGAGGTATAAACAAACAATATATAGTATGGTTTATACTGTTTAAAATTTAAATAAATGGTATTATGCTGTATGTATTAGACCTCACCTTATTTTTCCACTTGGCATTATGTTGTTAATATCTACCCATATTTATACATATTGTTTTTATATTTAAAAAATCGTATTAGTTAAAAGGCCTCAAACACATGTTCCGAATTTTAAGGCTTTTTCTCAGAAGCACACAATAAACTAAGTTAGTTTTAAAATATTTTTTGGTGAAAAAGCAGCATTAGCAGCATTATCCTGCTTCTCATCATCTTCATCTCCATGGGTGTCTTTCTTCTCAAACTTAAGATCAAGCAACTGTCTCTACTGATTGGCAACAATATTCTCCTCTGGAATTCCTTGCTAAAGCAAAAATATACACAAGCTAAGTAGTTTTAAAAGATAAAATTATTAAAGAGAAAATAATGCTTCCATTCACCTAATTACCTAAAATTTACTGAATTAAATGTGTAAAAGCGTATTTACATAAATTCTTGGCAATTTCCAACATTGAGCACAAAAAAATATAAGCATAAGCTAAAGGTGAAATAATAAACAAACAAATCCAAGCTTTAAGTTGAAGCCAGTACTAAGTGGTATCCTTTTCCATGTAAGAAGAACCTTAAGTTTAGATAAGTTGGCAACAAATTTCTGGTTGCTGTTTCCACATGTAAGGCAACATTTCATCCTAAAGAGTAAAAATCTGAACAGACTGAAAAATCAACTTTTCTCAGATCTGTAAGTGAGCAGAGGACACAGGACAAACTGCTGGCTCAAGGTTGGAGAGAAACACATGGAAACACAGAGTCACAGCTTACTGAAGCAGAAATAGGGAAAACTGGGTGGGAAGGGATGGTAGGAAAATCTGAACTGTATTTGAGTAATGGGTGGATGCTCAGTGTGCACAGTTAAGTGTGGAGCTTTAAAAACCCCAGGGTGGACTTTGTTATACAGGAGGGAGCCCACACAATTTTGAGGGACTTATGTCCAGGATCTTATCATAAATATAGGAAAAAAAATCCCCTTGTTACTTTCAGCACAGGGAAGGGTAAAGGAAGCATTCTAAAATATGCCAGAGCACTCAGTTCTTAACATGGCCTTATCCTCAAGAGAAATGATCAACCAGAGCTTAACCTGCTGAGGTATTACCAGGGCCTAACTGACCTGGGAGCTCTAGCCTTCCACAAAGGAGAAGTGAAACACCCAACTCTAGCTCACTCCAGCCATCCTTTCCTACCACCTAAGGGGGGAGGGGAAAAAAAAAAAAGAAAATCTGTAAACTTCACAGTCCAACTCACTGAAAGACTCAGACCTAATCATAAAACCATAGAATGCCTCCTCTCTCCCCACACCTTACTTCCACATTACTAAAAGATTATTTACCTTTTACCAAATATATCATGTCCAGCTATAAGGAACTATTATACCAGAAGGCAAAGAACACAATTTGGAGAGACAGAGCAAGCATAAGACCAGATATGGCAGGGATGTTGGGATTATGAGACCAGGAATTTAAACACTACGATTATACGCTAAGGGCTCTAATGGATACGTAGACAGCATGCAAGAACAGATGAGTAATGAAAGCAGAAAGCTGGAAATCCTAAGAAAGAACCAAAAAGAAATGCTGGAGATCACAAAGAGTGTACCACATATAAAGAATGCCTTTTGATGGGCTTACTAGACTGGAATGGCTGAGGAAACAATTTGAACTAGAGGGTACTGTAATAGAAACCTCCAAAACTGAAAAGCAAAGAGAACAAAGATTGGAAAAAACAGAACAGGATATCCAAGGACTGTGGAACAACAATCAAAGGTAAAATATATGTGTAATGGAGATACCAGAGGAAGAAAGGAAGGAACAGAATATCTGAAACAATACTGACAGAAAACTTACCCAAATTAATGCCAGACATTAAACCACAGATCCAGGAAGCTCAAGCACCTAACAATAAATGCCCTCAAAACCAACTACACCTACATTTATATTTTTCAAACCATAGAAAATCAAAGGTAAAAAGATCCTGAAAGAAGCCAAAGGAAAAAACACCTGTATGAGGAACAGAGATAAGAATGACATGATTTCTACCCAGAAATCACTTAAGAGAATGAAATATTTAAAGCACTGAAAGGAATAAACACCAACCCAAAATTCTGTATGTTGTGAAAGTTGAGGGCATTTGTTGACAGCAGACTTGCTTACAATAAATGTTACAAGAAGTTCTTCAGCAGTAAAGAAAATAACATACATCAGAAACTTTGATCTATGTAAAAGAAACAGCAAAGACAGAGTTAAGTAAAGGTAGAACAAAAGCTTTCATTTTTCTTATTCTTAACTGATCTAACAAGTAAGTTTGTTGAAACTAATACCACCAACAATGTATTATGTATATATTACATATTAAGCACATCTTACATATATGCTTATATATGCTTTTGTGTTAAGTAAAATTTATAACAGAAATGATACAAGGGGCAACAGGGAGGAATTATGATTATTTTGTTATTATAAGGTACACTACCTGTGAAATGGTATAGTGTTCTTTGAAATTAGTTGTTCTTTGGATTAGTTGTAAATGTGCTCTGCAAACTGTATGGTAACCAGCAAAAACAGTAAAAAAAAAAAGTGTTACATGTGCTAAAAAAGGAGAAAAAAATGGAATCATAAAATGCTCAATTAAAACCACAAAAAGCAAAAAGGGGTGGACAAAAATAGAAACAAGTGGACAAAAACAAAAACAAAGAACATATTTACCCAACTATATCAATAATCACTTTGAATGTCAATGGTCTCAACAAACCTATTAAAAAATTGTCAGTGTGGATCAAAAAACAAGACCCAACTTTGTGTTGTCTATAAGAAACCTACTTTAAATATAAAGACACATATAAATTAAAAATAGATGGCAAAAAATATATCATGCTTACACTAGACCAAAGAAAGCAGGAGTAGCTGTATTAATATCAGACAAAGCAGACTTCAAAGCAAGGAAAGTTATCAGGGTAAAGAAAGGTATTACATATAATTAAGGGATTAATTCTCCAAAAGTATATGAACCTAGCAAGGGTCAAACTACATGAGGAAAAAACTGACAGAACTACAAAGAGAAATGGATGAATCTACTATCATAATTGGAGACCTCAAAGCTCCTCAAAAATGGACAGATAAAGCAGACAGAAAATCAGGAAGGACATAGCTGAACTCAGTAACACCTCTCTAGATGACTTCATCTAAAAACAGCAGAATACAAATTCTTCTCAAGCCCATATGGAATATTCACCAAGATAAACCATATTTGGGGCATTAAAATACATCTTAACAAATTTAAAAGAACAGAGGTTATCACATAACATTATATTCTCAGTTCACAATAGAATTCAACTAAAAATCATTAATGGAAAGATAACTAGGAAGTCTCAAAATACAAGGTGGGGGTTAAACAACATATATCTAAACACATGGGTCAAAGAAGAAATCTCAAGAGAAATTTAAAATAATAACTAAATAAAAATGAAATAAAAATTTCAACTTACTGAAATGTGTGGGATACAGAGAAAGTGTTTAGAGAGAAATTCAAAGCACTGAATGCACATATTAGAAAAGAAAGATAAATCTAAATCAGTAATCTGTTTCCACCTTAGGAGACAAGAAAAAAAAGCAATTTAAATTCAAAGTAAGTAGAAGAAATAAGAATTAGAGCAGAAATCAATGAAATGGAAAACAAAATCAATAGAGAAAAATCAATGAAACTGAAAACTGGTTCTTTTAAAGATCAACTACATTGGTAAGTCTCAAGGCAGGCTAAGAAAATGAGACACAGTAACTACTATTAGAAATGAGCATCACTCTAGATCCCACAGACATTTATTAAAAGGACAATAAAGGAATACTATAAACAACTCTGTGCCTACAAATCTCATAACCTAAATGGACCAGTTAATTCCTTTAATAAAAACTGCCAAAACTTACACAAGAAGAAACAGACAATCTAATCTGAATAAGTTCATAGCAAAGAACTGAAATGAATAAATAACCATCAAAAATAGAAAGCATTAGGCCAAGATGGGTTCACTGGTGAATTTTACCAAACATTTACATAAGAAATTAAACCACTTCTTTACAGTCTCTTCCAGGAAATAGAAAGAGGGAATATTTCCTAACTTATGGGGCCAGCATTATCTTAATACCAAAGCCAAAGGACATTACAGAAAAAGAAAACTACAGACCATTATCTCTTATGCACACAGGTGCAAAATCCTCAACAAAATATTAGCAAATCAAAACCAACAATGTATTATAAGAATTATATACCATGACCAAGTTTATGGTTTCATCCCAGGTATGAAAAGCTGGTTCAACATTTGAAAATTAATTTAAAATTAATTAATTTAATTCATCACATCAAAGGTCAAAGGAAAAGGATCATGTAACTTTTATCAATTGATGCAGAAAAAGCATTTGACAAAATCCAACATCCAATCATGATAAAATATCTCAAAAAACTAGCAACAGAGTAGAACTTCCTTAACTTGATAAACATCTACAAAAAATCTCCAGCTAATGTCCTACTTAATGGTGAGAAACTCAAAGCTTTCTCACCAAGATCAGGAACAAGGCAAGGATGCTTCCTTTCACCATTCTTTTTCAACATCATACTGGAAGAACTAGATAATGCAATAAAACAAGATTAAAGGAATAAAAGATTAAAGGAAATAAGACAAGATTAAAGGAAATAAAAAATAGAGGAAGAAATAACTTGGCAACAGCAAAATAATCTTAGTTTCACAAACAATTCAAAATACCAAGCCACTGAACCACATTATAACTTTTCTAAGTACTTCTGGCCCCCTCTCCCTTCAAAAAAAACAAAGTCATAACCTCTTTTTTTGGAGCTATGACTTATAAAATAAGTATATTATCATCATCTGTAAAATAGACATAACAGGATTGTTATAAAAATTATTTACATTTATATATATGGAGAGCGAGAGAAAGAGAACAGTACCTGACGTATTTTTAAATGTTATTCATCATTAAATATATTATGAATAGTAATAGAGGATCTCTGTATGCAACTATAATAGGCAAACAAATGTGTATAACCTACAGCATTTCAGCAGCAAGTTTATGGGTATTAATGGTAGTAAAATATTAAGTGTTACTTACCCACAAGTAGTATGTAAACTGAAGTGCAAAAATAGCAATGCCTTCATTATCAAAGGATCCAGCTACTGACCGCGAAATGTAACCTGGTACAATAGCAATAAAACAAGCAGCTAAGAGTCCTGCTCCTTGGTTCCAAAGTTCTCTTGTAAGCAGGAAAGTAGATATCGATGTAAGGCCGCTAAAAGTTGGTGCAAGGAACACACATACATCTCTTATGTGAACTGTTATATTCAATGTATTTAAAATCCAATGGATAAGGCCAGCTGTTATCATCAACCCTGGGTAAACCTAGGAAGAAAAAATGGAAAAATCAATTATGTATAAGATAGCTGAAAACACTAATTCAAGTTTCTTTTCTTTATCATTACATATTGTTTATAGTAAGTTTGAGAATAAGATCTCAACAATTTGTCTTCTTCACACACTACAAAATTAAATGTTCTTTTGGATTAGGTACAAAGAAAAAGTTCACATCTGGAGAGATGTATTTAAATAAAAGATCAGATACGATAAATGATTACAACAGAAAATGTTTAACAATGAAAAACTGTAGGTAACTTTCTTATTGATCTATTTTTTCACTATAAAAGAGAATCCTAATCTAACTTACCCTTAAGTCTGGGTTTTTAACATTCTCCAGTTTTGCCCACATTTGTGTGTGTATAAGGAAATGAGAAAAGGAAAGAAGACAAAAGTTACATGCAGTATTACTTATGTGGTACTTACAAATTATTATTCTTTCCTTCCAAAGTGAAGATATGGAAAATAAACAACTCTAGCTAGGAAAAGAAGGACTAGTTGGTTGGTAAATTCAAAGATAATATTGTGGGACTCCTAGAAGGTTGAAAATTTTAATGCCATTTAATGTATTTAAGGATGGAAGGGAAATAATAAACTAGAAGAGGTCAGTCAACTGTTGTACTCATCACCCTCACTCTAAAAGAGGAACATGAGACACTAAGAGGATTCAAAGAAAAGTAAATAGGACATTATTTTTGAGCTATTCATCAGTGATTAAAATATGTATTTACATTTCCACCCTTATCTAAGTCCTAAAGGATTCTTTTCTTTCTCTATCACTGAAATTATAAGTATAAATTTCCTTTCTTAGCTATATTTAAAATGCAAACTTCCCAAGGTCTTTAACCCCGTCCCTTGTGTTTTCTCCTTAGCAGTTATCACCATCACATGTACTCTTTTGGTTATTTTATCATCTATTAACTACAACATTCTCACAAGAATAAAAGCTCCAGAATAGCAGGAAAAATTTCCCCAGCACCCAGAAAAATAATTGGCACAAAGTGGATGCTCACCTTTTGAATTCATGGAAGGGGAATAAGATGGGGAACAGGGAAGAGAGTGGCAATCATCACCATTCTTAAATACTAAAATTTTGTTCCATTTCACATACAATGTAAGTCCCAGTGTGTGATTTTGTTAGCCATATTAAAAAGGGAAATGAATATGGAATATCTCTACAGGTAAGTCAATATATCCACGATAATATGGCAGACTGGGCTAACACACAAAATATAGCCAAAACACATAGAAGTGCTGGATGAAAGGACCAAAAAACCCTAACTGAACAAACAAAAAAGTCATATAAAACTCAAAAGAAAGGGAGCCCTCTAGCTGCCAAGAATAAATTCAAAGTAGGTACTGATGCTAAGTCTGAGAGACAGAGAGAGAGAGAGAGAGAGAGAGAGAGAGCGAGAGCACATGTGAGAGAGAGATAGAAAGAGAAACAAACTAAAACAACACTCCAGGCCTGAAGGCCTTATATACACTTTGGGGACTGGAGGTTGGAGGGTTATTGCACAATAAAGGGATCAGAGAAAAGGCCTAATTCCCACCAGAAAGCCTGGGCCAGTTATGAGACTAAACTAGACAAGTTCTACCCATCTATCAAGAGAAAGAGTAGGATCTTTTGTCTTACACCCAAATCTTTGAACAGAAACTAAATGAGAAATAAGAAACTTCCTTAACACATGTGTGAATATGGGTTCCACATTTATAACAACTTCAGGTATAAGAAACCTCAAGCTGAGAAATGACCTTTAAAAACTGTCCTAAAATCAGTGAACACCCTCAGGGTTCCAGCAAGGACCATTTGCTGAGAAAAATTATTATAGGATGATTCCAAACACCTAGACACCAGGAGTCTCAAAAAATAAGCCTCCATTGAGGATGAATTCAAGATGAAAAGTTATAGATGTACCAGGAAACAAACTATAGTCATCAAACATTAATACAATAAGGTATTTGACAGAATCGGCACGACAGGGAGTGCAGGCAACAGCCCTCTACCACATCTCTTACCATTCAATACCTTTCTAATTCATCCTGGAGATTTACCATGACTATTGTCCTTGTGTCTATCTATATTTATAGCAAGGATAAGAAGATGCCTAGATTAGAAACACAACATCTTACTATCACAAAGAGCATATTCTTTCCAAATACAGAGGAAACATCTATAAAATTTGGCTATATCCTGGGCCACACATCAAGTCTCAAATAAATTCCAAAGAACTGAAATTACAGAATTGATTACATAACCACAATATATTTAAAGTATAAAGCAAAAAGAGGTGACAAGGAAATCATCTTATGTTTAAAATTCTAAATAACCCATGAATTTGGAAATTATAATGGAAATTCAAATAAAATGTGACTTGAACAAAAATGAAAATACCACATATCAAAGCTTATTCAATGTAGCTAAAATAGTGATTAATGGGAAATTTACAGCTTTAAAATGATACATTAATAATGAAAGTTGAAAATTATTGACCAAAGTATATCATGAATTAAAAACAAAACAAAAGAAACATCAAAATAAACTCAAGAAAATGGGAAGAACTAAATAAATTGAAATCAGTGCAATAGAAGACAAACATATGAGAGATAATCAACAAAGTCAAAGTTTCTTTGGGTTAAGAAATCTAATAAAATTGATAAACCTTCGACAAAACTGATGAGGAAAAAAACAAGACTAAACTTTTATGTTTCCCCAATAGGTGTCTTGTGTTTGACTTTCTCTTCAACTCTTACATTTCAAATTCTAAAAATGTTTTCCCCTATGCCATCTTCTGGATATAATAATCTCCCAGGAACTATGGTCAATACTCAATTACCTGGAGTAACTGAGGACAGATTTGGGACTTGGAAAATTTGAATTTTCTGATTTTTCTAAATTTCTATTTCTTACCAAATATTTTTTCAATTAAGTTGCTATAGAACAAAACAAAAACAAACAAATAACCTTAACTTAAAAACACTGTGATAAGAGATTCCCCCTCCCAGCATTTACTACTTGTCAAAAATAGTGGCTAGTATGAGATACCCTAAAAATAGGACTAGGGAGAGGGTAATGTCAAGAAAAGAGATTTAGTAAGGTAAATACGAGATAATCAGCCATAGAAAAATGTTATTAGTTAGCTATGCAAAGATTTCAAGAATCCCCATCACCTTTGCAATTATGATTTACTGAAATAACTATAAAATTTTATGATTAATGTAAGTAACTGCAAATATACTTACAGTACCACCTACTATTCTTCCTAGTGGATACCATGCTCTTTCATCAAACCAATTTAAAAATTCATAGAACCCATGAGACGCAAGATGATGTGTTGATCTATAGTTAAACCTGGAGAAAACAGGAAAAAAAGAAATGTTATAAAACTTTGCTTACTAGAAAGAAGTAGCTCTATCTTTCTAATATTATATTTTAAATATAAATGTTTTTACATTTAGCTCTATGGCTACATAAAAATCTCTTTTATAACAATTCCCTCAAACTTGAATAACAGATAATTTTCCAAAGAACAGGCTTATACCTTCACTATGACCCCAAACAAAGCAGCCCCCTCACACAAAAAACCATGCCTATGAAACCAGTAATGCTCAAATTAACATTTGGCCATTGCCTAGGTTACGGGAGGTAGATGGCTATGCATTTAAAAAAAAAAGAAAGAAAGAAAGAAAGAAAAGATGATGGTACACAATTCACCAAATGGTCAAAGTAAATGACTGAAAAGATTAAGAACCACTTGCAGAAGACAACATCAAAACAAAAGGAACACACTCAACATAATTGTCTCCAATTATACAACCACAAATTCTGAAGGAATAAAGAATAAATTATAACACTAAAACCAGAAGAGAATAAACTATAATTGTACTGTAAAACAAGGCTATGACCTTAATGAATGAGAAATTTAATCAATGAAGGACTAAAAATCAATGAGAAAAATGAAAATAAAGAAACCACAGCCCAAACTGCAAGCAGAAGTAAACTGCAAACCATGGGCAGAAGGGTGGGGATGGGGGGCAAGGAGGCAATTTCAGGGATATTCAAAGTTTAGTAGTATAAAGCAGCTATGAGGAACAGGAGAGAATCCTCAGGCAATGACATTAGGAACAGTCAGGCAGATGGATCTCCATTCTCTACCAGTGCCAAGCAAAGAAGTGGATGTAGACAAGTGAGTCTACATGTAGACAAGTGAGTCAAAACTCAGAACAATGCTGGGTAAGAAGATATGAATGGGAAATCCTCACATCAAACATCAGTTTGATATACCCTTCTCAGCAGCAAGTCATGATTCTCACTCCCACAATCACTAGATACACCCACTAGTATTTTTAGACAGACTTGATCTAACACAAAAATAAGCACATCCAAAAATCAAACATTTTTGAGAAAAGTAATTAAGCAACATGAAAACCAAGCATCAATAACAACAAAAGGAAGAACAAACACCACTGGAAACAGAAATAAGAATCTTTTCAGAGGGCTAAGACAAGCCACTGTAGCCTATGGGGAAGTATAAAACAAGAGGCTAAGAGTATACAGGTGTTAGAATACTGCCTGCATTTGAATATCTCAGTTCCACCACACTTACTACCTATATCATGCATGTTGGCTGAGCAAATGACTATTGTTCTCCATGTTCTAATTTCCTCATCTATAAAAGAGGAGTAACAATTGTATCTATGTCATAAGGTAGCCAGGATGAATGAGTAAACAACATGTCTCTAAAGCACTTGGAGGCCACTGCTACTATAATTATGAAATAATGACTTATGATAAAATAACAAAGTTTTTGAGTGCCAAAAATGATTGTCAAGATAAACAAAGTAAGACTAAATAATAAAAAGGACAAAAATTAAAAGCAAATTAGAACAAATAGAAAACATTCTGAGGACTGTTATCAGCAAGATGGTGTAATAGGCAATAACAGCCTTCATCTCCTCCAACAAACATTTAACAGCTATCCATGAGGGAAAATAGCCCTTGGAGGGCTCAAGAGTACAATTAAGACCATACAGCAGCAGAGTGGCACAAAAACTGCAGAATAACCACACAGAAAAAATCATTAGGGAAAAAGGCTTAGATGAGACATCTGGAGACAGGAACAAAGAAGAGCAGAGGCCATCAGTATCAGCCACATGATGGGTGCCACAGCAGTCCTCACAGTCTGTTCTGTGGAGGACCTAGACAGGTTTTTCCACTGAGGGCCGTAACAGCCCCCACGACAGCCACAGATGCCTTGCAGCCTTCACGAAGAAGGACCCTGCAGTGTCCATTGGCAAAAACCCCAAATGGCCTGCTCCTCACAAGGATAACTGAGTGTTTATCACTTAGGTAACCAAAAGTCATTGCTGCCTGGAACAAAAGCCCAAAACCCGGGGGAGAGAGGTGCTACTCCACCATCAAAAAGAAGGAGCTGCTCTTTCACTCCCCAAGGACCAGGGTTGCCATACCCTTCTAATCCCATAAGTGATCTGGATCCCAACGCCACTACTGCTCTGTGAGTGCTTGCACTTCAGACCCTAGCTCCATGGCTGCTTCTTGAGTGCCTGCACTCTGATCCTTCCCTAGCTCCATGGCTAATCCATGAGTGCCCATGCTTTAGTCCCTGGCTCCATGGCTACTCCACTGGCACCCTTCAGTACCATCACCACTAGGAGGGAGCCTATGAACTGGACCTGGTGCCAAGAGAGATCCCCTTGGCCATGACAATCCTGTGTGGGAGAAGAGATAAGGAGATCTCACCAGCCCTGAGGACACTTATAGCCTTGGCCATTGAGGACCCTTGCAATATTCACTGATAATAACTTCAGCTGTCAGAGCAGCAGAGACTACACCTCTGGTTCTTCTCTGGTGCAAGAACTGCTGCAGCCTATCCAGCCAGCATGCTCTTCATACCCACAAGTGGTCTTTCCCCACCAACACCAGTCCATCAAATGGGCAGACATCAATGCAAGGCTACAAGAAACTTGAAAAAAAAAATCAAGGAAACATTGTACCACCAAAGGAACTTAATTACTTTTCAGTAACTGGCCACAAAGAAATAGATCTATGAATTGCTTGACAAAATTTCAAAATTATTGTTTTAAGCGATTTGAGGAAGTTAAAAGAGAACCCAGAGAGACAACGAAATCTGATCAAAATGAAAAGTTCAGTAGAAAGACAGAAATCATAAAAAAAGAACCAAAGGGAAACATTGCAGCTGATACATACAGTGACTGAATGAATGAAATGAAAAATGCAGGAGAGAACATCAAAAGCAGACCTAAACAAAGACTAAAATCTGTGAACTAGAAGATAGATTATTTGAAATTAGCAAGGTAATGGGGGAAAAAATGAAAAAGAGTGAAAAATAGCCTACATTAATTATGGGACATTATCAAGGGAAACAATACTTGCATTATGAGAGTCTTAAAAGAGGAGGTAGAAAGCTTATTTATAATAGCTCAAAATTTCTCAAATCCAGGAAAAGATATGGACATTCAGGTATGTGAAATACACAGGTCCCCATACGTATTTAACCTATAGTAAGATTTCACCTAGAGACATTATAGCTGTCAAAAATCTAAGAAACAATTCTGTAGGTGGCAAGAGAAAAGAAGGTTATTTCATATATGAGAACCCATATAAGATTATCAGAGAATTTCTCAGCACAAACCTTGTATACCAGCATGGTATGATATGGAAAAACACTGCCAACCAAGAATACTTTACCCAGCAAAGCTATCCTTCATTAAAACTTTCCCAGACCAAAAGAATCTTAAATTCATCACTACTAAATTTGCCTTACAAGAAATGCTAAAAGAAGTTCTTCACGCTGAAATGAAAGGACAGTAGTTAATAATATAAAAACATACAAGTATAAAACTTATTGTTAAGATAAGAACATAATCAAATTCAGAATATTTTAGGACTGTAATGGTGTGTATATCACTTAACTCTAGTATAAAGGCTGAAGGACAAAAGTACTAAAAATATCTACAGCTACAATAATTTGTTAAAACATACACTATAAGATGTAAATTGTGACATCTGTAACATAAAATGGTGTAGTTGTAAAAGATGTATTTTGCATGTGATCGAAGTTATCAGCTTTAAGTTGATATGGCTGTTATGGCTATAAGATCTTTTATGTAAACCTACAGGTAGCCACAAAGCAAAACCTATAGTAGATACACACAATGATAAAAAGAATCAAAGAATACCACTAGGAAATCATTAAATTACAAAGGAAGACAGCATGAAGAATGGAACAAAGGAACTACAAAATAGCCAGAAAACTATGAACAAGATGACAATAGTCTTTACCTACCAATACTTACTTTAAATATAAATAGATTAAATTCTCCAATGAAAAGATAATAGGGTGGGTAAATTATATTAAAACTAAGTCCCAAATATATGCTGCCTAAAAAGAGACTCAATTCAGCTTTAAGAACACACAAAGGTTGAAAGTGAAGGGATGGGAAAAGAGAAATAAATAAAAGGCATCCAAGTTGAGAATAACTAGGCAGATGACACAATCTTACACAGAAAACCTTAAAGACTCTACCAAATAAGTGGATTTAATAAAGTTGCAGGACACAAAATCAACATTCAAAAATCAGTAGCATTTCTATACACTAAATAGGAACTATCTGAAAAAGAAATTAAGAATCCAATCCCATTTACAATATCAAAAGTCAATAAAATATTTAGGAATATATTTAACCAAGGTTAAAAACTTATATACTGCAAACTGTAAGACACGAATGAAAGAAGATAAAAACAAATGGAAAGATATTCCATGTTCTTGGATTGAAGCACTAATACTGTTAAAATGTCCATACTACCCCAAGTAATCTACAGATTCAGTGCAATCCCTCATAACATTTCCAATGGTATTTTTCTCAAGAAATAGAAAAAATAAACAAAAATTCGTATGGAACGGAAAAAGACAAACAATCTGGAGAAAGAAGAAAGCAGGAAGCATTACACTTCCAAATTTCAAACTATAGCTTTAGTAACCAAAACAGTATGGCACTGGCATAAATAAGAGAGAGACAGAGAAAGAGAAAGACACAGACACAGAGCTCTGGAGCAGAATACAGAGTTAAGAAATAAAGCCACACATATACCATCAAATAATCTTTGCCAAGGATGACAAGAACAAATAATGGAGAAAGGATAGTCTTTCAATTAATGGTGTTATTAATTGTATATTACATGCAAAATAATAAAATTGGACCCTTATCTTACACTATACACAAAAATTAACTTGAAATGGATTATAGACTTACATGTAAGAGCTGAACCTATAAAACTCCTAGAAGAAAATAAAGAGAAAAAGTTCCCTGACATTGGCCTTGGCAATAACTTTTTTTTGGATATAATACTGAAAACACAGGCAACAAAAGCAAAAATAAACAAGTGGGATTATATCAAACTAAAAAGCTTCTGTATACCACAGGAAACCAACAAAATGAAAAAGAAAACGGGAATGAGAGAATGTATTTGCAAGCCATTTATCTAACAAAGGAATGAATATCTAAATTACAAAAGGAACTCTCCCACTCAATAGCAAAAAACAAAAAACACAAATAATCCAATTAAAAAAAACAGACCTGAATAGACATTTTTCCAAAGATTTACAAATGCCCAACAAGAAAAGGTGCTGAACACCAATAATTACAGGAAAATGCAAATCAAAACCACAAGATACACCTCCCACCTGTCAGGATGGCTATTATGAAAAAGACAAGAGGTAACAAATGTCAAGGGCATGTGGAAAGGGAGCCCTTAAATACAGCTGGTGGGAAAGTAAACTGGTATAGCCAGTATAGAAAACAGTATAGAGGTTCCCCCAGAATTAAAATAGAACTACCATAAGATCCAGCAAACCTATTCCTGGGCATATGTCTGAAGGAAATGAAATCAGTACCTGGAAGAGATATCTGCACTCCGATGTTCTGCAGCATTATTCATAGCCAGGGTATGGAAACAACCAAAGTGTTTGTTGGCAGATGAATGGATAAGGAAAATGTAGTATGTATATATTAATACACGTATATAAAATGGAGTATTATTGGGTCACAGAACAGAAGAAAATCTTGCCATTTGCTATTTGTGACAACATGGATGAAACTGGAGGGCATTTTGCTAAGTGAATAAGCCAAAGAAAAATATTGTATGCTATTGTTTATACGTGGACTTTAAAAAAAAAGTTTAACTCACAGAGTACAACGTAGGATGCCAGGGAATGGAGAATGGGACAAATTGGGAGATTTGCTCAAAGTGTAAACTGTCAGTTATAACACAAGTTACAAGAATTTAAATTAAATTTAACCTAAAATTTAAAGTTCAAAGAGTAAACTTTCAGTTAGACCACCACTAAGTTTTAAGCATGGTGATTATAGTTAGTAATACTGTGTTTATACTTGAAATTTGCTAAACAGTAGATCTTGAGTTCTCACCAAAAAAAAATTAAAATAGTTTTCCTTTTAATTGTGAGGTAATGGACATGTTAAATTGTGATAATCGTTTTGCAATGTCTATGTATATCAAAGTGTCATGCAATACACTTTGAATATATAGAACTTCATCAATTTTAACTCAATAAAGCATCAGAACTTAATTTAAGAAGGGAAAGCTCTCCCATAAAAAGGTATTTTAAACCCTTAACCTTTGTGCCTTGAATAAAGTAGAATCTAAACTTAAAAGGAATCTCCAAGTCAAGAAGTTTTAACATTGAAAATAAGGTCCCAACACTTAGACTAACTGTTAACAGCAAAAACCAGAAATAGCTCAGAGGGACTCAAATGAACTCATAAACAACAATCACAAACCATAGGAGGTAAAGAACCATATCTTATCAAAAATCAAGTACATAACAGGAAAAGTTAATATCCCCAGAACTTGTGAATGTATAATTTTAATGAAAGAAGCCTAGTATTTCAGGAAGAATCAAAGTTTTAAATTTAAACATAGTTTCTCATTTAATAAACTGACTCCAAGAGATTGTTTTAAAAACTAAGAAAGATGAGATTAAAACTTCATAATCAAAGTTTTTTTGCAATATTTTTAACTCCTTATTTTATTAATTCTTGATCTCTCCCTCTGCTGAATCATTCTTATCCTTTGGCTTTTATAATTACATGCCTCCTGGTTTTCACCCCATATCTTCATCATTTTCTCTGTTTCCTGTAGCACCTTCCTCTACCCAAGATCTTATTAATTCCCCAAGAGATGTTATTAACACCTGGGTCTTCAATTACTAGTTATGTCTCGAATTTGCCAATGTTATCTCTCTACCTACATATGTTTTTTCCTGTGCAGGTCACAAAGGCATCTCAAACTCAACAACCAACTAAATTCATGATCAGACCCCTGCCTACCCACCCCCAAGACAAACACATACACTGCTTTTAGTGTTCTCTGTCACCTAAATTGAAGAAACTAAGAATCTGTCATCTCTCAAATCCTACACAAATCATAACCAACTTGTCATTTTACTTAAGTATCTCTGAAATTCGTCCACTCTTTCCCTAATCTGATACTAGTACTCTAATCCAAACTATCATCTTAACTAGAGTACTGCAGTAGTCTTTAACTCACCTCCTATGTCCATTTTGCCAACCTTGTAAACACCTTTTCAAAATGCACATGTGATCATACTGCAACCCTCTGCTGAACTACTCAAAGGCTTAAATCTCTTAACACTAAAGGGAAGTATTTCATGAAACAAATAGGGAGAAAAAAGCAGGAGTTGCAGTACTTGTATCAGACAACACAGACTTCAAAACAAAGAAAGTAACAAGAGACAAATAAGGACATTACATAATGATAAAGGGGTCAGTCCAACAAGAGGATATAACTATTATAAATATCTATGCACCCGACACAGGATCACCTACATATGTGAAACAAATACTAACAGAATTAAAGGGGGAAATAGAATGCAATGCATTCATTTTAGGAGACTTCAACATACCACTCACTCCAAAGGACACATCAACCAGACAGAAAATAAGTAAGGAGACAGAGACACTGAACAACGTATTAGAACAGATGGACCTAACGGACATCTACAGAACACTGTACCCAAAAGCAACAACAGGATATTCATTCTTCTCAAGTGCACATGGAACATTTTCAAGAATAGATCATATACTAGACTACAAAAAGAGCCTCAGTGAATACAAAAAGATTGAAATTGTACCAACCAGATTCTCAGATCACAAAGGTATGAAACTAGAAATAAATTACACAAAGAAAACAAAAAAAGCCCATAAACAGATGGCAGCTTACTAACATGCTCCTAAATAATCAATGGATCAATGACCAAATAAAAACTGAGATCAAGCAATATATTGACACAAATGCCAACAATAATTCAACACTGCAAAATCTGTGGGACACAGCAAAGGCCATCCTAAGAGGAAGGTATATTGCAATACAGGCCAACCTCAGGAAAGAAGAACAATCCCAAATGAACAATCTAAACTCACAATTAACGAAACTAGAAGAGGAAGAACAAATGAGGCCCAAAGTCAGTAAAAGGAGGGACATAATAAAGATTTGAGCATAAATAAATAAAATCGAGAAGAATAAAATAATAGAAAGAATCAATGAAGGCAGGAGCTGGTTCTTCGAGAAAATAAACAAAATAAACAAAACCCATAGCCAGACTTATCAAGAAAAAGAGAGTCTACACACATAAACAGAATCAGAAATGAGAAAGGAAAAATCACTGCGGACACCATAGAAATACAAAGAATTATGAGAGAATACTATGAAAAATTATATGGTAACTGGATAACCTAAAAGAAATGGACAACTTTCTAGAAAAATACAACCTTCCTAGGTTAACCCAGGAAGAAACAGAAAATCTGAATAGACCAATTACGAGCAAGGAAATTGAATTGGTAATCAACAAAACTACCAAAGAACAACAAAACTCCTGGACCAAATGGTTTCACTGATGAATTTTACCAAACATTTAGTGAAGACCTAATACCCATCCTCCTTAAAGTTTTCCAAAAAGTAGAAGAAGAGGGAATACTCCCAAACTCTTTCTTTGAGGACAACATCACTCTAATACCAAAACCAGGCAAAGACACCACAAAAAAAGAAAATTACAGAACAATATCCCTGATGAACATAGATGCAAAATACTCAACAAAATATTAGCAAACCAAATTCAAAAATGCATAAAAAAGATTATCCATCGTGATCAAGTGGGATTCATCCCAGGGATGCAAGGATGGTAAAACATTAGAAAATCCATCAATATCATCCACCACATCAACAAAAGGAAGGACAAAAACCATATGATAATCTCCATAGATGCTGAAAAAGAATTTGACAAAATTCAACATCCATTCATGATAAAAACTCTCAACAAAATGGGCATATAGGGCAAGTACCTCAACATTATAAAGGCCATATATGACAAACCCACAGCCAACATACTTAACAGCGAGAAGCTGAAAGCTTTTCCTTTAATATCGGGAACAAGACAAGGATGCCCACTCTCCCCACTTTTATTCAACATAGTACTGGAGGTCCTAGCAATGGCAATCAGACAACACAAAGAAATAAAAGGCATCCAGATTGGCAAGGAAGAAGTCAAACTGTCCCTGTCTGCAGATGACATGATACTGTACATAAAAAACCCTAAAGAATCCCCTCCAAAACTACTAGATCTAATATCTGAATTTGGCAAAGTTGCAGGATACAAAATTAATATGCAGAAATCTGTGGCATTCCTATACACCAACAATGAACTGGCAGAAAGAGAAATCAGGGAAACAGTTCCATTCACAATTGCATGAAGAATAAAATACCTAGGACTAAACCTAACCAAGGAAGTGAAAGACCTTTACTCTGAAAACTACAAGACACTCAAGAGAAATTAAAGAAGATACCAATAAATGGAAACACATCCCATGCTCATGGATAGGAAAAATTAATATTGTCAAAATGACCATCCTGCCTAAGGCATTCTACAGATTCAATGCAATTCCTATCAAAATACCAACAGCATTCTTCAACTAACTAGAGCAAATAGTTCTAAAATTCATATGGAACCACAAAGACCCCGAAGAGCCAAAGCAATCCTGAGAAGGAAGAATAAAGTGGGGGAAATTATGCTCCCTGACTTCAAGCTCTACTACAAAGCCCAGTAATAAAGACAATTTAGTACTGGCACAAGAACAGACCCATAGACCAGTGGAACAGAATAGAGAGCCCAGATATAAACCCAAGCATGTATGGTCAATTAATATATGATAAAGGAGCCATGGATATACAATGGGGAAATGACAGCCTCTTCAACAGCTGGTGTTGGCAAAACTGGACAGCTATGTGCAAGAGAATGAAACTTGATTATTGTCTAACCCCATATACAAAAGTAAACTCAAAATGGATCAAAGACCTCAATGTAAGTCATGAAACCATAAAACTCTTATAAGAAAACATAGGCAAAAACCTCTTGAATATAAACATGAGCAACTTTTTCCTGAACGCATCTCCTTGGGCATGGGAACAAAATAAAAAATGAACCAATGGGACTACATCATGCTCAAAAGCTTCTGTACAGCAAAGGACACTGTCAGCAGAACAAAATGGCATCCTACAGTATGAGAGAATATATCTGTAAATAACATATCCGACAAGGGGTCAACATCCAAATATAAAGAACTCACATACCTCAACACCCAAAAAGCAAATAACCCTATTTTTAAAAAATGAGCAGAGGATATGAACAGACACTTCTCCAAAGAAGAAATTCAGATGGCAACAGGCACATAAAAAGATGCTCCACATCGCTAATTATCAGGGAAATGCAAATTAAAACCACAATGAGATATCACCTCATGCCTGTTAGGATGGCCAACATAGAAAAGAATAGGAAGAACAAATGCCGGCGAGGATGCAGAGAAAGGGGAGCCCTCCTACACTGCTGGTGGGAATGTTAACTAGTTCAACCATTGTGGAAAGCAGTACGGTGGTTCCTCAAAAAACTAAAAACAGAAATACCATTTGACCTGGGAATCCCACTCCTTGGAATTTACCCAAGGAATACAACTTCTGAGATTCAAAAAGACATATGCACCCCTATGTTTATCGCAGCACTTTTTACAATAGCCAAGAAATGGAAGCAACCTAAGTATCCATCAATAGATGAATGGATAGAGAAGATGTGGTACATATCCACAATGGAATATTATTCAGCCATAAGAAGAAAACAAATCCTACCATTTGCAATAACATGGATGGAGCTAGAGGGTATTATGCTCACTGAAATAAGCCAGGCAGAGACAGACAAGTACCAAATGATTTCCCTCATCTGTGGAGCATAGAACAAAGCAAAAACTGAAGCAACAAAACAGCAGCAGACTCACAGAACCCAAGAATGGACTAACAGTTGCCAAAGGGAAAGGGACTGGTGGTTGGGAAGGGAGGGAGAAGGGGAATAAGGGATATTACGATTAGCACACATAACGTAGCAGGTGGGGGGGCATGGGGAAGGCAGATGTAGCACAGGGAAGACAAGTAGTGATTCTATAGCATCTTACTACGCTGATGGAGTGACTGTGGTGGGGTATGTGGTGGGGGCTTGATAATGGGGGGAATCTAGTAACCACAATGTTGCTCATGTAATTGTATATTAATGATACCAAAAAAAAAAGCTTTCCCACAGATAGTTTGGAATATATGCAGTATTAAAAAAAAATTTAAAGGAAGGAACCTCTACTTCTTCACATAATCAAAATCACACATACTCGAGTTCTTACATAACCCTACTGTCACCTCACACCTTACTTTCTCCCTTTTTTCCATATACAATAGTCCCCTACTTTATCTGTGGGGAATATGTTCCAAACTCCATATATACTATGCTTTTTCCTATCCACTCACCTATGATAAAGTTAAATTTATAAATAAGGCACAATAAGAGGTTAAAAATAAAAAATGATAAACAGAACAATCATAACAACATAATGTAATCAAGGTTATGTGAATGTGGTCTCTTTCTCAAAGTCATCTTATTGTACTGTATTCACCCTTCTTCTTGTGATCATGTGAGATGATAAAATGCCCACGTAATGAGGTGAAGTGAGATGAATGATACAAGCAGTGTGATGTGTGCTAGGCTACTACTGACCTTCCAATATGTTGTCAGGAGGATCATCTGCTTCCAGACCTTGATTAACCTTCGGTAACTGAAACTGTGGAAAGCAAACCACAGTACTCATCCTTCAGTCCCTTTATCTTCGAACTGCTAATTCCCTCCCCCTGTACGACTAATTTCTCCCTTTTAACCTAATAACTCATCCTTCAAACGTCACATTTCTAAGGGATGCTGCTCTGACAGAAAAGATTCAGGGTACTTTTCTTTCTAGTGCTTGTCACAATGCAATTTAACATTAGTTTATTTGATTAATATTTACCTCAGTAGATAAATACTCCCATGAGGACATCACTGTGCTTCCAACACATAGCACAGAGTAGCTCTCAAATATTTTTTGAATGAATAACTGATTTCATAATGTTTTTAAATGAAGATGAGATACAATCAAGATAGCTTTCCAAATAGATACCTAATGTCAATTTTAAATGGTAGCCCCAAAGTTAAAGACTAACACCAACTAAATTATACTTCCTGAGATTCAAGCCTGAAGGCTGAACTAAAGAGTTAAAACAAGAATATTAAGATTCTTTTGAAAACCTAGTCAAATTATTTAAAAACTAAATCTACATGTAAGTAGAATGAGCCTACTTTTGTTTTATCCCAGGATCAAGTCACTGGAGTATGCAAGGCTCTCACAACTCCCTTGGTGATTCTTATATATCCATTCTCTTTGATCTTCAGTTAACTTCCTCCTGCCTGAACTGCCATTGTTTTTCTACCCTATTTTTTGGCCCACTTTCCAACCCACCACTACAAATATTCTGAATGCCCTCATGGTCCTCCCTTATCTCCTGGAAGTGAAATAACAGGACTGTAAAGGGTAGCACACTCTTATTTCTTGGGGCTCTTTCAATGTAATAGCAGTCACTATTTTAATTTTAGACCCATAACACAGTACCCCCTTATTCTCCCCTCTTCGCATACGATACACCACTCAACTAACCAGCCCTGTGTGATAGCTACATTAACTGAGTATATAAATAAAATGAGTTCTTGTTGCTTAGCAGCATTACCAACACTTAGGATTATCAAACTTTAATTTTTGCAATAATGATGACTGTGTGTTGACATTTCCTTATAGTTTTAATTTGCATTTCCATGATGTCTCCTGAGGTTGTACACTTTTCATGTACTTACTGGCTGTTAAAATTTCCTCTTTGGTAAAGGGTGTACTGAAGAACTTTGCACATTTTTTTCTTGGTGATTTGAATAAGTTCTTTCTATGTTTGCATACTATTCTTTTGCCAGTGTAGAGGATGTAAACTTCTCTCATTCTGTGGCTTCTCTTTTCACTCATAATGTTATTTTTTAACAAACAGAAATTTTTGACATAAACCTAATTTATCAATTTTTTCCTACAGGATTAGTGCTTTTTTCCTAGTTAGAAAAGTCCTTTGCTACACCAAGATCATAGGATATTATTTTTTTCTTCATGACAATTTACAGTTTAAACTTACTTATTTAGATCTTTAATATGCCTGAAGTTGATTATAGTTAATAAATAGTGGTTCAACTTTTTAATTTCCTCCCCATAAATAATTGTTCCCACATCATTTCTTGAAATAATGATCTTTTCTCCATTGCTCTACAGTTCCACCTCTGTCATATATTATGGGTTCATTAACGTATCTATTTCTGCATTCTATTCTGTTCAGGTGGTCTTTATGTCTATCTTTGTACCAAAACATACAACTTTTATTATAAGAGCATTAAATTAAATCTTGGCATCTGGCAGAACATTTGTTAACTGCATTTTTATTTTGTGCCTTTGCATTTCCATATAAACTTTAAAATAAGCTTGTCAATTCCACCAAGAAAACAAACAACAAAAATGTGGGGTTTTGACTGAAAGTTCATTACCTCCACACATCAATTTGGAAGGATTAACATCAACTCATCAACTATTCCATCAATACAATTATCTCCTTCATATAGGTCTTCTTAATGTCACTCCAGAAAATGTGTAATTTCACCTGAGTCTTGCACATCTTTGCTTAGATTCATTCCCATCTCTAATGGTATCTTCATTTATTTTTAAAAATCTGTTTCACACATTGACAGGAATCTCTTGATATTTTTATATTAACTTTGTAACCAGAAACCTTGCAAATGCTTATTAATTCTAATAATTTATGACTAGATTCCTTCAGACTTTAAATTTAAAAATCAATAAACATCCCTGTGACAATGTTAAAAAGAGACAGGTATCTCAAAGACTACTTGACAAACTTCAGGTTTTCAAAGCTCTGTTGTAAGAGATAATATTTTGTTCCCATCTCATTCTATCCTATTATCATCCCTTATAACTGACAATCTTTTCAATTAGTAGAAACTACAGATTAAATATTAATTTCATTCACAGTAAAGAACTTAATTGAAATAGTTAAGATATATAATATGAAAATCCAAGATCAAATAAGTTACTTTACTGCATTTAAACTTTAAAGACATGGAACCTTTATTCCAATAAAATCTTCATGAGAAATAAAATAATTTTTTAAATAGACATTTAAATTCAAATTTGTAATATTTTATTTACAAAGTCAATCAGTTGGAACAAATTCTTTCAGCAAACAAAGAATCTTTAACTTGAGGTTAAGTATCCTAAGTTTCAAAGATGCTAACCATGTCATCTAATTTATTTGGGTACTGTTTTGGTTCACAAAATTGTAAAATTTTTGACTCATAGATATGAGTCAAAGACTAATCATTTAAAAAAATTTTTCCTTGCTGTTAAAGATAGTATACAATTAAATGATACAAAAGTTTGTTCAGAGCATAACAAAATTTTGATTCAAGATTGAATAATACATATAGTTGTTTTTCTTCATTACGTGTCTGTACACAAATACAATTATTATATATACAAAAATTAAACCAGAAGCACCCCAATCTAAATTTATAACATTCCATGATCCTGTGTTTCAGTTTCAGTTGTTACTACAAGTAAAAGCTGATTATTTTCTTTTATGTGAATTCCTAAAATACCTCAGTTGGAGTATTAAAAACCCAATCCATACTGAAGAGCCATTTTTCCAAAGAAGACATACAAATGGTATAGGTACATGGAAAGGTGCTCAACATCCCTAATCATTAGGGAAACGCAAACCAAACCACAATGAAATACCATCTCACAACTGGCAGAATGGCTATTATCAAAAAGTCAAGAAATAACAAGTGTTGGGGAGGACATGGAGTAAAGAGAATCCTTGTGCACTATCAGTGGCAAAGTAAATTGGCACAGCTATTATGGAAAACAGTGTGGAGGTCCCTGAAAAAAATAAAAATAGAACTACCATATGATCCAGCAATTCTACTTTTGGGTATTTATCTGAAGGAAACAAAATCACTACCTCAAAATAGTATCTGCAGTCCCATGTTCACTGCAGCATAGCCAAGGAATGGAAACAATTTAAGTGTTTTTGATAAATGAAAAGATTTTAAAAAGTGGCATATACATATGTATATATACACACATATACAGACACACACAGTGGAAAATCATTCATACATAAAGAAGGAAATTCTGCCATTTGTGAATATAAGGATGGGCCTTGAGGGCATTATGCTAAATGAAACACGTCAGAGAAATACAAATACTGTATAATATCATTTACATGTGGAATCTAAAAGAAAACCAAACTCAGATACAGAAAACAGACTGGTGGTCACCCAAGGGAAGGGGGTGGGAGAAATGGGTGAAGGTGGTCAAGTGTACAAATATCCAGTTATAAGGTAAAAAAGGCCTGGGGATCTTATGTATAGCATGGTGACTATAGTTAACACTATTTCGTATATTTGAAAGTTGCTAAGAGAGTAGATCTTAAAAGTTCTCACCAAAAAAAAAAAAATTGTAACCAGGTGTGGTGACAGACTTTAACTAAATTTATCATGGCAATCATTTTGTAATATATACATATCAAAATCTTTATGTTGTATACCTAAAACTAATACATTATTGTATGTTAATTTATCTCATTTAAAAGAAAAAAAGGAGGAAAAAACAAAACAAAAACCAATCCAAAACAAATATAAAAGGCATTTGGATTGACCACATAACTACTCTTATGTTCTATTACAGTAAATAAACTGAAAATGAAATGTGTCTATCAACCTTTAGTTTCTCCTTCTGACTGAGCAGTTTTAGTGTGGTCTTTCTCAGCTCTGGTTCATCTACATAGAAACCCACCACAGCCATGCATTTTATTCTCCCTTCTTCATGTAATCTTCTCAAGCCTGAAATTCATTCTTGAAGAAGCCTTCTAATTAATATTCCATCCTACCCTCCCTGGTCCACTTTGTGCTTTGAAAACATGATGTTATAACCTCTACTCTAGTTCACCTCACAATGGAATTATCTATTCTTAGTGATATTTGTATCCGTGGAGTATATATATCATTGTATATGTTCCTGGAACTTCACTCATGATGCTCAATTCATGTTTATTTAATTCTCCTTTTTGGTGTATCAGTAACTGAGCAGTAACAAGGACTTAAATTTTTGTCTTCTATTAAACTCAAGCAATTATATGCACAAAAGCAATCTTCAAATTTAGCATGTTCAGTTTACATATTAAAACATTTTTTTAAGCTGGGTGCTTGGAAGGATCCATTAAGATAGACCATAAATTGATACCTGTTGAAGCTGAGTGACGTATAAATGGAAGTTTACTATAATATTAGCTCTATTTTCATGTATGTTTAAAGTTTTCCATGATACAGTGTGTAGTTTACACATACACACACATATATGTGACTGAAAAATTTACATACATATAGATATACTATTTACATAATCATATATATGATGAACATATTATATATATGTAAACTTTATGATGGAAAATTTCACTCACACGCTCATTCTCATACATACAAATTAGTTTTCCCCAAGTAAAAGTAGGTTAACTGACTGAGAAATGATACATTAAAAGTTAGGAGTCATCAAAATAAAACAACCAAAAGAAATACAAGTGGTAAAATGACATTTATCTTAAAACAGTTGGGGAATGGTATCAGATTTTTACATCTATTTCTTCTTATTAACATTGTCAGAGTGACTTTCAGCATTTTAATTTCAATGAAAGTATTTTTTTATGAAACAAGTGTGACAAAATAATTATTAAATACAGATGGTAGATATATGAGCTTCATTATGGTTCTCCCTACTTTTGATTTATTTAACATTTTCATAAAAGTTTTAAAAACATAAAATAATGCCTTTCCCCAAATTCTCTCAGAACCACCCTGTAATTCCAACAATGTGTGAGAGAATAACTCATTAAAAGAGACATGGTAATTTTCAGATGTATGTTTCCCAGTTTTGAAAAAGGCTTTTACTAGTTCCCAATAACAAGCAACCAACTGGTGAAGAGCAAAATGTGATTTTTACACTTGATAAAGGAGAGAAAAAACCGTATTACAAACTAAGGGAGATTTTAGTGACCTATCTTTGTAATGATTCTGTTTTCTTCTGCAGTGTTTATTAGTAAGACCTAATGTATCCTTTGGCTATTCAAGACATTGCATTTATAACTGCCTCTCCCTATACCTATTGGAAACAATGAAAAATAACAAGATAAGAATAAAGAACTTGCTTGTGGACGCACACACCTGTTGTCTTTTTAAAAATCCTTGTAAATCCCATAGTTTATTTCTTCTTCATCCTAACAAACCCTTCAAAAGCTAAGGAAAGTTTATGTGCTTATTTAGGGAGAAGAGACTACCTCCTAAAGTAGCAACATGAGGTTACATGATGGAATTGCATTTATGGAAGAATGGTTATACTTCTCGGGTTCTAGTAAAAATTAGTACAAGACTGTTTTCAAAACATTACAGCTTAAACAGAAATTTATGAGCTGATTTGAGGTTTATCCAACATATCCTGTATTGTTTCCATAGGAAAACAAACACTAAGTACCACCCCATTTGCAAACTAGGGCTGCCTTTATAAACAAGGAGGGAAAGCCACCAGGAGCTGCCTGTTTTCCTACAGCAGACCTTATTGGAAACCTAACTACTAGATACATTTAGTTTTACATTTGTTATTCCCACTTTGTATTATATTGGAATACCTGGTATATACTCAAAACAGCAACAACGAAATCTCATGATTGTGTAGTGAAGTCAAACACCACAACAATCCTTTAACTGTAAATGTTTTAAAAAATTATGCCTCAGCCGTAAAATTAACTTAAGGCTTTTCTATCTTCAAGAAGCCTTTGAAGTGGGAAAGGGTTTTTTATGTTTAATCAGCATTTTCAGTTCTCGATAAAACTATGGCACTGTATCAGAAAAAAAATTAATGTAATTGGAAAATGTCTAAGAGTAAGCTGAGTGGAAGGACAGCATACTGTTAGCCTTAATGGTATGACCAACCTGAAAGCACCTAAGACCCCTGCCACAACCTTCTGAAACATGATGTATGGTGTGTGTAGAATTTGAACCAGACAAGCTGAGAAATAAAGATTTTACTTGATTTATAGCTAAGGAAGCAAAAGAGAAAGTTCTAATCCAAAGACATGGGCTAAAGCCAGTGCTGAAAGTATAACAAGTTTCCTAAAGACCAGTTCTCTCCTTCTTTTCTCTAAACCATGTTATGTCTCTAAAACTATCTACCAAGTACATACAAATATAATTAAACCTTTAATTAAGGTTTGCTATTTGCTGTTTTCTGAGAAAGGAGGGGAGGCTATGTTGCTTTTTCTTAATACTGGCATTAAAATGACTGTCTCAAAATAAATGCCTACTATAATTCCTATGCTTTTTCACTTCTATATTACATTCTTAACAGAGATCCAAAACTAACACATTTTTTCATGAAGACAGTAAGAAAGCAGGCTTTACAGAATAGATTTAAACTAGGAAGTAACCAGGCTAAACACAGAGGGAATGAGAGACAAACATGTCCCACATCCCACAAATGCTGACAACACAAGTCTAGTTTAGCTTAGCCTTTGCAAATAAGATATAAGAAACAGAAGAATCAATCAGAAAGGGAAAGGAGGAAAGAATCAAGACAGAGCAAGAAGCTTAGATCAATGATGGTGATAAAGAAGAGCAAATACAAGTAACAAACGAAGGCTGGAGAAGAGGCAGGGCAAATGTGAATGGAGGTGGTGGAACACCGTACCAAGTATTATTACCACATGTTAACAGTTCCCTTACGGCTGAAGCCTTGAATCACCCTAGTGTTTTAATTTGCTTTGAGTTGAAAAAGTAGCTTAACTAAATTTAGGTTTCTATCAAAAATAAGGATACATGGACTCCAAGTGAGGGCTCAGGGTTGTCCCTACAAATAAAGTCTCAATTTGACAGCATGTCTTTCAAAGCCTCCCCAAAACAAGACACTGGAATAATACATCTCTAAAGGTAGCTATTCTACATCGGGCATTAGTAGGTTTTCATTTTTAAAAGGCAAAAAAAAAATTATTAAAAAAAAATTCCTGATTGTCCAATACATACCAGGTTTCTGTTCAGCACAAGGAATAGAGCAGTAAAAAAAAACAGGCAAAGTCTCTGCTCCCATGGAACTTAAGTGCAATAAACACCAACCAGATAATTACAGATTGAAACAAGAGCTTTGGAAAACATTAAAGATATGACAGATTGAAACAAGAGCTTTGGAAAACATTAAAGAGATGACATAAGAGAGTGAAATGGGGAGAAGGGAAGGGAAGAAGAAGGGATAAAAAGCTTTAAGCAAGGTATGGAGTCTTACATCTGTGTGAGCTAGCCATTCAAAGAGGGGGAAGAGAGTTGTCTCTGCCTAGGTAGAGAAACTATCAAGTGCCAGACCTTGACTTGGGAGAGCTTAGTGTGTTTTAAGGAAGAGGAAGGTGCCCAAGAAGGGACGTGGTACAGAGCCATGTTTGGAGGACTATTTATCTACGTTTTTAAAAAAATAGTTAACAACTGTCAGGCATTATGAAGAGAATAGTTTTTACTTAATCATCACACACAAAAAGAAACTTTAAGGCAGGATACAGTACTATGCTCAATCTATAGATGATAAGACTAAGGCACAAAGATGTTACATAACTTAACCAAAGCCATACTGCCATTGATCCATACAGTGGGGTCAAAATGGGATTTGAACCAGGCAGCTTTGAGTCTGGTGCCTACATTCTTGAGCATGTTCACAAGAGTATTCCTAACAGCAATGCAGTAGAGCAATAAATGCCAGTAATCATTTGCATCATCTTCTGGGTACTGTGAACATTAAGAGTGGATTTCAAACAGTTCCTTGTACCTCAGGAATTCCAAAGAGCACCTCTGGGACTACCTTTCTGACAGGAGTAGGGTACACACTTTGAAGAGTGAGATACACAGTTCTGAAGGAAAAGGGTACCATCCTACTTAATCCACATTTATCTGTTTATATATTAGGCTCTTGTATAAACTTTTATTTGAAGAAAGGGCTTAAAGGCTACAAGGGTTCAAAACTGTTTGGAAAACACTGGTATACATTCAAAATTATATAAGCAAAAACCATTAGCATACCTCTCTGTTAAGATGTGCCAAGATATAACAGGCTCACAGCCTTTCTTAAGTTATTTTGGAAACAAAAGGATAGAGAAATCTAGTATGTCTATTGATTACATCATTTCAGATTTCAACTCTTTGGTACAGATATTATCTCTTAAACACTCCCAGCCAGAAAAGCCACTACCTTTAATTTTTTTTTTAATATAATTTATTTTATTATCATTAATTTACAATTACATGTGCAATATTACGATTATTAAACTACCCCTTCATCAGGTCCCCCCCACCAACCCCATTACAGTCACTGTCCATCAGCGTAGTGAGATGCTATAGAATCACTACTTGTCTTCTCTGAGTTGTACTGCCCTCCCCGTGCCCCCCCAACATTACATCTGCTAATCGTAATGCCCCTTTTTCCCTCTTATCCCTCCCTTCCCGCCCATTTTCCCCAGTCCCTTTCCCTTTGGTAACTATTAGTCCGTTCTTGGGTTCTGTGAGTCTGCTGCTGTTTTGTTCCTTCAGTATTTTTTCTTTGTTCTTATACTCCACATATGAGTGAAATCATTTGATACTTGTCTTTTTCGGCTTGGCTTATTTCACTGAGCATAATACCCTCTAGCTCCATCCATGTTGTTGCAAATGGTAGGATTTGTTTTCTTCTTATGGCTGAATAATATTCCATTGTGTATATGTACCACTTCTTCTTTATCCATTCATCTACTGATGGACACTTAGGTTGCTTCCATTTATTGGCTATTGTAAATAGTGCTGCAATAAACATAGGGGTGCATCTGTCCTTTTCAAATTGGGCTGCTGCATTCTTAGGGTAAATTCCTAGGAGTGGAATTCCTGGGTCAAATGGTATTTCTATTTTGAGTTTTTTGAGGAACCTCCATACTGCTTTCCACAATGGTTGAACTAATTTGCAGTCCCACCAGCAGTGTAGGAGGGTTCCCTTTTCTCCACATCCTCGCCAACATTTGTTGTTGTTTGTGTTTTGGATGTTGGCCATCCTCACTGGTGTGAGGTGATATCTCATTGTGGTTTTAATCTGCATTTCTCTGATGATTAGCGATGTGGAGCATCTTTTCATGTGCCTGTTGGCCATCTGAATTTCTTCTTTGGAGAAGTGTCTATTCATGTCCTCTTCACTACCTTTAATTTTGCCAATCATTCTGCCAGAGAAAAGAGAACTTCGGAGGATCCAGCACAGCAAATTCGCAGCTGAGAAGAAATACATGTCCTTTGTGGTCCCAATTCATTGGCCAGTATTAGTCATGCGGCCCCACCAATGTGCTCAGAAGACAGGGAAACTATATGTCATACTATTTTGTAGATGAAGCACAATGCTTTCATTTGCACAACACAATTCCTATTTATGCCAAAAACTTAAATGTTATATATACATGTATATTTACATAAATATTTCAAAGGTTATATATCCTTTGAAGAAATCCTACCAAGCCACACAAGATATTAATAGATTATGCCTCATTCTTTGATTT
This sequence comes from Smutsia gigantea, assembly GCA_032199065.1. Lineage (NCBI taxonomy): Eukaryota > Metazoa > Chordata > Mammalia > Pholidota > Manidae > Smutsia > Smutsia gigantea. The sequence continues at coordinate 48,407 of JAVSCE010015626.1, read as the reverse complement.
TTCAAAAATATTCTTAGTTAAAAAAAATTTTTTTAAGGGAAAAAAAAAATCCTAAACAAAGAAAAAAAAGTCATAGCCAGAAGACTTGTATTGCTTGATCAATACCAACCATCATTCCCACCTTATAAGCCTTACATATAACTTATAAAATGCTTTTTTACCAAATCCTCCAACAAGTATTACTCTCACAAAGGTAATACAAAGCAAATGGTCCCCGTCTCTCCCTCAAATCTCTTCCCTTCTTGGCACCTTATGCTTCTTTTATTAACCAATTCAACCACTGTCAGTCTCCAGATACCCAAACTCTTCTCAATAAATTATAATTTCTAATCTTTACTCCCTCAAGGCCTATTTCTTATCTTATAAAGGTATGTGTAAGCAGGGGTATGCTTTACTTTCTAAGAGACTTGCAAGTCTATCTTTCCTCTTCCACCCAACACAGGATTGTGTTACCCCAGTCCCTCTTCCCATCATAGACAAGCTTACCACCATTAAAGATCCACTTTGGGAGAATGTCTAAAGATGACATGAAAATAATGTCTGCTATCCTTTGTGTGATCAATGTATCAAAAAGAAAGGAGAAAATGGGGAAGGATTTTTCCTCCCACAGAAATTTTCCTTTATGCTTTTAAAACTGTTCGTGTGGTATAAACAGTGAATAAGGAATTTCTATTTGATGTAAAAAGTCCAATAATACACATTTATACATGGATCAAAAACTTAGAAAGCAAAGCCTCAAATTTTCTTGAAAACAAAGAAAGAATGCAAAATTTGCAGACATATTAATAGGTTAATTCTATTATTTCTACTGCCCTTTATTACATCTTCCAAGACATATACATCTTTTGTTAATAATTATTAACATAATCATCTATCAGTATTTTGATTTGAACAAATTACTCAAGAGATTTAAAGTTTAACAATTAGTTCTGAATCTCTTCTTCCTGTTACCAAATATTCACTAATTCCATAAGAATTTCAATATGGTTGTTTCTCTTCCTTCACTGAATTTAAAAATCATATTTTACTCGTTATACCATTTTTCCTTAAATCTTTAAACTGTCTTTTTACTAAAAAGTGAGAAAATTATACATATACCCATTTACAAGAAGTCTACATGAGACTTACTTTGTCTAGTTATTTTCTTTCTGAAGAAAAAATGCCAAAAATTTGTAGGGGTAGGAAATTTATAGTTCCTTTCAGCTCTCACTCTTAGATCATTCTAGTCATGTATCACACTTTCTGAAAGTAGAGTCTCCACACTAACGGAATCAACAGAAGCTCCTCTCTCCATTACATACCTCTAATACTTAATGCTTTCAGTCTCTTTTCTCTCTAGCATTAGTCTAGGTCTTCCATAAGAGAAGACTTTGCTTTTTTTAGACTTACCCCATGAACACTTAGGATATATACTAGTCAATACTCTCAAGATTAAATTTGTTATGTTTGATCTCTACAGATTATTTTTCAGCAAATAAAATTCTGAAAAACTAAAATTCTCAGAAAAAATCAAGTTCTTTCAATAATGTATCTTATTCTCTTTGAGAGAAAGTACAGTATCTCCACATCAACATTGTGAACTGTGCCTTCAACTGGAACCCTAGAGGTTTTTATAGCTCAGTGCAACACAAAGGGACAGGTGGGTGGTATGCCTTCCTTCTGTAAAACGAGAGATAGACTGGTTCAATGAGAGATGGGAAGAAAATCAGGACGATGCCTAAACCTCAGTTTTCAGAGGAAGTACGTAAAGAAGCTGAGAATTGATTCTCTTACAAAGTGTCCATGCCTCTAAATCCCTTGGATGAAAAAATCTTTGAGTACCATATAAATGCAGATTTTCTTAGTCATTATGCTCCAAATATTGATATTCCAAATCAAGGCTTGGTCTTTGTTGTTTTCTTTTCACCATTACCCTTCCTCTTTTTCCTGATCCATTCCCTCAACTTTGACTGTAACATATGATTCTCAAGTACACAATTCTTTTTTCTAAATTCTAAAACCATATATTGAATAGCCTACTTGAATACCAACCCAGATGACTCCAGAGGCACATAATATACAACATACCTACAAGTGAACTAATTTTTTACTCTGCCCTCCTTAAAGTTTGCTCTTAGTTAAAATGTTACCATTATCACAGATATCTGGGAATCATATTAGACTCCCCACTCTCTAAACCCAGTTCTTCAATTCCCGTAATTAAATCCTTCTTCATGACATCTAGACTATGTCACTTGCCTCCTCACAGACTTCCTAGCTTCCAATATTCACTTCCTACCTCCCAATCCACCCTCCACACAATTTTCTCTATAAAATGAACTATTAACTGTACTAATATTTCAGCTGTTTCCCAAAACTACAGGGTAAAGTCCTGATGTTTTTAAGACTCCCTTTCTATCCCCATTCTGAAATGGCTCCTCCCTACTTCTCTCTCACCGTACATACCTAAATTTCTGGTTCTTCCGTAAATATGTACTGTTCATGTCTTTTCTTTTCATATGCCTTTACCTATACACAAGCTGTTTTTGTTGCCTGAAGAGCAAATCCACCTTCCATATCTTCCTGCACCTATCTTTCAAGACCTAACTCAATATACCTCCCCCTAAGCCTTAACTATCTTTTTGAAATTAAGAGTTGGCACTCCATTCTTGATGCCTCTAAACATCCATGTTTCTCACTATATCCTGGCCACAGGGACCTACTTTTTGTTCCTTCAACATGCCAAACTTGTTCTTGCTTGAAGGAAAGTTCTTAATTGAAATCTTCACAAGGCTAGCTAACTCCTTAGCATTCTGATCTTAGATGAAATATCACCTGTACTCTGCATTTTACCTCTTTCAAATCAACATACTAAATAGCATTGACTTACCTATTAGGCTCCATTGTAAGTGAATCATAAAAACAAATACTGAACATTTAATGAGTGATTATTACGAATTGTCTACTGCTCTAAGTACCGTTTTTTGTATTCATTTGTTATCTTCATGACAACTTGAGATGGGTTGTCATTCATCATTTACACATGGGAAGACAAACGCACAAAAAAGTATCTTGTTCAAAGTCACTCAGCTAATGAACAGCAAACCAGGAGTCTCTATCACACGATTTGGTCTCCAGTCAAAGATGAATGAATCCATCTTCCTACCCCTAGCACCAAGCACAGTGCCTGGCTTATGTAAGTTCAATAAATGTTTGTTAAAGTGCCTCTGCACATTTTATATATGACCCAATTTTAAAACATTTTTCCACAAATGTCCCCAGTATAAAGTGATTTAGTGCTATATGAGGTTATAAGTTGTGTAAAAATGTTTTAACTCTCATCCTAAGATAAACTGTTCTTTCTCCAGAAATACACTAATCAGGTAGAAGGTAATGAAAACAGTGTAACTGGTTTAATTGAACTTTCATTGTGTGAGAGCCCATATACTTTAGTCAATGTATTTGGGTCCTTCTTATTTATGCTCTGGTCTCTGAAGTCTTTCAAATCTTCAACCCTTTGTATCACTCATAAAACCATTCAGTATTGAATACAGAAATGAAAAACATCTGCTGTAACCAAAGGAATTTGTTCTACTTAAAAAAAAAATTCTGAATAAGTTTTTAACTGCCACAATTACCAATCTCAGAACTTGTCATGGCCCTATCTTAAAACTATGCATGCCATGTTTCTCACTATATCCCGGTCACAGGGACCTACTTTTTGTCCCTTCAACACGCCAAGCTTGTTTGTTCTAGCTTGAAGGAAAGCTCTTAACTGAAATCTTCACAAGGCTAGCTAACTCCCTGTCATTCTGTTCTTAGATGAAATATCACCTCACAAAGGCCTCTTTCACTTCTACATCTATACTTGTAGTTCCACAGTCACATCCCAGACACTAGCTATCATATTATTTTTTCATAGCCTTTTATCACCAACTAAATTATCTAGATCTTTTTGCTTGTTTATGTGTTTGCTTGCTAGAAAATACACTCCATTTCAACAGAGACACTTTATATATTCAAAACACTTGGTACGTGCCTGGCACATAGTTATCATACAATAAATACTTGTTAAATGGCTTGAATGTTGAAGATACCATTAGTACTGAAACATTTGCTCTGTAATATAGTTCAGATATGCAATCAAAGCCTAGTTTAAAAAAGAGATTCTTTTAAAAATTCTAAGACGTATAAGACATCTTAAATCACTTTCTTGTTACACAAAAACATACAATAAAATAAAGGTAACACAGAAAGATAAAGGACAGATAAGTATAGATACTAATACAGCCAGGACAGGAGTATTGCCTTGTTGAATAAGCCCACCTGCCATCTCAGAGAGACCTAGGTTTCATCTTACTTAGGCTACAAGCATCTTCCGGAGGACTCGTCAGCAAGCCACAATCCCACCTTTTCTCTGACCCATCCCCTCAAAGGCCTGCCAAAAAACCTGGCCATAAAAAGCCTCTCAGCCTGTAAGAGATGCCGTCTTTGTTCTGCTCACCAGAACAGAGGGATCCCTCTAAGGTTTAGCAATAAATCTGCTTGGACTGTTGAGTTCACACCCCTTTGTTTCCTTTTAGGTATTATACATTCAAGACGAGATAAAAACATACAAAAACGTAGATCATAAGGGTCTGTGAGTTTAAACTTTCCATCTGACTTCATTTCCCAGCAACTAAAGAGAAAAAAAGGGAGGCATGAGAGCAAACTCACAGAACCCAAGAATGGACTAACAGTTACCAAGGGGAAAGGGACTGGGGACGGTGGCTGGGAAGGGAGGGAGAAGGGGAATAAGGGGCATTATGATTAGCACACATAGAGTAAGGGGGGGGGGCACGGGGAAGGCAGTATAGCACAGAGAAGACAAGCAGTGACTCTATAGCATCTTACTATGCTGCTGGACAGTGACTGTAATGGGGTATGTGGTGGGGACTTGATAATGGGGGGAATCTAGTAACCACAATGTTGCCCAAGTGATTGTGTATTAATGATACCAAAATAAATTTAAAAAAAAGAGAGGCATGAGTAATGTAACTCACAACAGAAAAGATGAGAAATGTCATTTCCCCAATCAAATTAAATTTTGATTGAAAGTATATCAACATGACAGTATTTTTAAACTAAAATAGATACAGATATCAAAACAGTCACTTTAACATGAATTTTCTTAAAATGTGAAGTTTATTCTAATACTGGCTAGTTTTTGCAAGAATCATGCTAATTTATCTTTTTATAGGTTTTTATGGCTAGGTACCACCTCAATGGTAAGAACAAGATTAGAAATAGGAAAATCAGGGCAGAGTAAGTTAGCAGGTGACAGGATATGCATGCAGCCACATAGTTCTACACTTTGATTTGATATTCCTCAACATCTTGCTTAAGAAGTGTTTATTTTCCCCACAAAAATGGTATTACAATTGAGAACAAGCATTTTGACCAGAGATTCCATAACAAAAATTAGCTTTACCAATGGAAATAGTTCTTCAACATTCTTAAACCTTCGTCTAAGACTTTTTGAAGCACAAGCAAAGAGGCCAGTCTGTGGAACCCAGGAATTAGGATTTAGTTCTGCAACCAAAAAGGTCAGAGAAAAACTAAACACAACAATGAAGAATGAAGGCAAACTAGAGACTTCAAAGACACTTCCACAGTGTTCTGTGCAGGTAAACACTTTATATGGAGTAATTTCTTGCCAACCTTGCAGATGGTTATATTTCTGAAAAGCTGGGAAAGCCACGGACTGGCAGTGGAAAAAACCTCATAGAAAACAGAGGGAAAGGCAAGTTTTTTAGTCTTTCTGGATAAAAGAGAATCTTGATGAAAATACGGATTCTCTCGCCAGAAAATGTATCAAAATTTTGCAGAATTTTGAATTTTAGAACATATAATTCACAGCAGAAAGGCCTTTCTTTCCAGCACTGAAAAACCTGTTATGAGTTACCCACTCCAATAGTGCAGAAAAAACTACACCCATGATATGCCAAGGCAGTTTTGGGAAACTGAGGCTACACTTATTTTTCAAGTTTCTGACCCAGTTGTTACATCATTTAAAATGTAATATTATTTTCATCAGGGAAAAATATACCACCACCTTCACCACAAGGGATAGCAATGGTTAGGCAAAGTACCATGTAACCACCTGGTTCCTTTTCAAATTACTGTGGTGCTTATGAGCTTTTGTATCAAGTAAAACAATAGGGTCTCCTTTCTTTGCTAGATAGCAAAAAAACTAAGGAAAAATGGAGAGGGAGAGATTCAGGACAAAATAGCATTAATATTTAGTTTTCATTTGCTTAAAAGGAATAAAATAAACTTCACATTTATAAAAAAGATGATTTTTAAATTTTGGTATACAAATATAGCACTGTGCTACTTCAAACTGGTTGGCAAAAAATAATTGGAGCAAGATTACCAAGACTTAAACAGATGTCTTTTATGCATCCTAAACAGAAAAGGCTGGAACTACATAAAGAAAAACACTGGATACAAGATTCTGAAAAATGCAAATATTTTTCTTGAAAATGCAAGCATAAAATATGGCTATCAACTTATAATTAAATGCATTAAAATACAGAGATCTTACATGTTTGATTTGATTAGTTTTGACAATTTTATACATATCAACTTTAACTATCACCCAAAACCATCACCTCAGAAAGTTCCCGCATGCGCCTTTCCAGTCACTTCCCCCCCTCAAACAAAACTGAATTATTTCACCATAGACTCATTTTATTTGCTCTGAGACTTCATGTAAGTGGATCACAGATTATATACTTTCTATAGGTGTCTGGCTTATTTCACTCAACAGAATGTTCTGAGATCTACTAATATAGTGGCAATTTGTTCCCTTTTTATTGCTGAGTAGTATGCTATTTTATGAATACTACAATTCATTCTCCATTTAAGTACATATGGGTTGTTTCCAGTTGAGGCAATAATTAGACTACATTCTTGTTCTTATCAAATACGAATGAGCATTCCTGTAAAAGCCTTTTTTGAGGATATGTGTTTTCATCTCTTTGAGTAAATATTTAGCAATTCCACACACACATCTTAAAATATTAAACAGTTCTCCAAAGTAGTTTACCATTACACTCCCACCAGCAATGGGTAAGAATCCTACTTCCTCCACATTGAGATTTTTTTAAAAAGGAGTCTACCATCGCTGTGTTGGATACTGGGGACACTAGTAAACATGATAGATCTGACCTCACAAAGACCTCATGGAAGGTTTCTATAACTGACATCTAACTTGAACCTGGACAGATTATTGAGTAAAAAGGCAGAAAAGAATACAAGTGTTCTAGAAAGAAGAAAGATTATGGGCAAGAGCTAAAAAAAAAAAAAATAGATGGACTGTTTTCATAATAACAATAGAAAATAAAGCTAGATCAAGTTTTATGATGGCAAGAATATGCTTTAAAAAAAAATGAGACAGCAACCTTGGGAGAGTAAGTTTTAAAAGGCTGAATAAGTCCTAAGGAAATATTTGTGTTTAAGTCTCCCTCCTAGATGCTCTCATGGTATCATGTGCCTGCACGGCAATTCTGAATTGTTTCAAGTCTATGTCCCCCACTAGGTAAGAATCACCTCTACCTGGGCCCACACCACTGTATTCATAGCATCTAGCAAAAAACCTACAGTACCTAGGTAACATTCAGAGGTGGGAAAGATTTATCCTTCATAACAAAGTATAACAGACTCAATTATTTAAAGCAACATACATTAAAAAAAAAACCCCAAACAAAACACACATTCTTTATCTCATTTTTTCATGGGTCAGGAGTCCAGACACAGCTAAGTGCACCCCCTGCTTGCGGTTTCACAAGGCTGCAGTCAAGGTGTTACCAGTGCTGGATTCTCACTTGGAGACTTAATTAGGGGAAAAAAATTCACTTCCAAGATCACTTAGGTTGCTGGCAGAACTCATTTCTTTGAAGGTCTAGATGTGAGGGCCCTGGTTTTTTGCTGCCTATTGGTTGGAGCCTCATAAGAGGCTGCCTGCAGTTCCTTGCCACATGGATTTCTCAAAAATAACTTCCTAACACCAGCAAACTTCATAACAACAGACTTCCTAACACCAGCAAGAATTGTCTCTGGTGCATGTCTACTAGTAAGACAAAGTCTTATATAGCATAACAATCACAGAAGAAGATGCATCCACCACCCTGGACTCTGTCCACTACTCTTTCTTTCAAAGGTTGTCAACAGACAGGCTTTTTTGAAAACAAGTTCATTTTGTGAAAAGATTTACACAATTTTAACTCTGAGAGTTTGTTTGCAAAGTGTAGTGTAAGCTTTTTACAAAACTGGCCAGGTTAATGTGTATTCACCAAGTAAATGAGAAGGCAACTAGTGCCACCAACAGAAATGACCAATTATAGATGCAAATTTAAGTGTAAGAAAATCAAGAAATAATGGAAAGGAACAATTCCACAAAGAGAAAAACAAAAATAGAAGCAAAAAGCAAAGTGTTAGAACAGCAATGATTACATCTAGGATTAAAATTTTTCTATTCCTTCTCTTGGCACTCTGAGGCTATACAAGGTACCAGGACCTACCTAAGTTTCACTAGTTGGCAGACTTCAAATATACTAAAATTCAGCACTAATGGGAATAAAGACCAATCAAGGTAAAGGAAAAGTACAAAACAGCCAAGGCTGCCAGCTAAAGTTGGCATTTCAATCTACCCTTTATTATTCCTGCCATCTAGTGGCAGGATCAAAAACCAAAGCATGCCAGACTGCTTTTAGCACATATAGGAGGAAAAAAACCCAAGTTTATTAGGACTACTAAAACTAACAATTTTTAAAGCCAACCCCACCACATGACACATTATGAACACTGTCTATAGATAATCATATTAAACACATAGCCAATTTTATAACAAACTATGGAAGCTCATGTGGGGATATATTCAAGTTTAGTTATGATGATATTCATCAGTGTTTAAAGTTGTAACAGCAATACAATAAAATTTCAAAGGATTACCAATGATACAAAATAAAGAAGTCATTTTTTACTATTTTGCTTTTACTAGGTCCATTCTGCAGTTTGAAGACCCACAAATACACAGATTGACCACTGTTGCCCAACTAGAATTACCACTACTCATTTCTAAGCAGATGCAACCACATCTTAAGTACTCTGAGGAACCACCCTGCTCTTACAACTGATGGATGTGTCACTCTGATTCAAGATTTTCCCATAAGCAAAGATTATGCTCTACGTATCTGATGGACAACTATCTATTTCTCTACTTCTAAGTAACATGCTGAAAAAAACTAAAGGTTATCCAAAAGCTGAAATACTTCTTGCAGACTTCTTAGAGCTTCGCTTTACCTTCCCACCTAAGGTGAGATGCATTACAAATTACAAATCAAAAAGATTCCAAACATATTAACTGAAAATGAGATCCATATTTTAGTTCTCTCAACTTCTGCCTTAATTGGTAATGTCAGCTACCAATCTTCCTAAGTATCCACTTGAAAAAGGAGGGTCTGTTCTGCTTTATAAAGGACGCTTAATAAATTAACTGGAAAAAAGGAAAGAACAATGAAAAAATATCACCTCAAAAAACTGCACTAAAATAAGAGGTTAATGTTGTGTTTTAATGCCATTCCAAAAACTCCGAAAAGAATTCTAGGATCACATATCAAATACTGTACTTGATGAATTAAAACAGTGCAATGTTACCTTTTGCTCAGTTAAATTCAATACAAACTGAAATCTAAAACATCCCTAGGCAAAATGGGATAGGTACACACACTTGCATGTGTATAATACATATTTAAGTCAAGCAAAACTTCATATGTTGTACAAACAAGATCAACAAAATGTATATATAAACATGTTATATTTACATGTATTTATTGCCATTATTATGTATTATGCTATATAGATTTCCAAATAACAAGCACTAGGTATGTAAATATATATATCACATATACTTAAGTCAGAACACATACTCATGTACTATAAAAATAAGATTTCCAACTAAAAAGCATTATCTATGCATTGAATTGCATGGAACACTTAAAGAAAAATCCCAGTGATCCCTAAATTAAACATAGTAGACATTAAATAAAATAAACATTGTATTAAAAAACTACTGAGCCTTTAACATGGTAATGTTTATAAAATAAGAGGATGGGGTAAGTTTTTTCCCAAATTTAAATTATCAGAAATTATTTTGTTCTGATCTACAATTTCTGGGATAGGTGTTCTGTAGAACATGCTTTGGCAAGTGCTCCAACTAATAATTTCTGTGTTCTCTTCTATACACGAAGTTCATTCTATATTCCAGAAAAACCAAAAGTGATCTCTAATTTACTATTTTAATCACCCCATTTTCAAATGGAAATTATCAGTAAACATACCAAGGACAAGGTAAAAAAGCAAGAATAAAAGTGAGAATCAGTTTTCTTCTTCCTTTTTGAAAGGGACTGAAGAGACAGGAAATAACTATATGAAAGCTTTAGTATCCTTCACATATCTAATTTTATTAATTTCTAAAAAATAACATGTATTAAACTCTTCAGAGATCACCATGTTTTTAGTAAACTCTATTTTAAAATGTTATATTCTAAGATCTACAAATGTTGCAAATGCATTTACTGAAATTTAAATGGACTTAATTTTCCCCCTCTTTTATTTACAAATGGTATTATGCTATGTTAAACCTGGTGGAATCTAGCATTATACTTTTGGCCAGATTACTTGACACCTATGCTTTATTGCGGTATCAACGTTATAATAGCAAATAAGTTATACTTTGGTTTACTTCTTGAGGAAGGGTAACTCATTCTCATGCATGACATTGAAAGTGGAAGAATCGGGGGCAAGAAAGGACAGAAATGAATGGGAGGCTCAGTCATGCAATGGCTGGTATTACTGATGGAAAACATTAGAAACAAAGTCTAAGGATGCTCTGTATTCCACTACATGTCAAAGTACCCCGAGACTCCAATACATAGGAGTACTATTATCACTTTCATTTCTGCCTGAAGCATTGCTTTTACATGGGAAGCTACAGTGAGGTGTCTTCACACACATAATGTGTGAAGTACAAATACAATATGTCTTCAACATAAATAATTGTAATGATCAGAAACTATCTGACCATTTACACAGAACAATGTTCCTAATATGAGGACTGGGAAGAAGTCTGCAAGTTTATTTCTGTATATTTCTTCAGGCAGGAGAGAAAGTTGTTTCATTTTATTCAAAGTCTTGCACTGTGGAATTCCTAACTGGTCTGCAACATTTTCAGTTTTAAAGCAACTCAGCAGCACTTGATGCATGCCTCCCATGTTCTGTTAAAAGTACATAAGGCAAATTTTGTCTGGTTTCTATTATAATTTTGAAAAAATATTTGACCACACACTTAAGAATTTCCATGACAAAGTTTGGATGTGGGTCAGTCAAGAAAATATGAAATATCAGCCAATTCCTGTCCACTGTCTTCTGAGAACTCCTGCATACCCTCAAGAGAGAGAATTGATGATAGTAGAACTAGTATGCAAACAAAAACACAAGTGTTTGAAATGTACTAACAAATGCTGACTGATCCAACTGAATAACTTAAAGGAAAAAAATTTATGCATGAAGAAGGCAGGTAAGACTAGAAAGAACGCAGAGCTGAATGTATTGGTTCCTGCTGTGTCACTCTGGACAAGTCACTATGCATCACCTGGCCTCAAGTCTCCTCATAAAAGCCACATTTTATCTAAAACATCGTAATTGGCCATAAAGGAATAAAATATATTTGTAAGTTTTCCAAGCCGCAATGTTTTTGAAGGGGAAAGGACAACCAGCAGATTGATGGCAGCATCATGCCATTTCATAATTGTACACATCTGCACATGCTTTTCTTTTACCAAAAATATCACTGGAGACTAGCTGGCTTCAAGGACTATTCTCTTAACATCTACAGCAGTACTCCCTTTTCTCATCTGTAAAATGGGGGTAATAAAATATCTATCTCATAGGATTGCTTGCCACAAAATGCAGTAAGATTTGCAACAAATTTAACCCAGATTTAGTATCCCCTGCAAAACACAAAAAACAACTCAATTAAAAACAAAAAACCAGGTTAAAGACATGAACAGGTATTTCACAGGAGAGGAGATAAAAATGATAAATACACTATGCAAACCAGGCTCCAAAGATGGCCCTAACAATTCTGTTCCTACTTGTACAGTCACCTTCTTCCTTGACTCTGAGATAGGCCTGTGTCCATTCTGAATAGTAAAATATAGTGGAAGTGACATTGATCATTCCAAGACTGGCCCTCAATTGGCCTGGCAGCTCCCTCTCTCCTGTAATGCTTTCTTAGACTCCAGATGCCATGCTTAGAGGGCTCAAGCGGCCACACGAAGGGGCCAAAAGCCCCAGCTGACCTCCCAATCAAAATGCCAGATGACTCTAAGTTGACACTCAAGCTGACATTATGAAGCAGGAAAACATCCCACTCAACCTACAGTTGTGAAGTAATGAAATGCTCTTCTGTCACTAAGTTTTGGGGTGGTGTATTGTATTTTTATAAATAATTGAAACATGATAAAATTCCCAGGTATATGCTCTAACATCCATCCATACATATGCATCAGAAAATACAGTTTTTAATGTTCAGAGAAGCATCATTATTCATAAAAGCAAAAAGTTGGAACCCAAATATCCATCAACTAGCAAATGTATAATAAATGCAAGCCAAAGATTATATATAGGATAGTATTTTTTAAAGCTCCATCAAGGCAAACCTTAGCAATATATTGTCTAGAGATACATATATGAGTTGTTTTGTTTTGAATATGTCAAAGGAAATGTTAAACCTCAGGATAGTGGGTTCCTAGTGCTAACAGGAAAAGCAGGAAAATAGGTTGGAGAAGGAACATGGATGGATGTAAAATTGGTAATGTTCTAGTTCCATAGTTGGGTAGGGATTTCACAGGGGTTTATCATTATGTTCATAATTACATATATAAGTATTAGATTCTTTTACATGTAAGTTGTTTTTTCAATATAGTTTGACTTAAAATTTTTTTTATATAACTTGATATGTTGCAGTTCATATCCAGTTTTAACATCAAATACTTATTACACAAACTTTTCAAGTCTAGAATGATTTTTATTTCAAAAGGAAAACCTTTTGTTTTAAATGCTGTTTATACTGGAGACTTTATTTTAACGCAGTAAGTTATTTTAACAACCGAAATAAAGTTAAACAGCAAGAAGCATCTCTCTTTCTAATTAAGTTACTGGCTCATTTTAACAACCTTCTTTATTTAGAAAGACTTCAGGTGCTCCTCAGGCTCATCCTTCTACTTTGAATTACTGGCCTTTGCAGTTTTAAGATTAGATTTATTTCACCTACCACACATTGTTTCATTATCCTGTTCATTCAAATGCCAGAATGTTGCCTAACATATTAAAATAAGCTTTCTTTAGCTACAGTCTAGAGTTAAAATGATTTTAGAACTGCGATTAAACTTCCATGAAGCAAGTTTATTACATTTTTAAAGTTGCCAACATATGCAATGTTTTAATTGTCAATATATTCAATAAATCCTATTCACTGCAACAGGTTCTTTTAAAGCACACTGGTGGATAAAAATTTGCTAAAAAAAACAAAAAACAAAAAATACGCATCATTTTTAAGCAAAAACATCTTGTGAGATTATTAAAGCTTATCATCTTAAGGACTCACAGGAATTATGCTATTACTACATGGAATAATAGTTTAATTAAAGAGCTGACCAGTCATTTTGTTAGAGTTCAATCCACAGTAAAAAAAGATAAAGACTTTTTATCTTGGCTTATTTAAATTCTCAAGATCTATAATATTCAATGATTCTCCCAGACACAGACAAAGCTATTTCCATTGCAGAGACATTTTAATGGAGACAAGCAACTTATTTCACCCCTAATGAGTATTTTTATTTAGTATCCTTTAACTTCTTATGGTAAAATTTAATAAGATCAGCCAGAGTAGAGATGGTTTCCTAAAACGTTGCTTAGTTTCCATATTAATTATATACAGGTATCCCAGGTTTTTGAAAGTTCTTTGAATTACACTGCCTCACTTTTACTAAAGACCTACATCAGTACCTGTTTTTGCTAACTGAAACAAGAATTTTCACTTCTATGAAAAACAGGTGAAATACAAGAATAGCGTACGGCGTTTGTTTTGCTGTGAGCCTTATCAGAGCAGCACGCCCCCTAAGCAGCGAGAGTGGCCCCACCAAGCTCCTTCCATGAGAACTATACTAAGCATCTCACCATCAAGCTGCCATAGTTTTGAACTGGGTCGGTAGCATGTTTTCATCATGATGTAATTTTTGTGCACCTGTTAGCAAGATGTGTCCTAAGGCATCAGAATAGCCTAAGAAAGGTTATTTTTTGGGGGTCTGGGAACACTCAAAAAAATTTCTGTATAAATGAATGGTAATTGCTCCTTCTCTTTACACCATCTGGGCTTATGAAAGGTTTCACAGAAAGCTCTGTTTTTGAATAGCTGGGAAACCTGTAACCATAAAGTTAAATCAAAAGCCAGGAAACAAAATGGATTGTTAATCTAACCCCACACAAACTCATCATTTGGATGAACTTAGTGTATTCTAACTAATGCCTCTATATACAATGATCATATGTATTCCTACTGTTCTTCCATATCAAGATATATTTCTCAAGTTCAAACAAAATGCCAGCTTATAAATTTTACTTCATTGTTTTTCACTTATCATATCAAAAGTTAACAGCACTGAAACATTTATCATTCATAAGGTTTTTCTTTGATATTAACTAGTCTGTCTTTTCTAATTCAATGTTCCTTAACTAGTGAGTTAAAACTTGAGACAAAACTCTCTAAGTCTTCAAAAAGTACTCATGGAACTAAAATCTCCCTCCATTAAAGTTCTTACTAATACCAACCATGTCCCCATTGCTGACGGCAATCACTGATGGCAGTCGTCATTTTTTTTTTAAGCACTATCATCTCCTTTCTTCATCAACTTTCCTCCTTCTACTCTTTCTATAAGATTAAATGACAACTTTATTGAGAGTGAGATTACGATGTTCACTACTAAGAGGTTCACCAAAATTCCAAAAGGAGGGATGTGGGAGGTGTTTTTCTATACCACCAAGCAATTCTCCGGCCTGCTTGTGTCCTACAATTCAACTCAATTCTGACACTCTACCTAGAGAGACAGCATCAGATTCCACAGGTTAAGGGCCCAGTCCTACAAGACTGACACCCATGTCCCTCTCCCCAACTCCCTGCAATTTCAGACCCAATTTATGTGACCTGCACTTCTAAGCAACCAGCTATAGATCAGAGGTTCCAATGACCTACTCCGTGAGTTTGATTAATTTGCTAGAGTGGCTCACAAAACTCAGAGAAACATTTTACTTACTAGATCACCAGTAAAAGGAATTATTTATTATAAAAGGATGTAACTTAGGAACCGGATGGATGAGATGTACAGGGCAAGATACAGGGAAAGGGGCGCAGAGCTTCCATGCCCTCTCCAAGTACACCACTGTCCCAAATCTCCACATGTTCACCAACGTGGAAGCTTTCCTTATATCCTTGGGTGGTTTTTTTTTTTTGGTAGGGGGTGTGGAGGGGGGTGCTCCATTACTTAGGCATTACTGACTAAATTTCTGGTCACTGGTAATTCGACCTCCCACCCCTCTCCCCAAAGCAAGCAAAAAGTTTAAGCAAACTTAAAGTTCCAACCCTCTAATTACAGTTGGCCCCCTTGAAACTGCTACCTAGTACTTGCCAGAAGTCATATTAACATAATAACAAAAGACACCTTTACTACCCTGAACATTTAGGAAAATAACAAGGTAGGAACTCTGTGCCAGAAACAGGGATGAAGACCAAATACATATTTCTTACTATAAATAACAGTATCACAACCACACATATGATTTGGCTGAAAACACAGTCAATCCAAGGTGTATCAAGGTATTACACAAAAAAGACTTCCTGTATTATTACTATACTCACCAAAACATAAAATGTGGTTATCATTAAGGATAACGGATCTATATTAATATAAAATGAACACCCACTATTTTCGCAATACTCTAGCATATTTTAAGAACTAGAAAAGATGTTCTTACTCTAAAGATCTTCTGCAATAACAGTAATGTTATTATTAATACTATTATTATTCCATAGAGGGGGAAGTGAGTACCATATCATCATAACAATACCTTGCCAATTTAGGCAAAGAACTAATAACTTAAGTTGCCTTGACTGTTTTCACATTACAAGTATTAAAACCTTCTTCAAAATGGCTCCAGCCTATTTGTTCAGTTAAATGAACAGTCCTAAACAAAATTTAACTGAAGTAAGTCAGCTTTATAATGGGATTAATAAAACCTGTACCTTTATCTCTCACATAAAGCAAATAATCTTGGATTGTTATTTCTGAAAGAAGTATTCCTGGCATGTTTCCTAACAGTTAATACATTTCAGAAAACTGTATCCTTAATTCCCTGGCAAATTCATACAAGAGGAATTCAATAAGTGTTAAATAGCATAAATCATTAAGTCAGACCATTATACAAACAGACCCTAATTCAAAGTCATTTATATTTCTCTCTGGCATGGTATTACATGGAATTTGGGGGAGAAGAGATAGTAAGTATACTTTCCTTATGGCACTTGGTTTAAATTTTAAATTTGAATTCTACAGAAATACTGGCTGACTAAATTGGGAATTTGAAGAACAGACACCTTAGATTTAAATTCTTCTTCAATTAACAATGAATTAAATAACAGTCCTTTATCTATTCACAAAAGAAATCAACAGTTTCAAGTAGCATGAGTTTATACTGATATGCAGAAGAAAAATAGGACTGAATTTGATCAAAATTATTCTGAACAATAAACAGAAATACATTAGAAAGCAGTATGTTGATAGTTTCACTTAAGAACAGATTTCAATTACAAGAAAAGTTTATAAGCTATAATCATGTTTCCAATATCCATAATCACTTGCTAACTCTTAACACCAAATTCTCATACCCCAATAGATTTCTATTTTTTACATAAAGATCCATGATCTTTCCTTTACTTATTTGAGTAAACTTTTTATTCCCTAAAGACAGCTTCTGAAAGAATCCTACTATTGATCACAAGGATTAAAGATGGCAGCGTGAGAGATGAGACAGAGGCTTCTTCCTAAAACCGTATATAATACGAAAATATAATTAATACAACTAATCTTGAAAGAGCAACAGGAAAGAGGAGGATTGCGTCAGACTGCATACACCTGGAGAAAAGAGCAGACCTCACAGAACAGGGTAACATACCAAAGCTGTGGCCCGGCGGTACGTAAACGCTTCCCCCATCCCAGCTCACCAGCGGGAGGAAGAGAAACGGAGCAGGGAGGGAGTGGAGGCCTGGGACTGCTGAATACCTAATTCTGGAGATCTGCTCTGGGAGCACAAACCTACATTTCATGGCACTTGCATGATACTCTCGTGATTAGAGGGTTGGAAAACTAAGGCAGAATTCCTGGAGAGACTGAGATTCCAGCCATTTGTGTAAAGCAGGGATCCATATCCGGCTGCTCTGGGACAAAAGAAAGGCGGGCATTCTGAGAGACTTCCTAACAAGGAAGCCCTCAGCAAGAGGGCTGCTAAAGGGCCAAGGATTGCATGGAGCTTACTGCTCAGGAGAAAGGACAGGTAGACAAAACTGTCTGGGCACACTCTGCCCAGCAGGTTGGGAGCTTTGCCATACAGACTCTCATATTTAAGGAGGAAAAAGTAATCTTCCTCCTAAGACGGTCTTCAGGTGCTCCAGCTCCCTGGCTGGCTACACAGCTCCAAGGAGCCCCTCCGTGATACGCAGCCTACTGTGCCTTTCTCCCAGCCAGACCCACCTGGCTCCCAAACCGGCAAACCGTACCCTGGCATTAGCCCAACCAGAGGGGAGATCTGTCTACAGCAACTACAGACGCAAAGCATAGAGGCTTATACCTGTGTACTCGGCCCACTGATTCAGGCAGTGGAGACGGGCATAGCAGCTAGGAAGCAGGAAACAGATCTTTCCTCCCCACAGGCAACAATACCACTCCCCTGCGACCCCCAATATTGCTTCAGGGGCTGAGCAGGTCCAGAGAGTAGAGCTTCTGGGCACTAGAGGGTGCCAGATACAAATATGAAATGCCAAAGGAACCTGGTTCAGAGTAAAATTGTTAATACAACTCCTGAGAAAGATTTAAATGACATCAATCTCATGACACTTCCTGAAAGGGAGTTCAAAATGAAAATCATTAACATGCTCATGGAGGTATGGAAAGATATTCAACAACTCATGAATGAATTCCACTCAGAGATCCAATCATTGAAGAGCACAATGGAGGGTTCTAAAAGCAGATTGGATAGGGTGGAGGAGACAATAAAATGAAATAGAAACTAGAGAAGAGGAATACAAAGAAGCTGAGGCACAGAGAGAAAAAAAGATCTCTAAGAATGAAAGAATATTGAGAGAACTCTGTGACCAATCCAAACAGAACAACATTTGCATTACAGGGGTACGAGAAGAAGAAGAGAGAGAAAAAGGGCTAGAAAGTGTCTTTGAGGAGGTAATTGCTGGAAACTTCCTGAATCTGGGGAAGGAGATAGTCTCTCAGGCCATGGAGATGCACAGATCTCCCAACACAAGGGACCCAAGGAAGACAACACCAAGACATATAGTAATTAAAATGGCAAAGATCAAGGATAAGGACAGATTGTTAAAAGTAGCCAGAGAGAGAAATAAGATCACATACAAAGGAAAGCCCATCAGGCTATCATCAGACTTCTCAACAGAAACCTTACAGGCCAGAAGGGAGTGGCATGATGTATTTAATGCAATGAAGCATAAGGGTCTCAACCAAGATTCTTTATTCGGCAAGATTATCATTTAAATTTGAAGAAGGGATTAAACAATTTCCAGATAAGCAAAAGCTGAGAGAATTTACCTCCCACCAGCCATCTCTACAGTGTATTTAGGAGAGACTGCTATAGATGGAAGTGTTCCTAAGGTTTAATAGCTGTCACCAGAGGTAATAAAACCACAGTAAAGAAAGTAGAACAGCTAATTACCAAGCAAATGCAAAATTAAATTAACTATCCCTAAAGTCAATCAAGGGATAGACGAAGAGTACAGAATATGATATCTAATATATAAAGAATGCAGGAGGAAGCAAAAAAAGAACCTTTAGATTGTGTTTGTAATAGCATATTAAGTGATTAAGTTAGACTCTTAGATAGTAAGGAAGTTAACCTTGAACCTTTGGTATCCAATCTAAAGCCTGCAATGCCAGTAAATACATACCTATCGATAATCACCCTAAATGTAAATGGTCTGAATGTACCAATCAAAAGACATAGTCACTGAATGGATAAAAAAGCAAGACCCATCTACATGCTGCCTACAAAAGACTCACTTTAAACCCAAAGACACACACAGACTAAAAGTGAAGGGATAGAAAAAGATGTTTCATGCAACCAATAGTGAGAAAAAACAGAAGTTGCAGTACTTGTATCAGACAAAATAGACTTCAAAACAAAAAAAGTCACAAGAGACAAAGAAGACATTACATAATGATAAAAGGGTCAATCCAACAAGAAGATATAACGATTATAAATATGCACCCAACACAGGAGCACCTACATATGTGAAACAAATACTAAAGACTTAAAAGGAAAAACAGAATGCAATGCATTCATTCTAGGAGACTTCAACACTCCACTCACTCTGAAGGACAGATCAACCAGATAGAAAATAAGTAAGGAGACAGAGGCACTGAATAACACAATAGAACAGATGGACCTAACAGACATCAACAGAATTCTACACCCAAAAGCAGCAGAATACACATTCTTCTCAAGTGCACCTGGAACATTTTCAAGAATAGATCATATACTAGGTCACAAAAAGAGCCTCGGTAAATTCAAAAAGATTGAAATTGTACCAACCAGTTTCTCAGACCACAAAGGTATGAAACTAGATATAAATTATGCAAAGACAATGAAAAATCCCACAAACACATGGAGGCTTCACAACATGCTCCTAAATAATCAATGAATCAATGACCAAATAAAAACTGAGATCAAGCAGTATATGGAGACAAATGAAAAAAGTAATTCAACACTGCAAAATCTGTGGGACGCATGAAGGCCATGCTAAGAGGATAGTATATTGCAATACAGGCCTACCTCAGGAAAGAAGAACAATCCCATATAAGCAGTCTAAACTCACAATTAACGAAACTAGAAAAAGAAAAAATTAGGCCCAAAGTCAGTATAAGGAGGGACATAATAAAGATTAGAGCAGAAATAAATAAAATCGAGAAGGATAAAACAACTGAAAGAATCAATGAAAGCAAGAGCTGGTTCTTTGAGAAAATAAAATAAATAAACCCTTAGAGAGACTTACCAAGAAAAAAGAGTCTACTCACATAAACAGAATCAGATATAAGAAAGGAAAAATCACTACAGATAAAACAGAAATACAAAGAAGTATTAGAGAATACTATGAAAATTATATGCTAACTGGATAACCTAGAAGAAATGGACAAGTTTCTAGAAAAATAAAACCGTCCAAGGCTGACCCAGAAAGAAACAGAAAATCTGAACAGACCAATTACCAGCAACAAAATTGAACTGGTAATCAAAAACCTACCTAAGAACAAAATGCCTGGACCAGATGACTTCACTGCTGAATTTTATCAAACATTTAGTGAAGCCTTAATACCCATCCTCCTTAAAGTTTTCCAAAGAATAGAAGAAGAGGGAATACTTCCAAACTCATTTTATGAGGCCAGCATCACTCTAATACCAAAACCAGGCAAAGACACCACAAAAAAAGAAAATTACAGACCAATATCCCTGATGAACAGATGCAAAAATACTCAACAAAATATTAGCAAATTGAATTCAAAAATACATCAAAAGGATCATCCATCATGATCAAGTAGGATTTATTCCAGGGAGGCAAGGATGGTACAACATTCGAAAATCCATCAACATCATCCACCATATCAACAAAAAGAAGGACAAAAACCAAATCATCATCTCCACAGATGCTGAAAAATCATTTGAAAAAATTCAACATCCATTCATGATAAAAACTCTCAACAAAATTGGTATAGAGGGCAAGTACCTCAACATAGTGAAAGCCATATATAACAAACCAACAGTAAACATTATACTTAACAGCGAGAAGCTGAAAGCTTTTCTTTAAGATTGGGAACAAGACAAGGATGCCCATTCTTCCCACTTCTTTTCAACATAGTTCTAGAGGTCCTAGCCATGGCAAACAGACTGCAGAAAGAAATAAAAGTCATCCAGATTGGCAAGGAAGATGTTAAACTGTCCCTGTTTGCAGATGACATGATATTGTACATAAAAAACCCTAAAGAATCCCCTCCAAAACTACTAGATCTAATATATGAATTCAGCAAAGTTGCAGGATACAAAATTAAACAAAAGCAAAAATGAATGCATGGGACTACATCAAACTAAAAAGTTTCTGTATGGCAAATGACACCATGAACAGAACAAAAAGGCATTGTACAGTATGGCAGAATATATTTGTAAATGACATATCTGACAAGGGGTTAACATCCAACATATATAAAGAACTTACACACCTCAACACCCAAAAAGAAAATAACCTGATTAAAAAATGGGCAGAGGATATGAAGAGACAGTTCTCCAAAGAAGAAATTCAGATGGCCAACAGACACACATGAAAAGATGCTCCACATCACTCATCATCAGGGAAATGCAAATTAAAACCACGAGGTATCACCTCACACCTGTAAGAACGGCCAGCATACAAAAGACTAAGAACAAATGCTGGCGAGGATGAGGAGAAAGGGGAACCCTCCTACTTTGCTGGTGGGAATGTAAGCTAGTTCAACCACTGTGGAAAGCAATATGGAGGTTCCTCAAAAAACTAAAAATAGAAATACCATTTGACCCGGGAATCCCACTCCTTGGAATTTACCCAAAGAATACAACTTCTCAGATTCAAAAAGACATATGCACCCCTATGTTTATTGTAGCACTTTTTATAATAGCCAAGATATGGAAGCAACCTAAGTGTCCATCAATAGATGAATGGATAAAAAAGATGTGGTACATATACAGAATGGAATACTATTAAGCCATAAGAAAGAAACAAATCCTGCCATTTGCAATAACATGGATGGAGCTGGAGGATATTATGCTCAGTGAAATAAGCCAGGCAGAGAAAGACAAGTGCCAAATGATTTCCCTCATTTGTGGAGTATAACACTAAAGCAAAACTGAAGGAACAAAATAGCAGCAGACTCACAGACTCCAAGAAGGAACTAGTAGTTACCAAAGGGGAGGGTTGTGAGAGGGCAGGTGGGGAGGGTGAGAGAAGGGGTTGAGGGGTATTTTTTTTAGTACACATGGTGTGGGGGATCACAGGGAAAACAGTGTAGCACAGAGAAGGCAAACAGTGAATCTGTGGCATCTTACTACACTGATGGACAGTGACTGCATTGGGGTATGGGTGGGGACTTGATAATATGGGTAAATGCAGTGACCACATTGTTTTTCATGTGAAACCTTCATAAGAGTGTGTATCAATAATACCTTAATAAAAAAATAGCAAAAACAAAAACAACAACAACAAAAAGAATCCTACTATCATACTTCTCCCATTCTTTCTGAAGACCAAGAAGCTACTAAATCAAGGCAATACAGATTAGGGAAAGAATCAAAGTGGCAGCCAGAGAAGACTGGAAGAAAGCAACGTGGAAAACAGTTTTAGAGAAATGCAAGCTATTCAAGATCCCATGGCATAGACAAAATCACACACAACCTAGGCTCAACAATCCTCTACAAAAATACCAATACATGAAACAGTTCATTCTAAAGATTTTCGTAAATACCTTTGGTTCAGATCCCCTTCCAACATTCTCTTTCCTTTTTTTTAAGAACTGACTGCATCCACTCCCTTCCTTAACAGAAATTTTTATATACTTTAAAAACAAACAGTGGGTAAAAGCCATAGTTTAAAAACGAATTTTGCATATATCTGACTATCTGATTATCATTTGTCTCCTGAAAGACAGTGATGCCTTCTCCCACTCTTACTTTTTATCTGTTGAAAGACAATCTCTTTGGACAGTTGGTTCGTACTTTTAAAAAAGTTGTCAAGGTTATGTGGAGACAAGGTGACTCCAGCTCGAGTTCAGTCTTGAGATAATTTTTTATCTCAAGTGAAGAGAAGGATGCTCTCTCTTTCATTTCAGGTACTTCCTGTTGCAAAAGAGCAGATGACCTTCTCAGGAGGGTAAGAAGCCTGGCTAATCAAATTATTGCTAAACCTTATTACCAACATGCTCTCAACAACTCTTTAATCAATGAACATAGATCTTAAAACCAATGCTGAGCAAAACAAGCAAGACACAAAAACCACAAGTACATTTATCTTAAGTTTTAAAATAGGCAAAACTAAATTATATTATTTAGGAATGCACATAGAATTATACTGCATATGAGGAACAGCAAGGTTGTAATTACCATAGAAGTGGAGGGGAAGAGGGCCCGAGAAAGCACACACCAAGGCTTCTGAGGTGGTAGCAATGTTCTGTTTCTTAATCAGGGTGATGGTCACACAGATGTTTATTTTATAATTAGTCATTACACTGTACATTAGGTTTATATACTTTTCAGAATGTGTTATATTTCACCATTAAAAGAAAAAAAATTTCTAAAGACTGAAACTGAATACCTTCAACACTGTTAATAAAAGCCTTTACAGAATACATTTCTTTTCTCTTGCTTATGTAAACATTTAAGACACGTTCAAAGAATATCTCAAAATGTAAGAGTACTACATTCCAATAATTGTGTACTTATTTTTCCTGTGGATTACACAAATTAGATGGCATATAATTTAGTTTTATAATAAAACCTTCCTAAATAGAGTATATTCCACTTCATAGGAGTTACTGGTGTTTTAGGAATAGTTCTGCCAAGAGAGTATATCTTAAAAGTTCTCATTATATAAAAAAAATTTTTGTAACTACCTACTATGGCATCATTTTGAAATAAATACAAATATGGACTCACTCTATAAACCTGAAACTAATGTTAAGTCAATTATACCTCAACAGTAATAAAAATAGAATAGGATGAAGTAGATATGGTGGTCACCAGTGAGATTCCAGTCATGATTCTCTTCACATTCCATTCATTTGGCCAGCAACAAATAATAATTTAGGCTGTGCATATACTGGAACTTTAGGAATTAATTATGAATTACTATAGTTTAATTTTTAAAATAGTATGGAAAACAGTATATACTGCAACATTATCCATCCATCTGTGGAGAGAGAGGGGTCCAATAATTTAAGTTTAAAAACCAAATTCATTTGAAGTCATTTGTGAGTTGGAGAGATTGCTAGATAACACTGAAGAAAAAAACACCATATTGAGAGGAAGATCTTTAACTACCTGAGAATAGCTAATGCGTGTAAAGCTTGAAAAACAAATTAAGAGCAAGCCCCAAAAGAAACATTATCAACTTGTTCATCAATATTTATGTAATATAAAAATAAAATTTCTTTATGTTTTTATACAACATAGTATTTCCCTTTGGATTAGAAAGAAAAAGAGCCCCAAAATAAAGTTTAAGAACTTAAAATCTGGAAACTATTAAGGAAATTACCTACTAATGATACAATTTTTTAAATCACTATTTCAAAATAAGCTAAACTTCACATAAAAGCTATTTCCATAGCTAAATTTTAACTGCCAACATTTCTAATATTGTCAATTTAAAGTGAGTGACAGAATCTAATTATCCCTCATCTTCAGAAGTAACAATATTCAAATTTCTCAAACAACTCCCTCTAATGCAAACACAGGTGCAAAGAAAACAGAAAAGAATCTAGCCAACCTGTAACTGTACCACCTTAGAAAAAGAACTTCATCCCTCTGGTGGTCATCTTCTCTGCCCAGAAAGCAGGCCGACATATGCTCTAAAAGTCTTTTAGGCTACAGAATTCGGTGTCAACCCTGAAAGTTCAGCTTTCACCCCATATTCCTTTAACTGGAATATTTTAATTCTTCCAACCTCTTTACTATGAACTTTTTACAGACAAAATAAATCTAAGGGAAAACATTCTTCACTTGGATTCAATCATCTTTTCCTTTCATTCAGCTATTCCTCTGAAGACCTCATCTCTGAAAATTCCCTAGTCATTCAGGTTTAAAAACTTAAAGCCACCACCATCTCTTCTTTCTTCCCTCTATCAAAACAAACAAAGTAATTAGCCATCATCCAACTAGTGAGCTTATTTAGCTAGACCATGGATGGTGCCCAGGCATTTTGACAGGTCAATGTGTTAAGATTTAAATCAGGGCAGCTGATTAAAAAACGTAAATTCAATGGAGGACACTTTCATTTAAGCCTGCCTAGGAGGCACAGGATGAAGAAAAGGACATAGATTTTAGAGACAGGGAGACTTGTATTATTCAATCCTTGTGGGGAATACTAAATTGAAATATCTTTATCTACAGAAATAAAAGATACTACCTTTCTCCTCAATTCTAAGATCTGAAATCAAGTTGTGAGAAACTGTAAAAACTAAGTGCCTACTATCATTTAGAACACATATTAGTTATCCTGTAACACAGAAAGAAAAAGGTCACAGATGATGTGGTCAATTTAATTAGTATACCAGTCACAATTCTTCAGAAATTCGTTTATCTAAAAATAGTACAAACTTGACCAATATAAAGGCATTCACTAATTTATGTACAGGTTACATTCCAAAATATGTTTAGGTATCTTTCATTTGAAACTATGAAAGCATTTTTTCCAAAGAAATAAAATTCCAAATAGTGATTAGTATTCCTGGCAAGTCTATAAATGCCAGTTAACCTCCATTTACCCCTGGCAGTCGATGCTACTATCTCTTCTAACCCTTCCCTCACCTAACACACTCCTTTCTTTCTTTGTTTCTTTCTTTTTTTTAATCCAATGGTATTGTCACTTTTACAAACTTCTAAATCCCTGGAAATTATTCATGATCAGAAATAGGTGAAGTGAGGACACAGAAACCTTCTCAGAAAAAAGTAGTGGTTTAAAAACAAAAATATCCACCAGAATTAACAACTAATGGTGAAGATGGAGTAGCAGATTAACCATTTACATTTTCCCCCCTTTCAATAGTATTAATTTTGCCCAGACATTATATTTGTGGGTCCTGTATTTGAAAATATGTTTTCCTTTCCTCCTGTCTGTTGTAGGGAGTTACAGAAGTTATTTTTGCAATCATACATAAAACTGAATTCAGCATTACATCTGGATAAAATATGTCAAAAAAAAGAGCATGAATAACACACTGAGTAACAGGCCAACTACACAAATTAAAAGTATTATAAAACCAACATCAATACCCTTCTAACAACTTCATATTTTCTCCTGAGACATTAGATTCAGTAAAATTAAGTTATTTGACATGGGCTAATGCACTGATGTGCTGAAGTTATTAATCAAAACTGAGAATGACAGAATATGTTTCTAACCTGCAGTCCAATTGAGGATGATATAAAAACAGTATTTATATTGAGGATGATATTAAAACAGTATTTATATTCATTATGTTTGTATTAGTATTATATAAAACGAATGCAATCCAGAAATAAGAGATCTTCATCATCATGGAGTTGGGAAACAAAAATAACATTCTTCATATTACAGTGAACAATGTACTGTCAATGTCTACAAGTAGTAATATATGATAAAGCAAATAAAGTAAAATACTAGCTGTAGAATCCAGGTGTTGAGTGTGAGTACTCACTATAAGTTCTTTCAACTTTTTTGTATGATGGAAAATTTTCCCACTCTAACAATAATGTACAGATCTGTTGAATTGTGGGGTACTTTTATATTTAAGTTAATTGCAGTTAAGAATTAAGAGCATTAAATTTTCAAAGTAAATTGAGGAAAAAATATGATTTGGTCATTTGAGAATATTAATCTTTGTTATTTTTGAGAGCACTTACACACCAATAAATACTAAGGTATCACAGTGAAAAGAACTTTCACCATTTTTTCATACCCCAAATCACTCAAAACTTACTGAGAGCATAAACATCAGAAATAGATTAAGTATAGACAGACTACTAAGTTTCCCCATATTCATAACAACTGGGGCAGAGGCTATAATGTAAATCCTTATTCTGAGTTTCTAATGCTGGGTCTACAACCAGTATTGTCTTAATGCAAATTACTCAAGGCAGTAGGGGATGTGCAGTCCTACCCAAGTTAGCCCTCAAGATATAAAAACCCTAAAGGAAAAGTTCCAAGGTCTTTTCTGACAGATCATAACTACCCCCGGACCTAGTATATGCCTATGAAACCCATGATTACTACCTATAGAAGCCACCACACTTACCCAAATGGGAGCAGGTCCAATCACATCATCCAATCCAGTAAGTGAAGGCACTCCCTGCACCTCCTCCCTAAGTGTTCTTATAACTTACAATGATCTCAAAAGCTCAAGGCTAGAAAAATTTTAAATTACAATGAAATCAGTGACAGTATACCTGTTCTGAAGTGCAGCTGGACTGCTGTTGCTAATGTTTCCACAAAGTGACTTTTTAAGATTGGGGGACGTTTGTGTTCTAAACTGGTTTTGTAAACCATTGTCTTCTTCAGAACTGAGGTCAATAGCCTCTTTTTGTCATCTGCAAAGTGAAGAAAAACATGGAGACCTCAAAGTACAGGAAGTAGTCCCCAACTTACAGTTTGCGTTCCAAGGTTTATCACTCCTTTGAAAACATTTTTGTACTGATTAACCTATTTATACCATAGCTTCTCTGAAAAACTGACTTCCAAGGTTCAACTCTAACTGCAGCTTTCTGTCCTGCAAAAAGACATCTGCTGCCCTTTCACAGCTAACTGCAGCCAAAACTCTCAAGCCAAGGCCCAGAGAAGTCTCTCTAGGGCTCTAGGGAAAAATCCACTACAACCTGTACAGGCAGGGAAAAGGGCAGCTCTCCTCGTATATAGACAGCTTTTACACTGCCTCCATGGGAAAAACTACCACAATTTAAAGACAATGGTTATGGAAGAGGTACTTGGTTAATATAAAGTAAAAGTATTAAAATTACAGCAAAAGTAAGTAAAACTACATTTTGCTCTAGATAAAAAGATAACATTAGGTGCTGTTAAACTAGTTGCTCAACCAAATGTTTGGCAAGTACAGACAACATATTCTCAGACTGCTTCCTCATGTCTGATCAACTGAACTGATAAGGGAGGAAATTACTAAAATGAAGTGGTGAGGAGAGCTTTAACAAAAACGTTGCTCAGTTCCAGAAAACTGCAGTGTACTTTAAAATTCAATATATAACATTCAACACTATATACCACCCCTTATAACTAGTAAGATTTATAAAATAGAGTGACAAATTTACTAAGTGTAACATTGTGACAAGTACCTTTGGCAACTAACTAGAGCCTTACACAACTTAAGAACTATAAAATTTACAGAATAACTAACAGAGAAAGTAAACTTTTCACTAAAAAGACTTCAGAAATGAAGCTGGTAACAGACATAAAAAAAGAATCAGGTTAGACCAGAATAAATTGGTTTGTGGATAAAGAACCTGAGAGGAAAATTTCAATATTAATAGGTTCGTGTCATTGCTACATGTTAAAATAATAATCTGAGGGCCTCCCAAACTAATATAATACTAGAGTGTTAGATTACAGATTAGTTGAAACGTTGGCACTATTAGTACCTTTGAAGGAAGACTGCTTTAAAAATCCAAGGTAATAGTAACAGGCAATCTATACCTAACCCCCTTTAAAAATTTCTCAATAAAAATGGATTATAAGAATGCGATGACTAACTACTTGAGATCTTTCAAAAGATGAAAAGAAAAACAAAAGTGAGCAAACAGGGTTTTTGTGTGTTTCTGAAACCTAATTCTCTCATTAAGTCATGTGAATTATTATACTTAGACATTAGATTTATAGTGACAAATCGTTCACAGTAAGAGATAGAGACCATTTCTTTATATAAAAGGCTGTTTACTAACTAACCAGATCTACCATTATGAACATAAACATTTAATTAGGAATATATTAAAATGTAAATATTAAAACTATTAGCAGATCATCTAAATTTGAAAGGTCTTTAAAGAGGTATATAAACCTTAGTGCATATGAATTAAAATTCGAATGTTACACATTTAGCTAAAGGATGTTTCTGAAATGTTTTTATATATAGAAAAATAGAAGCAAAACAGATTTTCATGCGGATAAAAAAGGGTTATGTTCTCCAAGCATACTCTTGAAACTAGAGAAAGAAATCAACTTTTAATTCACGATTTATCAAACTCAATTATAATGGTCATTTTTGGCTGACTTGCTGCAGATTTGTAAAGACAAAACTGTCATCACTCAGTTGTGAATTTTTCTGCAATCCTCAATTTCATTTCAGTGTTACTACTAAGCAATATTTGGCCTTCTGTTTGTAAAAGTGATACCCCGGAAATATTATTCACAATTTTTGTTACCCGTAACGTTTGGCCAGCCATGCACTTCTGCTATTGTAATCTGAAAAGACAAAACTTTCTCTTCTCTCATTGTTCAGTAAAATATTAGCAGTTTTCATTTTCCGGTTCCAATTTTTAAAATCTAATTTGCTTAAGTGTTTCTAAGCTAAGACTAAGAATACTGTATCTAGTTCATAAACCTTCACAGTTCATTTTCTTCAATATTTCCAAGTAACATAAAAGTTATTTTTGAAAGTGTTAGAAAAAAAATCAAGACCTCTAAACTGACATTAAAACGTTTTGTAGAAGAATGTCAAAGCAATTGTTTACCTAAATTGAATTCTCCATGAGTGGGCCCCTCTGGTTCAATATACGTAGGATGCACTACTTAACACAGGGGCTCTCACTCCCCCAAATATTATTATCCATATATTTAGTAATGATGAAACAAATACCCTAATGTTCAGTTAGGTCTAAGTATAAGAAGTAAGATTAACCCAAGGCTAATACGTCAAGATGAATTAAGTTAGTTTAAAAGGCAGAGGCTTAAAAAACAAACAAACCTCGAGTTGGGCAAGTTGGATAAAAAGCAATCTTCCTATCTAAATAATTCAAAGACCAGTAGGGTCTAAATTAGCTAGTGTTCTTAATGGGGTCATTTCCTAAAACATTCAGGTGGGTCCCTGATACCATGGACAACTTCGATACTGTAATCTAAGACCCCCTGTCACCGTGGTAATGTTCTCTTATCCACAAACCTCCTGCAGAGACCAATAAAGGAACTAATGCAATGCTTTCGAATACTGTGCATAACATACTGAGGGTGACAGTTTGACTAACAGAGTAATGAGCTTGCTCTAAAAACCAACCCAAGATAACCGTGGAGCAGTGAGGTGCTGAATACACTTAAGGGCCTTTAAAAAAGCCAATCTTGATTCTATCTAATGTTAAATAAACAAGCGTCCTTAGCTTTCGGATCACTTCTGGGATATTATTTCTATTCCTGCAACACCTCACTTTTCCCTTCTTGCACAATGAGAGCAAAAAAGAGCACCGGTTAAATCGCATAACTGCGAGGCTGAGCAGACGGGGCTGTTGCACGTCTGGACTCCCCTCCACCAGCAATAGGGCAACCCCTGGGCGATCCCATCCAAGCAGCAAAAACGTGCCCGAAAAATGAAAGGACCCGAAAGCCGCCAGCGGGAGGCGGGGAATCCGCCACGCGTCCGCCGGGGAGCTACCTGCCCGCTCCCGGCGCGGCCGGTCCCGACTCGACGACCCGAGGCGGCGGCGAGGGGATTCCTCCTCCTCCAGGGAGCCTGCACGCCGGCCCGGCCGGGGATCAAGGTCTCGCTCGGAAGCCGGCGCCCCGCCTCGGGCGGCGCGGGAGAACTTCGCCCACGGGCGGGGGCGCGCCGGGGGCCCGGGGCCGCGCTCACCTCAGCCCGGCCGAGGGGCTCAGCGGCGGCGCGGGGCCAAGTTCGGGCGCCGCGGCGGGGGAGGGGCGGCGGGCACTTACCACGGGTCGAACTCGTGAATGATGCTTTCGAAGCGAATGACCGCGAAGAGGCGCGAGCTGAAGCCGGCAAGCCAGGCCAGGAAGAGGATGGTGAAGGAGAGCAGCGACTGCCAGCCAGCCGGCTGCGACAGCCCCCCGGACAGCCCCGCGGGGGCCGGCTTCGGCGGCGCCACGCCGCCCGCCGCCTTGTGCGCGCACTGGGCCCCGGGCCCGTGGTGGCCGTGCCGGCTGTTCCCCAGGGCCATGAGGCCGCTCCACGGGGACGAGTTGAGGGACGACTTGTGCTTGCTCTCCGGGGCCGAGGGCTCCGCCATGTTGTGCCCCGGCGGCGGGTCTTGCTCCTCGCCGCCGCCGCCGCCGCCGCCGCCGCCGCCGCCTGGTGCGAGGGGTGCTGGGCGGGGACCCGGAGGAGGAGGAGGAGGAGGAGGAGGAGGAGGAGGAAGAAAAAGGAGGAGGGGAGAGCGCCGCGCGCTCCCGCCCTCAGCGCCGCGAGGCCAGGGGACAGTGGGTGGAGGCGGCGGCAGGGAGTCTCCGCCTCAGCAGCGGCCGCGACAGCCGCTCTCTCAACTCGGAAGGCCCTCGCGCCCCACTAGCCATCCGTATCCCCAGTGCAGCTGCGGCAGCGGCAAAAGCCGACGGGACGAGGGCGCCAGTGAAGGAGCAGGAGCAGACAGAGGCGGCACCGCGGCGCGGAGCAGCAATGACATTCCCCCTTTCACCCTCCGCCCCCCCGCCGGGAGGGGCAGGAGGAGGGGCCCCTGGAGTCCGGGCGGAGCTCAGGCTAACTCTGGCTCCGCCCCCGACCCGACAGGAACTGGCCTTTCCACCTGTCACAATGCGACAGGTCCGTTAGGGGGCGGGCTCGCACCCGCCGTGCTCGCCAATAGGGGCACGAGCTGGGGTGGGGCTTGGCCCAACCGCTCTACCCGACTCCCTCCCGGCCTCGCGCCTATTCGCCTGAAGCAGCGGAGCTGCGCGGCTATGGCTTCATTGTCAGTTGAAAGACACGGTTTCGCGCGTCTGCGTTGCCGGCTAGGGAGGGTGCTAGGCGGCTCCGCTCGCGGCATGGAGCCGTGCCGGGAGGGTCGAGGTGGTGGGGAATAGAGGAGCGGCCTCCGTCAGAATCGGCTTAAGGGAGGTGTGGGACGCCGCGCCAATCGGCCGGGCACTCGCGGGCTCCGCGGTCGTGACTTTCAGCCCGCTCGGCGCGGAGCGCCCGCCACGTGACCGAGCGCGCAGGCGCGCCGCGCCGGCTCGGGGCGCGTGGTTCTGGCCGGCGGTCACCCGTGGCACCCCGCACCAGAGCTGCGGGTGAGCGGCGGCTGTTCCGCTATACACCGGGGGCTGCGCCGGCTGCTTGCCTCCGCGGTTGCGAGCGAGGGCGGGTTTGCTGGCGCTGCTGTCTTCCCTGGCTCCGGGAAGACCTGGTGGGACAGACGCGGTGCGACTAGTTTCACTCGCGGTGTTTTCCTAACTGCAAAAATAATGTTTGTTCACTGGAAATTCGGCAGAAGCAGGACTTCGTTGTTAAGGGGCTGCACACATTCCATTAAGCGAGTGAAACTATCTTTGGACTTTGGGCCGTTACCCAGTTTTCTTAAGTGAATGGAACGGGCTGAAGATCCCTGTACAAGAATTTTTGCATGTTTAGAGTGTGTTTTTATACCTTCTTCCTCTTTCCCCCGTCCCTCCCCCCAAAAGAAAGTGTCACTGAGTTTAAGTTCAAGGTAGAATGAGAACCTAAGTGGAGCAGTGGGGAGACCAGAATTACTTGGTAGAAATCCCGTGAAGGGCACGGAGCTTTCAGTACAATCAACACAGTAAATACTGTTATCTGTGCGTGTAAATTAAGTTTATCGTACATTTTATTAGGTAAATATCTGAAGTTCATATGTAAGTAATTTAAAAAATTTAACACATTTAGAAATTTTTAATCTATTTTGAAGTTGTGTTTAGAGTTTTTGAAAACAAGATAAATGAACAAGTATACTTAGAGGTCGCTCTTCAAAACTAATGGATTCAGCCACTCAACCTGATAAGTGATTAATTTTTGTCTCCTTTTTTTTACAAAAATAGTCTCTTTATGGGAAGGATGAAAAGGTTTCCAGAAATAGACTTTCCCACCAATTTAATAGCTAACATTTATTGAGCATGTAAATTTTAATGAGAATTATGATAGAATATTAACTGAGCCCTGTTGTAAGAGAAGGTGATATCTCTTTCTCAGAACCCAAAACCATGTATGTTAAAAGGCCAGCATTTAGAGTATTTGTGCCTGTCTTTAATGAACCAAAGTTCTATCGGCCTGAAATAAACATGTTGTGTTTTTATTTTCACTTGTTTGGATATTTCTATTTTGTCCTTCTTAATGCTCCCTGTTAAGTCCTATGTTATTATGCTTCCTTTTTGGTCATTTAACGACCAGAGTCCTGTTCTGAAAAGTGACAAGACTTGGTTCTAGTCCCACGCTGTTGCTTACTAGCCATGTAACATTGGACAGGTCACCTGAATGAGTTACCCTTTCTACTTTTAGAATCAATTGTTAAAATCAAAGAGATAGCTTATCTGAAAGTACTTTGAAAAAATTGGTAAGGAACATATGCAAATAGAGGGTAGCAGTGAGGGTAAAAGCAGTAAGGAAAAAACCCTGTTAGTTTTGGGCATCACCCACACACTCGCTGATTCATTGGTTCCTCCTTTTTGCCAAGTTGTGTATGGCACTGGAATGCAGTAGGGAACAGGAGTGATTTGGTTCTTCCCGGCACTGAGCTCACGGGCTAGCGCTAGGGAAATGGATAGTGACTAAAGCATCCCACTGCTAAGTACCAAAATGCAAAGTAGCAAACACTCTGGAGAAGTCGTACATGGGGGATTTCATCTGCACAAGATGTGTATGTTACCATAAGGAAGCAACAGGGCTGAGGACTCAGGGTGAGGATGAAGGGACCAGGGGAAGAAGAACAGAAAGAATTTTCCAAGCAGAGAAACATACAGAGGCCCTGCAGTGAGCCTGAAAGACAAGTACAAGGAGCCCCAAAAAAGGGCCAGGGTGGCTGCAACACAGGTGGAACAATGTAGGGTCGGAGTTGAAGAAACCACCAGGTGGTGTAAGTCATGTTAAGAAGTGCTTGTTTTGTTTTAACCTGAAAGTAGGGAGCCATAAAGGGTTTTAAGAAGGATGTAGTGTGTGAGAGATGAAGAAAAAGAGATAATCAGACATGTGCTCTGAAAAGGTTACTAAGAATGCATCATAGAGAACACATTGGAGAGGGGACCAGAAGGAGATCTCATCAGTCTACCTGTGCCAACACCTGAGATTTCAGGTTGCTTTTGTGAGGAATGCATACCAAGGAACCCACACAGATAAACTGCATCATGGTGAATTCTCAATTTCCAGTCCAACAACATAGAAAAATGGTTTCCAGTTTGTGCAAGAAGCTTGAGTGTATTGCTTTGCCTCTCTGTACTTGAGCTGCTTGATCTGCTAGGTGCTCACTGAGTTCTAACCTGTGGGGTGTCAGATAGTCAGACATAATCTCTGCAATGTGATGAGTGGAGTGGGACATTAGGAGCAAAGCAGAAAGTGGGCCCAGATCTACCAGGGCTTCCAGGGGGAGGTAATATTTGAGCTGAAAGTTGAAGGATCAGTAGGAGTTCTCCAGTCATACCAGGAAGAGGGATGGGGGAATTCCAAGCAGGAATAAGGAAGTCCTTGGAAGTAATACACTAAGCTTAGTATTAAAGAGGGTACATTGGGAGGTGAGGCTGAAAGGGAGATGAGAACCATATTATCAAAGATCTGTCAGCCTTGTTAAGCCTAGATATTAACCTTTAAGCAGCTGGGAGCTACTGAAGCTCAATTTTGAACAACAATAAAATGATCAGACTTGGTTGATGGAAAAAAATCTTTACAGCAGTGTGAGAATATACTGAAAAGGGTGAAAATAGGAAAACCACTCAAGGAGGCACTTGCAGAAGTTTAGGCAAGAGAATTGGATGCCAAACTGGGATGGTGGGGCCCAGAGAGGAAGGACTGGATAGGAGAGGTATCAAAGGGTGGAATCAGCATGAGATAAAGGAAGTCCAGCTTAGGATGAGTATGGAAC
This sequence comes from Smutsia gigantea, assembly GCA_032199065.1. Taxonomy (NCBI): domain Eukaryota; kingdom Metazoa; phylum Chordata; class Mammalia; order Pholidota; family Manidae; genus Smutsia; species Smutsia gigantea. The sequence goes on along the minus strand of JAVSCE010015626.1, from coordinate 13,232 downwards.
TTCCTATTGGCCATTAGGTGGGAGGTAGGGTCACAGAAATGGGGAGCACACAAGGAGCAGGTATGGAGGGAACAGGATCAGATCAGCTTTGGGCATGTCATGTTTTAAGTCTCTTGAGGACATCCAAGAGAAGATGGCTAATAGGCACTTAGATAAAGAGATCCCATGCTCAAGAGGAAAGGTTTTTCTGAGGATAAAGGTTTAGGATTCCAGAGTGTGAATGAAATTTGTTTGGAAGTAAATTTAGAATGAGAGAAGGGTTGAGGACAGAACCCTAAGGAACTCCCAAATTAAGCAGCTAGAAAATGTGCCTTCAAGGGAGTCCAAGATAGAGCAGCCAAGGAGATAGAAGAACCAGCAAAGAGTGATGTCCCAGCAGCTAAGAAAGGGAAAGTGAGGCCAGCAATAGCTGGCAGAGAAGTGATGTATGACACTGCTGAAAAGCGTACTTTGTTTTGGCAAACCGAGTCATCAGTTACTTTAGCAAGGTCAGTTTTAGCACAGTGGTAGGGAGCAGAAGCCAGATGGCAGTGGGTGAGAAGGGACTGGAGCAAAAGATGTGGAGGCAGGGAAAGTAAATCACCCCTTTGAGAAGTCTGGCTTTGAAAGCACCCAGAGGACCAAGTCAGACCAAGAAAAGACAAAATGATGATCCTTAGTGCCTTGCATTTCCCACTGTAGTCAAGAAAAGATGTAAGTGCTGATAAATGTGTCTCTGGAATGGCTCAGGTCTGAGTGAAGGTTTCATCATTTCTAGAGGAACAGAAGCAACATGATACCTGCTCTTGTACTGGACACACTCTAGCAGGGAGCTGCCACAGGCTGGAGTATAATTTGGTGACTGAGAGTCTTGTCAACTCTTATATTGTCCCCTTCTGACAAGCATGGGTCAGAGTACCTGCCTGGTGATCTGTTGCCTCAGTAGAGGAGAGGGAAGCGGAGAGGGAGAAACTGAGTGATGAGCTTGTGTGATCCTAGGTATGCTGCCTGGAAGCAGTGTTGCATGGTGGCTTAGAGCACAGGCTCTGGGGACATCTTGCCAGGGGTGAAATCTTGACTCTACTTTTGAATCACATGGCCTTTGGCAAGTTCCTTCACCTCTCTGTGTCCTGATACCCTCACCTCTAAAGCACGGATAAGGACTGCCCCTTTCTCTCAGGATTGTAATGAGGACTAAATGAATCAATACATGAAAGAACTTAGAACAGTGCCTGGTACAAAGCAAGCATGTCATACATATTGGCTTCTGACAGTATTACAGGGACTACTTCTACAACTAGACCAATGACAGACGGGCTATGAAACTACCTCCCTGAATGTCCTTAAAATAATTCTCAATGACCTGAGCCCATCTGATGCCTCTGTCTCTTTAAGTTAGAAAGTGCCTTTCTTACATCAACCACTACTTACGAATGCTATTTCACTGAAATATCTGCTGGATAAACTGACGGGCAGCTAAGGTGGGAAGGAAACCTCAGAGGTACGGTAGGCAGCTTCTAAAATGGCTCCTAATGATCAGGGTTCTGAGTGTTCAGACCCTGTGAATCCCTCCATTTGTGTGTGGGCTGGATGTAGTAATTTCATTCTAACACAAAGAATATAGCAAAAATGATGGGCTGTCACTCCCCAAATTAGGTTGTAAAAAACTGGTCTCACCTCTTCTGTCCTGTCCTTTCTGTCCTCTCCCCTTCTTCTCTTCCTCCTTTTCTCTCTGTCTCTCCCAGCTCTCACTCCTAGGAGGGCAAATGGACATACTATGAGCAGCTCTCTAAAGAGGCCCCATGTGGCACGGAACTATACTCTGGCCAGCAACCTGCAAGACCTCAGGGCCTGCCAGCAGCCACAAGAGTGGGCTTGGAATCAGGCTTCCACAGTCCAGCCTCGGGATGACTGCAACCCTACATCATGTCCTGATTGCAGCTTCAAAGACGTCCTGAGGACTCAGGAAGCTGCCCCCAGATTCCTCACCCACAGAAACTGTTTTAAGCCGCTTAATTTGGGAGTAACCTGTTATGCAGCTATGGATAACTAATACCGTGGGGATAAAGAATGACAAGGTATCAGCAATCTTCTCAATAATTTTCCTAAGGATGTGCCTAAATGACCTGCAAGGATGAAAAGAAACAACCCCACTATCAGTGCTTCATCACTTAAAGAATATTCTAATGCATCCTTGTCCCATAAGACACTTTGGGAGAAAAAGTTTTCCTGGTCAAGAAAATCAACATGCTTTATTTCCTCAACATGACCATAGTAAATATTCTGGAGAGTCCTGCAGTAGCTTGATTTCACCCAGCATTGCCCAAGGCAAGACCTCTTTTCCTCATAACACCTATTAACAGACTGTGAGACACCTAATCCTCAGACTGATTTTGGAAAACACTGCCTGAGATTAAAGTTCACACTTCAACTCAGCTGTAGCACTGGCAAGGCCTTTCCTAAGGAAGAGCCCTGGATGGGTAGTTGACAATTGGGTTCTGGGTTAGGTCTTGCCAGTAAGTCAAGTGGTTTTAGGTAACTCACTGAAGCTGCCAACATGCCCCTGTAGAGTAAATAGAGCGGCACTATCTTAAATTCTACACAGCTCTACATGTCTACGAGGTCATTCAGGGCAACTACAGAAGAGGAATCTAAAAACTGTGCAAGGACCTTGCCTAGCCTTTCAGTGCTCTAGTCCCCAAGCTCAGGTATATTACATAGCAGTGATATGTATTGAATGAATGACTGAGTACACGAGCATATTGTATTCATATTTTATTTGGTCCATCCATACAAGTTAACAAAGTTACTAGGTGAAGTGAGTCCTTTTTTCCCAAGTTGATGTATTCCAAAGTTGGTGTACTCCCAAGTTCCAGTGGGGAAATTTTCTATACATTTAATGGAGAACTTTGAATGAGAAAGGGGATGAAGACAGTGACTCACAGCATTATAAGGTTAAACAATGTGTAAGTGCTGTAGGGGACTATGAAAATGAATAGTCCTCTCTGATTTATAATCCAATAGAACTGAATTCTGCAACTACTTTTGTAAAGGGCCACACAGTAAATATTTTCAGTGTTGTGGGCCAGACTATCTCTGGCAACTACTCAATTCTGCCAGAGTAGCATGAAAGCAGCCATAGACAATGTGTGAGGGGATGGGAGTGGCCATGCTCCAATAATATAGCCACACCCACATGCCATAGTTTTTGACCCTTGGGGTGCAGGAACAAAGTAATTACTAATCCAGTACCAATCAGAAGACTTTTCTCTACCATGATCACAGAGGGCTTGCATCTGGGCATTAATCAAGGACACTTTTATGAAGTGATTGGCTTAATCTTGAAGAATAGATAAAATGTTGACAAGTGAGATTTGGAAGGTGGAGAGAGTACATCAGAAGCAAAGGAAAAGGGAAAACAAAGCCACGTAGGGAACACCTGGGAATGAACTGGGATTTGGGAAGCATTATCACATTTTACCTTTATTTGCTACCATTAAAACAGTGACACACTCCAGTCTTAAGACTTTGGGTATGCAAAGCAATTAATTTTCTATTTTAGTAATACTGGAAGTTAACATTTCTGTGTCTCCTACTGATTGTTTCCAAAGAAGGAAGGTATATCACGTAGGCATGCATTTGGCTGCAAGTGACAGAAAGGCCAAAGGACCATAATGAAAATAAATAGGTGTTTATTTTCTCCCATACCATGAAGTCCAGAGAAAGATTCAGTTGCTCAAGAATGCCTCTGTGGTTTTCTGTCTTTCTACTCTGTGCTGGGTTGTCAACTCATCTCTGCCTCCTTCTGTGATCTCCTCTGCATTGACAGAAGCTGGAAACCACGTTTCTCAGACTCTTTTCCCTGTGTAGTTACATGTTAGAGTTTGTCTGTGAGAGGAGCTCAGTTGAGATTTGGAAGACAGAAAAGAAGGAAAAGCAGTTTCAGACAGAAGAGAAGAATTAGCAAGTGTAAGAGTTACAGCTTACATTATTTCATAGAGTAAGGCAGCTTGTGGGAACTTTTTTGGAGAAGACTGAAAATTTGAGCCATTTCCTAGAGAGTTTTTGAGAACTAGTGGCTTCTGTCCTTCAGACTGAAGTTTTCAAAGTCATCTTCCCTGACCCTGACCTTCAGATAGCAACTTTCCTGATCTTTGTTCCGTGTTCTTCCAACATTCATGTGAGTAATCATTACCACATTAAAGCCTTTACCCTAGTACCTAGAGTACCTAGAGTAGCTCTGTTTTACCAGTGGAGCCCAAAAATACACATTCAATTCCCTTAGTGTGTTGGTTTTCATTCTCTTGATTGTTGCCTCACTATTGCGTAGTAGCTGCTGAAGCTCCAGACATCACATCAACATTTGAGGCAGACTGTCAGGAGAAGGGGAAGTATTAGTCACAAATGTCCTCGTTTTTTAAGGAAAACAAAAGTTTTCCCAGCAATTGCCTTAGCTGACTTTCTCTTAGGTCCCATTGGCAAGAAACCACCACCACACCCATAATCACACTGACTTTATATTGCTCAAGGGCTACAGTCTCATTTCTTTTGGCATGCCTGGTCTTCCTGATACTCAAACAGAAATCCTCAGTTGGGTTTCAGTGGTTCTGACCGGCCTGATGTAGATCGCATGCCAATTCCTGACCAAATGCCTTGGCTAAGAAGAGGCTAGGAAACATTTGTTTTAGGCTACACTGGAGCATGAGTTCGACCAATCCCACATAAACCTTACTTATAAAAAAATCTAAGGAGTTATTACAGAAAGGAAGCAGGGCTGGATACTAGGGAGAAAAAGATAATTCTCCATATACAGAGAGGATAGAGAGTTTTGGCAAAGAGGAAACAATCTGAGTACCGAAGAATCTAAAATTTGAAGAATATGTAAAGGAAGTATTTTGAGGGGGGTGGTGGGCACCTTTATTTATTTACTGGTAATTTGATTCAGACCTGATATCAGTCTAGAGCAGAGTTCAGCAAAGGTTTTCTGTAAATGACCAAGCAGTAAAAACTTTAGGCTTTGTGGGCCATATAGTCTTAACTACTCAACTTTGCCATCACAGTGTGAAAGCAGCCATAGACAATACATAAATGAATGAGGTGGCTGTGTTCCAATAAAACTTCATCAATCAAAACAGGTGGCAGGCCAGATTCAGCCCAGAGGCTTTAGTTTGCCAACTCCTGAACTAGAGTATTCCTTATGCTTGAAGGATGCAAACTGGAGAACTTGATTTTATTATGTTAATTACTATTATTACTAAACGCTATTCAGAGGTGGTACATTCATGTGAAGACTATACCTCCCTCCCTTTCTCCTGCAGCCAAACTCCTGCTCTCTCATCCCTACAGGTAATCACTTTTGTTATTTCCTTTTGTATCCATTGAACCTTCTTTATGGAAATGCAAGCACATATGAACATATTTCCTTATTTTTCCATTCTTTATGCAGGCTCTACACACTTCTCTCTATCTTGATTATTTTTCTCCTAAGCATCTATTTTCAAGAACTTCTGTATCAGCCCACAGAGAAATTTTTCATTCCTTTTTATGGCTTCATGATATTCCATAGGATGGATGTACTACATTAATTTAATCAGTAAGCTATTGTTGGATGTTTGTGCTGTTTCCCATATCTGGTGCTACCTCAAAGAAGGATTCAATGAACAGACTTATAAAAAAAATAATCTTTCTCAAGGGCAAGTGTGTTGGTTGGAGAAATTACCATGGGTGGAATTTGGTATATTTGTAATTTCAGTAGGTAAATTGTTTTCTGTATAGGCTTGTATCGATTGCATTCCCCCAATGTGTGAAAGCCGTATTTCCCAGGGCTCACAAGAGAGTGTGTTAAGAATCTATTGGCTTTTTTGCCAACAAGTGAGGCACAAACTGGCAGTTTTAATTTGCATTTCCCTTATGAGGAAGGCTGAGGGTATTTGATTTTACATTTAAGGCAATCTTTTCACATCCTCAGTGAGGCAGAATTGCCATCACTGATTGTGTATCTTTGAGCACGATTACTGGAGTAGTATGCTCCACTGTTAGTGAAACCATTAATATGTATAGTTTTATTTGCTAGTTGCTCAGAAAATGAGTCGTCTATATTGTATTCATGCAAATCTGTTCTTAAAAAACAAAAAACTCTTCAGTTCAATTTAGCATATCCTCTAGATTATCTGCTCTAGATCATGGACATCATGAAAGTGCCCTTGAAGTAATGAAGGGATTTTTTTTATGGTGCATTAAGAAATTCAGGTAGAAATTTCCTAGAGATAAAGTAACTGTTAGCAAATGCCTCCCGATAGAAAGGTGGTTGTTTCACTTTGTACTAGTGTCATGAAGTTTTGTGGCTTCCTGCTGTGTAGTTAAACTGTCCCTCTCTTCCTGAAAGCCCAATAGGAGCAGACAAATACATAGGTCACTTTAGCAAATAATATTTTCTTTCAATATATTTCAGTTACAATTGATTCTGAAGCAGCACATTCCCCACATCATGTTGGATCACCTATCTCTGTATATTTCTTTTTCTATGTGAATCCAAGCAATCACATAATCAATAACTGCATTATATTTGTAAGAGAATCTATAAAATTATATTCTCATAAAATAAGTCTCCTAAAAAAATAGAGTGAAGTTCAAAGAAGAAATTTATAAAATATGAAGATGCTATTATTTTACCCTACAGATGACAGGAAAACAGGATATTGACGTAGGCACTATCTCTTGCTTAACAAGAGAATTTAATGTATATTGAGCTTCAGAATTTGTGTATACATTAAAAAAATCTCCCCACTTCTTTTTATTGTAAACTGTTGATATTTCAAGTGTTTAATTTTAAAGGTAGGTACAATTAATATTATGCTGAAGAAATGTATTCCACTTACTATTACACAAAACAAACTCATTTACTAAGGAATTAGAAGAGATTTTGTTGGTTATTAAATCAGTGACACAATGAAGAATGGAGGATGCATTAGCTGGGAGTTATAAAATCGAAAACCACATTACAATTTTGATAATAAAAACAAAATTAAAAGGAGCTGAAGGGATATATTAATTATAAAGATATTCTAAACATCTAAAGCACTGTAAATGCATTTACAGTTGGGATGTTAATTTTACTGTTGATAGTGTGGGTTTCTTAGGCTCCTTCAGTTGTCAAAGAACGGAGATATATTTGGGTTACTGGGTAATGGAATTCACTGAAAGGATGCACAGAGGAGTAGAGAGACAGGAAGACATCTCTGCACCTGTACAGCCAGACCTCACAGAAAACAAGAAGTTATTTTGGGACATGCAGCAATTCTGGTGGCTCAACAAAACTTGGGGCCAATAGCATGACCTGTCATCTTCCTTGAGTTCAGCAGCTCCCTGCACTGTGCTCTGGCCATGTGCTGACTCCACTGTTCTGTCTTGTCCCCAGTGTGACTGCCTCTCCTGTCTTCACCCTTCAAATCACTCACTCTTCTTGTTCTTAAAGACTCTGCTCATGCTTCCTTATGACTCCTACTGCTTTGGGGCTTCCGCTTACTCTCTTGAACATCCTGTGATTCTCATGAAATCTCGACACATCTGTTTACATCAGTTTCACTGGAAGCAGGCCCTGGGATAAGTCTTTGTGGGGTTGATTAAGGAAGTGCCCTCAGAAGAAATAAGTAGGGGGTGAGGTCAAGGAAAGGTTAGAAGCCCAGGGAGGATGTGAAGTCTAAAGGATCCTCTACCCCAATCCCAGAAGTTTGGGAGTGTAAATTATGCTTCTAAACTTGAGGCAGAGACCTGAGGCATTACTACTCCACACTTGTAGCCTGTGGTCAAGGACCAAGGTGATGCTTGAGCTTCTAGGCATTTCTGTCTCTGTGGTCATTTGGAAGAAAACCTGGAGGAAGAAGCATATGCACTTGGTAAAGAGGGATTTGAAGATATTGGACATGGGTGGGACACTGCTTTAGCATCCCTGTTTGGTTCAAACATGTCTCAGAGAGACAATCTGGTCGGGTCAAGAAGTCACCCTTCTGTCCAGGGTGCTCCTATTGGGCTGTTGTGCTGGGTCACTTACTCCATAGAATGCTGCATGTAAACCAGGCATATTTCTCTGGTCTTGTCAGTTGTGGTGGTTTGGTAGTAGGGTCACAACCTACAATTCATGGTCACTTATGCATAATAAGCCTCCACCAGGTGTCTGTGGCTCTTAAACGAGAGTGGAATAACTGACCTGCATCTTATGCATTGCATGGACTGCTCCAGTACAGACTATTAGTTTTAGTTTATTTTAGTTTCAGTTTATTTGCACCTAAATGTATACCTGTTACTTTAATTTTTTCTTTTTATCCAATGTGTCTTGAAAGTAAGCTACCATTCTTGATCTCTATTTACTTGGACGAGTAAATAGTAATTATTATTTATGTATAGGAACAGGAAACAGGTGCTTGGTATTTTCTCTATTTAATCTATTTTTTACAACATATTGCAAAACAAGACTCGAATAATACATACATCAGAACCACCTGGTGTGCTTGCTATAAATATAGACTCTTGGACCCCATGCCCAATATGTCTGGGGGATGGCCTTAGAGTCTGTATTTTCAGTCAGCACTCCAAAGTAATTTGATTCACGTTTGGGAACCACAGCTTTACTATACAGATATTATCCACTGCATTTTACTAGTAAAGAAACGGAAGCTTTAAATGGCTAAGAAATTCTCTTGAGGTTATACAACTAACACGAAAGTTGTCTCAAAAGTTCTTTTCCATAAAAGGAAATTTCCACTGATGCTATATCTGCAATGTGAAAGTTTACTTCCTATCCAGATGAAGCAAACGTCAAGGTGTCTATGACTACCCAGTACTTCTGTGTTTATCATTACACGTAGCCTAATTGCAGCCTTTCAGTGGTGTGACTGCAAAACTATCCTCTGAATACTTCTACATTCCTGCTAGAAAAAAGATGTGAGCGCAGAGACAGTAGTCAGGCAAATCTGTGAGGCTAAAGCTGAAGGAATCGGTACAAGAGGGTCATCAAGAGATTGAAGTGGTGGTCCAGCAATTTAGTTTCAGACGCAGTGACAGTGCATGTTTGGTGAAATGCCGAGAAGGTTCAGCACGTCATATTTGTCCCGTGTGATAGGGCCGGGAATGCCGTCCTTCATGTAGGATGACCTGAGCATGGAATTCTGAGCACGAACACTGAGGACGCTACATGGGATTTTGTAGCGTTGCTTTTGGGTGGGGTTGAAATTCTGTCATGTTCGACTTAAGAGTGCAGACCTTGCATGACAGGACCTGGCTGTGCAGAAAAATGGCCACATTTCTCCATGAAGGGTTTGAAGCATTTGGCAAATTAATAGCAGTTCTCACCTTCAAATCTAGCATTGGCCTGCTTGTAGAAAGATGGAGTATGGTCAGTAAAAATTTGATATCCTTGTGCTTTATTGCCCATAAGATATTCTTCTATGGAAAACAATTTAGAGATATCCTAATAGGTAGCAGAATCTGATCCTAAACCTTGCAAGTTTGAAGTCAGAATCTGTATTTTTTCTACTAAATTCTTCTTTCACTATTTGGACTGTGTCCCCCACAAATCCATATGCTGAATCCCTAACCTCCAATGTGATTGTTTTGGGGGACAGGGCCTTTAAGGAGGTGATTAAGGTTAAATGAGGTCAGAAGGGAAGGGCCTTAATCCAATAGGATCAGGGTCCTTATAAGAAGAAGAAGAGACACTAGGATTCACTCACTCTCTTTCGTGCACAGAGGAAAGGCCACATGAGGACACAGGGAGAAAACAGCCTTCTGCAACCCAAGGGAGAGAACTCACCAGAAACCAACCTTTCTGGGCCCTCAGTCTTAGACTTCTAGTCTCCAGAACTGTGAGGAAACAGATTTCTGTTGTTTCAGGAGCCTAGTTTGTGCTATTCTGTTATGGTAGCCCAAGCCACCACGTGTCCTAAGCAATGTAGGTGATCAATACATTTTTCTTTAAGTGACTTTCTCTCCTCTAGTATACTCACAAAAAAGTTTGAATTCCAGGATCTTAAGCTTATAAGATTCAACCAAGCTCATTAAGAAACTTACTAACACATATACACCAGTCCCCCCTTATCTGGGGGGAATGTTCCAAGACCCCCAGTGGATGCCTGAGACCCCAGATGGTACTGAGCCCTATATGCACTATATTTTTTTCTATACATACACATATACCTATGATAAGGTTTAATTTATAAAGTAGGCACAGTAAGAGATTAACAACAGTAAAAATAAGATAGAACAGTTGTAACAATATACTGTAATAAAAGGTATGTGAATACGGTCTGTCTCAAAATACCTTATTGTACTCTACTTACCCTTCTTCTTGTGAGGATGTGAGATGATAAAATGCCCACGTGGTCAGATGAAGTGAGGTAAATGACATAAGCATTGTGACTTACGGTTAGGCAGCTATTGACCTGGGATGATTCATCGGAAGGAGGACTGTCTGCTTCTGAACCACGTTACCTGTGGGTAACTGAAACCATGGGAAGTGAAACCACGGATGGTGGTAGATACTACTGTATCTCATTTATTTGAGAAACTCAGGAACATTAAAAGTACTCAGAATTGTTATGATCTGAATTCTTATTTACTTACTTTCTAAAGTCTATTCACATATAACATGAATATTATACTTAATTTTTATGTATGTGCTTTAAATGAATTTGAAGACCATAACTACAGAATGTTTGTTATAGAGAATCTAGTTCAACTCTCATTTTGTAGATAACTAAGAGGTGCAGAAAGGCCAAGTGACATGTGAAAGACACATAACCTATTAGTGCCCTAGCCAGGATTAGATCCCAGGTCCAGTGATTGCCTGTATATCTTGAATGCCTTCCAATTCACCACACTAGATGCTATTTTACAAAGGTCATACATTTTGACTACAAAATATGCTGTAGATTCGCAAGATAATGCATATCACCTTAACATTCGAAAGGGAAAACGCTATTTTGAGCACTACCTTTCAACGATAACTTTGGGTTGTATTAGTCGGTTGCTGGTACAATAATGCTGCTTAAACAACTCCAAAACTTAGTAACTTAGCACAGCAAATATTTATTTTCACACATGGGCCTGTGAGTAATCTGTGATTCTGTTGGGCTCAGCTGAAAATCACTTGGGTTGAGCTTTAGGTATGAGGAGAGTTGAGGTCTTCTCCATGTTTCTCTTCACTTTCCTAGGATCCAGTCACTATTCAGATCTGTTCTTGTCAGGGCAGATGGCAAAAGCTCAAGAACTGAGCCAAATCATGCCAATACACTTCAATCCACTGTTTGTGTAATGTCTGCTGATATTATAACCTAAATAAGTCCTATGGCCAAATCCAACATCAATGAGGTAGGCTGGTATATATCACCAGCTCCATTAAGATCATTGTAAAGTCTCAATGGCAAAGAACATGGATGTATATTCCTATTGCAGGAGAATGATGAATTGAAAATAATAATCTAATCTATGAAAAGTTGCACTTGTGGTTACTGGTTATTAGAACATAGTTTTAAAAATGTACTTTATATAATTCCATGCCCAAAATTTATGAGCCAGAAGTGAGAATAAATTTCAATATGCTGTATGCATTCTCTTCTTTAAGATAAGGAAATGTAGTATTAATTAAAAGGTCTATATTTCTTGAGCAAAATATATGCCTCCTCTGAAGAATGTCTGCTTAACTTATATGCAAGGTTTTGTTTGAACCAGAAAAGAAAAATATTCTTGCTGTAAACTTGTTGTTTTGGAAAATGTTTAATTATATGAGGAGTTTTAATGTTTGGGGTGTGTAAACCTAAGTTCATTTACCTAATCATAGACACAACCATTAGATAAAGGAGAGTTCTGAATCTAAGAATGTGGAATTTAGAGTCAATAAAATAAAGGGACTCATACAGACTCCAGGAAGAATGACAGAGAAAAAGCTTTGTAGGGCTCCAGGAATGAGAAGGAATCTCATATACAGTCACATGATTCAAATTTTAACCCTATGTAGTCAGAATTGTGCACTTCCCTTTTGGGCTACCCAAACATGGCTTCTGACCAAAATTTAACTTTAAAATGGGCTAAGAGAAAAAATAATTTATTAACTCACTAAAGTGAAAATCCTAGGGTTTGTTTTGGTTTCAGGTGCAGCCTGATGATGGGCTTGCACGTCACTGGAGTCTCATTTCTCCATCACTACTGTCTGCTTAGTACCCTTCACCTCTAATTTGGTTCTTTTCCCAAACAGTCTCTTCCCTTAAAGTTCAATATAACTACCGTATATACAAATATTTCAATACATCATGCTCAGATGAGAAAATAATGATATAATCTTTTTTTCAGGATTCCCAGCATTCCCAATGGCCCTGAGCAATGTCCCCTCCTTGAACCAATCACTGTGGCCAGGGAACTGTGACAACTGTCTTAGCCTCAAGTCATGTGCTCCATTCTGGAACTTGATTCTGGATCCCCACTTGAACCATGTTGGTTGAAAATGGAAGGAGGTTTCCCATGGGAAATTGGGCTACAGTTAATAAAGGGCAGGAGTGTGGGTTTTTGGTGCCAAAACAAGAGATATGTATAAAATGGGTGCATATTACAACCCTGTTTACATGTTGTATTGGGAATATTCTTTAGCTGCTTTATAGTTATAAGCAATTTATAGGAATCCAATAACTAATTTTGCTAAGAAAATGTCCTTCACATTCTTTGTACACTACTCAACTTGAGTTTTTCTGTTGCTTTTGTGTAGTGTATACTTAATAATTATAATAGCGACCATTTACTGAGCATCTCCTATTTTTCAACACACCGAGAGCTCTCATTTAATCCTCATGCCAACTCTGCAAAGAAAAAGCATCCATTTTTACATTTTTAAAATAAGAAACGAGGCTCAGAGAGGTCAAACACCTCCATGAATACATAGAAAACTTCAGTCTGTACCAGGGGCCTAGAAAATGTAGGGGAACATTTGGATATCCAGTGAGCAGTAAATACCACTACTCCAGAGGCAATCTTGGATCTTTCTGACTATAAAATGGATAATGCTGTCCATTAACCTGAATTTCTTTTAGACTCGGTTTTTCTTTTACTTCATTGTTTTAAAGTACCAGTTGCAGAAAAACTTCCGGGAAGATGGCGGTGTGAGCAGGGCGGCAGAAATCTCCTCCCAACACTATATTTATCTACGAAAACACAGCAAATACATCTATTCCTAAAAGAGAGACGAGAATACACAGGAAAGCGCACAGCGT
>JAVSCE010015625.1:0-11253 GCA_032199065.1 Smutsia gigantea | reverse complement strand
CCCTCCATTGTGTACTTTATTTCAGTTATTGTATTATTCAGCTCTGAGTGAATCTTTTTCAACTCTTTATCTCTTTCTGAAGTCCTCCCTGAGACCATCAGTTCTTTTCTACAGATCAGTGAGCATATTTATGATGGTTTGAAATCATTATGAAGATTAGTGATCCTGTTTCATTTAGCCCTCTTTCTGGTATCTTATCCTGTAGTTTTGTTTAGAACATATTCCTCTCCCTCCTCATTTTGTCAGTGTTTCTATGTTTCTTCTTTTGTAGTAGATAGATCTGCTATGCCTCCTGGTGTAGGGAGTAATGGCTTTATGAAGAATGTGTCCTGTGGTGTCCAAAAGCTGAAGATTCTTTACTCTGAAGTGCCTGGTTATTCTTTGCTGTGGAGCCTTAGTTGCTCTTAGTGGGCTATGGACAGAGCTGCTTTTCTGTCTGTCTGTTGATAGTGTCTTGTCTCATGGATGGCAGCTCACTCCAGCTGGCCCTTTGTGGGCTTAGCAGCAGTCCTTCTTTTGGAATTGTTGTGGGAAGGTGCAGGGCATGCTGGTTGGGCTGTCAGCAAGAAAGGAGTGCTCAGAGTTGGATCCCACAGCCAACCCCACAGGGCTAATATAGGGCTGAGAAAGCTGGGAATGCCTCCCTCTACCTGCCAGGCAGCAAAGTCTGAAGCCGCTGGGCCAGTGGGTGCAGTGCATAAGAAAGTTCCATGGTCCTGATCCACCAGCAAGGGGGTGAAACGTTTGGGACTCCTGTGAGTACCTAACTAGTTGGGCTGAGGGAGGATTGGGGAAGTGTCATCCACCTGCCCCTTCTCCTGGGAGAGAGCTCTGTTCAACCTTCACCCCTCTGGCACCCTCCTTCTTATGGGCAAATCTTTCAAACTGCTGCCTCTGTGTTGGGTTTCAGTGAAAACCACAGAGCATGACTGTCCTCCACAAGTATGATTCTCAGCCTCCAAGAGTGCTCCAACTCTCCCTGGTGTCTATCCCCATTAATCACCAAAGCCCAATGCCATATGGACTCATGCTCCCATAGCAGATCTCCAGGGCCAGGTGTGCAGAGTTCCTGAATACTCATCTGCTTCCAGCTCAGTTCCTCTCCCTTCTGCATATGGGCTTGGATGATGGAAGAGCTGGGGTCCTGATCAATCATGGCTATACCGGTTTATCCTCTGTGTGGTCCTCTCTTCTTCCCCAGGTGTAGGTGGTCTATCCTGAAGTCTTCAGGTCATTTTCAGGGTTAGTTGTATTTGCTGCAGTCACTTCCTTGGTGGGTGTGTGGGAGGAGGTTTATGCCTTGTCTCCCCACCTGACCATCATTTTTTCCCTCTGGAATCAGGGCCAACCAGAAGGAATCTTACAAAAATTTTCAAAAATAATTTTCCAAGAACCTATATATATCTTTTACTTAGTTTCCCTTAACTTTACATTTAAATAACCATAACCATAGTAAACTTATGAAACCAGGAAATTAACATTGTTACCATCTTATTAACTATTTATAGATATAATTCAAATTTTTTACCAGTTGCCCAATACTGTGCTATTTTTCTGTAGGACCTAATTTGGATTTTCATTGCTCAGTTGTCACATGTCCTTAGTCCCCTTCAATCTGAGACCCTCCTTCAATTTTACTTATCTTTCACAGCCTTGACATATTTGAAAAGTATTGGTTGATTTATATCCCTTTAATTGATTTATGCGATATTTCCCCAGATTAGATTGAATTTGTGCAATTGGGGCAGGACTATAGGAGAAGTGATGCTTTGTTCTCCACAGGGTATTATATCAGCATGTCCTTAATTTTGATATTACCACTTCTTACTAGTAATATTTACTTAGAGCATTTTGTTCAGGTTGTACCTGTCAAAATCCTCTACTGTAAATTTCTATTTTTCTATTAGTAATCAATCACCATCTTTTGGGCAGATATTTTGAGACTATTAAAATAACCTGTTTATCATTATATTTCTACCCATCCAATTTGACATCCTTTAATTATTGCCTGCAAAAATTAATTATAACTATGGCATTTGCAAAGTCATGATTTTATATGTTAGTCATTCTCTCTAAATTTCATTAATTCAAAGTCTACTCTAAGGAAGAACTCTGCTTTCTTCTCCCTTAATTCACTTGCTGAATATTTTTATCAGTATGTGATCATGGATATTTATTTTATTCTATGCATTATTGTCAGTAATATTATTTTATTATTCAAAACAACTTTTATTTTATCACTGAGAGATCCTTCTTAGTGACTCTTATAATCTTTTGATATGCACCTCTCATTTTTTAAAGCAATTCCTTACTTTCTGGGACCACAAGATGTTCCTGGCTCATCTTGTACTTTTCCAGCCACAGCCCTGGAATCAACAATTTATCCCAAAAGGTCATTTGTTTTATTAGGAAATGGTTTTTAGAAACTGATATCTAGGAGCTGGGTATTCTCATTAATGCCAGGAAGCCATTTTTTGTAAGGCATCTTATGGAGAGATGTAGGGAATAGGCAAATGGACACACACAGACATGCACTGTTTCATTTCTACACCTATTTAAGGAAAAACAGACTAGTGTAACTGATATGTTGTCTGTGGACACAAAAAAATGAAATGAAATGAAATGAGGTTAAACATATCCGGGAATTAGGTAATCCTTGGTCATCTAATTTTATTGTAAGAATAATGAGAAGCCATCGAAGGGCAGCACATGATGTGGTTCATGATAAAAAAGGATGATTCTACCAGTGAGAAGAGTATTAGACCTGGGAAATACTGGGATTTGAGATTTAAAATAAGGGCAAGAAATAAATGAGATTTAAAAAGTAGTAATGAAAGGAGAGTAGGGGGAGCTTAAGCACATAGTTATTGCTTTCTAAAACTTTACATTAATATTTTGGCCAAAATTCATAAGCTTTTCTTCTTATAGCCAGAGGAAAGATAAAAACAACTTCATAGTAGAGATGAGTTAACCTGCAGAAATAAATACCTAGAGAGGTTTTTGTCATTTTTAGTAAAAGGTTCATGACTGACCTTGTATTAGAAAAATAGTTCAAATGTCTCACCCTGTATAAATTAGAAATGACTACATGGAATAAAGCCTAGCTTAGGAATGATAGAGAGCTCTTAATTAAATTATACACACACACACACACACACACACACACACACACACACACACACACACACACAAACCAGCTGAGAAAAAGCCTATGAATTACAACTTTTACTGTCCCTGCTAAGCCCTCTACATGAGCTCTAGGAGAGAAAAAAGGAGACGAGGCAGCAATGACCAGACCTCAATGCTGCAGAAGGACTAATGGGTATCTGCAGAGAAGTAGGCATGGAAAAGTAAAGTGTATCCACGTAATACTTGGGCAAATGGAGTGAGTTTGCTAAATATATATGAGAAATGGATAACCCACATATTTTTCAAAACATAAGAAATAGTTTTTGATTTGTACATTTCCAAAAACAAGAAAAAGAAAGGATTTCAAAAGAGAAGTTCAGATGGAAAAGAAAGAATAGATTCACAGAAAAATATTCTCCAGGGTATATACTTTTTAATAGTATATGCGTAGTTTAAAAAATATATTTAAATAATAACAATGAAGAAAAAAATGTGTGTGTTTATATACATATGCATATATACACTTCATACCTAGTTTTTTATTTGCTGTTTTATATTCTGTATATTTCTAAATCCAAATATTGAAAATAAAATCATATAAAATATAGGTTAAGTTGTGGAGTCACAGGATCATTTATGTATTACTGTCCTAGGAAACAATCCAATTATTACACAGGCCATGTATAGGTCTGGTGACCTTTGTATTGGTCTAAGTAGCAGTATTTTAGAGTGAGGCTATAATCTACCAGTATAGGATTGGATGACTATAAGATGGTAGTGTTGGCAAATTATAGAATACTATGCCACAAAAAATCAATAAAATTTTGTCTACATACAGCAAATGGAATAGAACTCTAAAAATTATTAGATGTAAGTTAAAAAATATATATAGTACAAAAGGATTAAAATAAACATACACAAAACAATAAGTGTATATATTTTTTTATATAAGAATACATACTGATTTATGTTCGCATTGTAAATATTTCATTGTGGATGTTTGGTGTGAAAAATCAGATGATGGGAAGTAAGAAAGATAAAAATACAGCAACATTTGAGTAGTTCAGTTATGCTTTAGATGGATCAATAACATAAGGATGCTATGACCTCATGAGTTAATTAACTTAATATTATACACCTGCCAGTCAAAAGAAAGAAAAAGAATAGGAAAAGGTAAATCTGTAAGAAGGATGTTATCCTTTTATCTTTGGTGAAATAACTTCTGTAGCTATTGCTGTTTAACTGCATATTTACCTCTTGGATTTTCAACAGTCATTGAAGAACCCACCTACCTCTGTCCCCTACAACACACACACTCACACACACACATTCACACACTAATAACTACATACAAAGTGTTTTTGGCATTTTTTTCCTCATAACACATATACGTTCGTAATCAATGGTTAGTTGACTGATTAGCTATAAACTTTGCGTATGAATTTTATTTTGTTTTTGCAAGTGCTATGTCATTTGTAAGACTGGTTGAAAGAGAGCCATAGGATATTTTTAAATATGCACTGACAATTTTGTGACAGCAGATTAGTTTTTAAAAAATCAATATTATATTTTCTAGAAACTTTTTCTCTCTTTTGGTTATTTTTAACTCCAATATTCCCCTAATTCTTTTAGTAAATATTTAATCATGAAATTAAATGTGTTTCTATCATGAGAACAATCATAAGGAAGAGTGCCAATAGATACAGACCACGCACATTTCCATTTTGGGGACTTGGCATTTGGGGCTCTGTCTGCTTAGCTCTATTCTCACAGTTACCCACAAGACTCACTCCCACCTTTCCTTCAAATCCTTGCTTAAATGGCTGTTCTCAGCATGCACTTCCCAATCCACCTTACTAAAAATTAATTTCCCACAGGACTCTAGCCCCTTTACCTACTTTAAGAGTTAATTAATTAATTAATGTACTTATTTATGTTTGCTTATTTGTTTAGGCCATTTTTATGCTGTCCAACACTGCAAGTCAGCTCATGCAGGCACACTTGTTTTCCTCAATCTGTAAAACCTAGAGGTGTACCTGGTATATAGGAGGTACATGAGAAGTGCTTGTTGAATGAATTAAGAAAAGCTGATTGTTTTGTTAAGCAATAATAATAAACATCTTGTTTAGAAATACATACATACAAGAGTTTTCGGTTCACTTAGTCCACTGTGAGAATTTGTTCATTTATTTTAGTGACCTTAATGTTTTTATAGCATTAAGCAATAGGAATATAATTATACAACCACTTTTGTTGCAATACATCACTAACAGATGAAATTAGAGTTCTCTTTTGAGAGAACTATTTTTCTTGAGATATTTGACAGACTTGACCTTTGACAATCAGCAGCATGCTGCTTCAAATAAATGATAATTATTGTTGACTTATTAACATGTTTAAGAATCTCTGTTATATTATTTCACTAAAATTTTTCTATATTTTGGGGACAACAAAGAGATTTAAGCTCTGAAATTTATGATTAGCATAATACCCTTCAAATCCTGGGTCACTTACCCAGGCTTCCTCAAAGTTTAACTCCACTAAGTAACTTCCAACTTATTTTACATACCCATCCACAATACTTTCACATGGAAGAAATAAAAATATGGATCCGTTAAAGGCCAAGAAGTGGCATTATAGAAATGCTTTGGGAGTAATAAAAATAACTTACAACATAATTCCAAGGAAGTTATAGCCTCTGAAAGTGTGTCATCCAACATCCATACTTGCTCACGTGGTCTGATAGGATTAAAAAGTTGAAGATTCATATGCAACTATCATCCCTAATGTGCTAAGGAGTCTCTCAATTATTGAAGTAAATGTGGAGTTTAAGTAGTCTGAATGACTACTTAAGATATTTATTACCTACCCTGGATTCTTACAGCATAATATATAGGACATTTTTAGAACAATTTGTATAAATTTCAAAATACATGCCAGCTGGATTTTTTAAATGTGCCTAATTGATGAAATAGTCTACTATAATTGCAAAGGCATCAGACATAAAGAAAATAATGTTAATTTACTACCACTGTAATCTCATAAAGTCATGAAATTGGCATTTTAAATGGTGACAGTGGCATTTCTGCAAATATTCAGCACCAGTAATGGTTTTGATAAAAAAGGTTAGAGAATGTTATTCTATCAATTACATTGGGAAAACTAGTACTTGTATACTTTCGAATCAGTGGTAGATTAGAATCCATGATATACTCTGAAAGGCTTTTGTAATTTGTATAGCTTATCAATTTGATTTTATTATTTTAAAAATTATGATGGTTGTGCTTCAAAAATTGAAAGTGAAGTTTTGGATCTTTCTCATATATATACCTGATTGATCCCTCAAAATATTCTGTGTATAGTAACCTTACACAGTTTAAAATTTATCACAAATCTCCTGAAGATTTTGTTTTTAAATAAACATTGAAAGAATTTTTAAAAATTATCTTTTAAAGAGAAATAAACATGGTTTTTAAAAGTTCTTATTTCCTTCTTATGATTGAACAGTATCTGCTGAAAAATGTACTTGATTTGACAAATACCTCACTAAAGCATTCATTCGTTTAATTATTTTATGTTGAAATATATTCACATCTAAATTAGATTTACGGAATATCCATTCTCAAACGGACACACAAAAAAACAACCAAATTTGTCAGAAGTTATTCTTCTTATCCTTCCCTTCTTTTTACTATGTTCACCTCTTCACCCAAAGGGAGAGGCTTTGAGCATGGTGCAATTCAAATTGGTACTTAGGATTTTAAAATGGCCATGTAGTCTGGTAGTAACCATTAATCAATGATAGGATTTTTATATGCCATTGATATCAAAACAGCCTCCCTAATATTATGGAAGCCATGTTCAGACAGCAGCTGTGGACCAGCAGTAATTGAACATATTTAAAAATCCACCCCATGTACTGAACAGATTTCAATATCTGCTGTGTTTAAGGTCCACTGGGTTGTGAAATGGCTGCTCCATTCACACAGATGTTAATATCTCCAGGCTTTTCTCTAGCATTGTGACTTCTCATTTACATATCTGCAGTTTAAATTTTGTGTTCATGTAGTGAGATACAACTCCTTGTCACTACTCTTTGTTATAATAAAACATGTTTGAGACAAAATATGAGTGACTAATTTTAGGTCATTAAAGCTTAAGAAGAAAAATATTAAGGAACATAGCAATAGGTATTCAGGCATCAGTGCTTCATTAATTCTTTTACTGGTTAAATACCTGAAGCTGATGAATATAAATGACTTATAAAAATACAGCTTGAAAGTTTTATACTCTTTTTTTAATTCCAACTGTGTAAATAGTATCAGATAACAGTATCATATCTCTTCTAGAGAATGCATTTTTATTTTTTATGTGTTTAGTATATTTTTCATACAGATATATATGTTGAGCAATCCCCAAGCTAATTAGATGTCATTTGATCAAATAAAATGGAAAATACATGGATTCTAAATAAGAGGTTAAAAAACTATAGTGTAGCTAATTTTGTTTTGCATTCAGTGATAACATTGCCTGTTTTGATGAGGTTGAACCTACTAATGCTTGAACTGCATTCCCAGCCATACAGCTAGCATCCTTCAACTAAATCTAGTGTCCATATGCATATAGTCAGTTATTTTGCTACATGCCTCTACTCCAGTAAATGAAACACACCTTGACAAGGAGCTGCTCAATCTTGGCATTCATCAAGACACACTTGATTGTTTTTTCATCTCAAATACTAAAAAGAATGCTACTTTTGATTTTGGCTTTGGAGAAATATGCTCTTGAAGTATACTAAATAGTCTATATTCCAGCTGGTTTTCAATTTCCTTGGTAACAATTTGCTGTGTTTTGTATTCTATTTAAATGGAAATTATTGTAAATGTGATTTGGATATTCCTGATATTGATATTAAGTGTCATTTAAAATATACTTAATATTTGTACACAGTTCTCAATGGAAATGATCTTTTATTAGGTTTTAAAGAGAACGTTGAGAAAACACCTTTCCTTACACTGAGTTCATAGAAAAATAGAAAATGACAATACTGTGAACATTTTATTAAAGCTATATCTAAATTAATTGGTAATCTAACTGATCATTGAGATATGTATGTATATGTATATATTTATTTATTTTACATTTATTAACAGAAAAATTATATTTCTTTTCTTCAAAAAATTACAAACTTGAAAAAAATTCTATCATATTTATCTTTATTATATCAATATTTAATCTTTTAACTTGCCCAAGTGTGTATTTCAAATTCATATAATTTAAATATATGCATATACTTAATGTATATAAATCAATTTAATTATATATCTTTAATTCAAATGTACACACTATATACTTAAAATATATGCATATATTTTAAAAGCATATATTTAAAAGATAGATTTAAAATGAATTTACTTAAAAAAACCTGATTTAGTATAAAATTTTCCATTTATTGTGTTAATACCATCTTAATTTAATTTAGTATTAATGAAGTATTTGTGATAGCTTTCCAGAATTGCCTTATATAAAGGACAACATAGGAATCTGACTTATTAGTAGACTACTGTATAAACTGACTTTCTAGTTTTCAAGAAAATTAAATTTTCTATTACTATTGAACAACTACAAATATTATACCATCTTTGCCTTAAGAATCCTCTCTGTTAGACGTATTAGATAGCATACTTGATTTGTAGTTCATATACAACAGAAACTAAATCTGAAATAGCTTGAGCCAAAAAGAGGCAGAGAGTAAATGACTAAGCTGAGGTGATGGCAGTGATGAAGATGGGCTTCAGGGTATAAAATTACTGACCAGACTCTAACTTTGTGACCCAAGTCTAGTCATTGGATCTGCATTCCTTGAAACCCAGTTTTGGGACATAGTTCTCTAATTTCAATGATCTTAAATCCTGTTTCACCCAATACTATATAACTCAGGACCACTCTTGATTATTGCAAAACTTGATTAGTCAACTGCAAAGTCTGAGGGAAAAAGTTCCTGAAGCTGCCCTCATTTCAGATTCTATTTGCAATTCTGGGGTCTCCAGAGCAACTCTCACCCTGGACTAGCTAGCTACAAATTCCAAGGTTTCCATGGCTATCCTCAGGTTTAGTAATTCACTAAAAAGACTCACAGAACTCAGGAAAGTGCTGTGCCTAATAACTACAGTTTTATTGTAGTGAAAAGATACAAATTAGAACCAGCCACAGGAAGACACACATAAGGTGAAGTCTGGGAGGCACCCAGATGTGAAGCCTGCATTGTTCTCAAGGACACTTGGCTCTTCCAAGCACCAACGTGGGGCAGTCTGTGTGAAGTGTTGCCAACCTAAGAGGCCCACTGGAACTTCAGCTTGAGAGTTTGTATTGAGGTTTCATTAAGTAGATTTGATTGATTCATTACCAAAGTGACTGAACTCAATCTCTAGTCCCTGTACCCTCCCCAGAGGTCTCCTGGGGCCCAAGAACCAACTCTCTAGTTCCAAGGTTGGTCAGTCTGGTGTGGACAGCCCCAACTCTATGTCATCTTCCTATAGTAACTATGGAGAGGTCCGTCAGGAATTCACTTTGTTGGCATGAAATTAAGTGTGGTCAAAAGAGTCCACCATGAATAACAGATACTCCTATCACTTAGGACATTCAAAACTTTAGAACTTACCTCTCAGGACCTGAGACAATGGCCAGAGAGGTAACTCCTGAGAAGTATAAAATGATCCAAAATTTGTACAAAATGATCCAACCAACAACAAAAATCAGAGCCTAATCTCCTACATAACTAGACTTATGCTAACCACTGCTCTGGTTAACTGCAGTGCTAGCCACATGCTAGTCTATCTACCTAAATTGCAGGCTCTTTCTCATGCCAGCACTTGAATGAGTGCTCCATTTACACTCAGCACGCCATGGAATGTCAAGCTATTCTTTTGACAATTTAAATGATAAGAGAGGTGATAGATCTTTGGATAGGTAATTGCTCCTCTTTCAGCTAAAAAACATACACAAAACAAAAATTTCACTTAAAAATTCCTGTATATAACATTTATAATTGCAAATTTTGTATAGTTTTATAGTTACTTGAAGTGCTGCAGTTTTCATCTCTTTTATTATCTATTAGCTAGAATAACTGAGAATTTTAAAATTAGTTTTTAATTAAATGACCACAGTTTGACAAACTCACATGCTACTCTTGGCTGATTGACTTCCTTTTGTCATGGTAAGAGCATCAGATAGCCCTCCTCTTTCCAATAATTTGAATGTTCGTTGTTTTTTATCGAAAGTCTTTCTCTGTGAATGGCTGGTTTCATCACTGGACCCAGATATAAACATTAGCAACCGATCACTACTTCCATTAACAAAAAAAATGCAGTTGAGTTTAAAATAACATAAATGATTCATTAAATGAACACTGTCAAAAACAGAATTGGTGTCTATATCCATGTAGGCAGCAATTCTGAGACTTTCACAGTTAATGATTAATGTTTGCTGTTATTGTGAACACCGATTCTTGTTACATGGAGTGTAGACTCCATGTAATTATATTCACAGTAGTTTGTTTCTTATATTTAAAATAGAAGTTTGAAAAGTTGCCTAGGTGTTGTGTCATGAGGGAAATTCATTTTGGAAATGTTGATTATATCGGTAGTAAATCATAGATAAACTATGAATGAATTTACAATATACAGCTCTGTACTCAAGGATCTTGAGCAATGCTTCTCCCTGAAATGTTCTATCCTTAAGAACTCTTTACTGTAAAACGTACACTCAGTAACATATGAAAATTCAAGGATTTTTGAAATGATAAAGAAAAAACCATTTAAGTAAAATTTTAACACAAAACGGGAATTTGAAATCTATAGCATCTACTGTGTACCTAGAATTTCAGTGACAAAGAGATGTTGCCTTCTGAACAAACTTAGGTCAGAGAGCAAACATGTATAGTTTAAATTACTTTTGCTGTAAACAAAGAGTAGGCCTGTTGGAGCCAGCAAGACCAAGTCCACAAATAGAGCTACCAGTGTTGGTAGTTTATTTAAAGAATAAGGTAATAAGCTATATCTTGGATAATGTTAGCGATAATAATGGGGTGACAATTATGAATCAGACACTGCACTAAGGATGTTT
>JAVSCE010015624.1:0-95368 GCA_032199065.1 Smutsia gigantea | reverse complement strand
CTAATTTGCATTCCCACCAGCAGTGTAGGAGGGTTCCCTTTTCTCCACATCCTCGCCAACATTTGTTGTTGTTTGTGTTTTGATGTTGGCCATCCTCACTGGTGTGAGGTGATATCTCATTGTGGTTTTAATCTGCATTTCTCTGATGATTAGCGATGTGGAGCATCTTTTCATGTGCCTGTTGGCCATCTGAATTTCTTCTTTAGAGAAGTGTCCATTCATGTCCTCTGCCCATTTCTTAATTGGATTATTTGCTTTCTGTTTCTTAAGGAGCATAAGTTCTTTATATATTTTGGATGTCAACCCTTTATCAGATACGTTTTTTATGAGTATATTCTCCCATACTGTAGGATGACTTTTTCTTCCACTGATGGTATCCTTTGCTGTACAGAAGCTTTTAAGCTTGATATAGTCCCACTTGTTCATTTTTGCTTTTGTTTCCCTGGCCCGGGGAGATATGTTCATGAAGAAGTTGCTCATGTTTATGTCCAAGAGATTTTTGCCTATGTTTTTTTCTAAGAGTTTTATGGTTTCATGACTTACATTCAGGTCTTTGATCCACCTTGAGTTTGCCTTTGTCTATGGAGCTAGACAGTAGTCCAGTTTCATTCTCTTACATGTAGCTGTCCAGTTTTTCCAACACCAGCTGCTGAAGAGGCTGTCATCTTCCCATCGTATATCCAAGGCTCCTTTATCAAATATTAACTGACTGTATATGTTTGGGTTAATGTTTGGATTTTCTATTCTGTTCCACTGGTCTGTGGGTCTGTTTTTGTGCCAATACCAAATTGTCTTGATTACTGTGGCTTTGTAGTAGAGCTTGAAGTCAGGGAGTGTAATTCCCTGTTTTATTCCTCCTTCTCAGGATTGCTTTGGCTATTCGGGGTCTTTTGTGGTTCCATATGAATTTTAGAATTATTTGTTCCAGTTCATTGAAGAAAGCTGTTGGTAGTTTGATAGGATTGCATTGAATCTGTAGATTGCTTTAGGTAGTATAGCCATTTTGACAATATTTATTCTTCCTAGCCAAGAGCATGGGATGCATTTCAATTTGTTAGTGTCCTCTTTAATTTCTCTTAGGAGTGTCTTGTAATTTTCAGAGTACAGGTCTTTCACTTCCTTCGTTAGGTTTATTCTTTGGTATTTTATTCTTTTTGATGCAATTGTGAATGGAATTGTTTTTCTGATTTCTCTTTCTGTTAGTTCATCATTAGTGTATAGGAAAGCAACAGATTTCTGTGTGTTAATTTTGTATCCTGCAACTTTGTTGAATTCAGATATTAGTTCCAGTAGTTTTGGAATGGAATCTTTAGGGTTTTTTATGTACAGTATCATGTCATCTGCAAATAGTGACAATTTGACTTCTTCTTTACCAATCTGGATGCCTTGCAGGTCTTTGTTTTGTCTG
Source organism: Smutsia gigantea (assembly GCA_032199065.1). NCBI lineage: Eukaryota > Metazoa > Chordata > Mammalia > Pholidota > Manidae > Smutsia > Smutsia gigantea. The sequence continues at coordinate 93,960 of JAVSCE010015624.1, read as the reverse complement.
ATTGCTGTGGCTAGGACCTCCAGTACTATGTTGAATAACAGTGGAGAGAGTGGGCATCCCTGTCTTGTTCCCGATCTTAGATGAAAAGCTTTCAGCGTCTCGCCGTTAAGTATGATGTTAGCTGTGGGTTTGTCATATATAGCCTTTATGATGTTGAGGTCCTTGCCATCTATATCCATTTTGTTGAGAGTTTTAATCAGGAATGGATGCTGAATTTTGTCAAATGCTTTTTCAGCATCTATGGAGATGATCATGTGGTTTTTGTTCTTCTTTTTGTTGATGTGGTGGATGATGTTGATGGATTTTCGAATGTTGTACCATCCTTGCATCCCTGGGATGACTCCCACTTGATCATGGTGTATGATCTTCTTGATGTATTTTTGAATTCGGTTTGCTAATATTTTGCTGAGTATTTTTGCATCTACGTTCATCAGGGATATTGGTCTGTAATTTTCTTTTTTCTTGAGGTCTTTGCCAGGTTTTGGTATTAGAGTGATGCTGCCTTCATAGCATGAGTTTGGAAGTATTCCCCCCTCTTCTATGTTTTGGAAAACTTTAAGGAGAATCGGTGTTATTTCTTCTCTATATGTCTGGTAGAATTCAGAGGTGAATCCATCAGGCCCGGGGGTTTTGTTCTTGGGGAGTTTTTTGATTACCAATTCGATTTCGTCGCTGGTGATTGCTCTGTTTAGTTTTTCTGTTTCTTGCTTGGTCAGTCTTGGAAGGTTGTATTTTTCTAAGAAGGTGTCCATTTCTTCTCAGTTTTCCAGCTTGTTAGCATATAGATTCTCATAATATTCTCTTATGATTCTTTGTATTTCTGTGGGGTCCGTCGTGATTTTTCCTTTCTCATTTCTGATTGTGTTTATGTGTGCAGATTCTCTTTTTCTCTTAATAAGTCTGGCTAGGGGTTTATCTATTTTGTTTATTTTTTCAAAGAACCAGCTCTTGGTTTCATTGATTTTCTCTATTGTTTTATTCTTCTCAATTTTATTTATTTCTTCTCTGATCTTTATTATGTCCCTCCTTCTGATGACTTTGGGCCTCATTTGTTTTCTTTTTCCAATTTCAGTAATTGTGTCTTTAGACTATTCATTTGGGAATGTTCTTTCTTTCTTTAAATAGGCCTGGATTGCAATATACTTTCCTCTTAGAACTGCCTTTGCTGCGTCCCACAGAAGTTGTGGCTTTTGTGTTGTTGTTGTCATTAGTCTCCATATATTCTTTGATTTCTGTTTTGATTTGGTCGTTAACCCATTGATTAATTAGGAGAGTGTTGTTAAGTCTCCATGTATTTGTGAGCCTTTTTGATTTCTTTCTAAAATTTATTTCTAGTTTTATACCTTGGTGATCTGAGAAGTTGGTTGGTAGGATTTCAATATTTTTGAAATTACTGAGGTTCTTTTTGTGGCCTAGCATGTGGTCTATTCTGGACAATGTTCCATGTGCACTTGAGAAGAATGTGTATCCTGTTGCTTTTGGGTGTAGAGTTCTGTAGATGTCTGTTAGGTCCATCTGTTCTAGTGTGTTGTTCAGTGCCTCTGTGTCTTTACTTATTTTTTGTCTGGTTGATCTGTCCTCTGGAGTGAGTGGTGTGTTGAAGTCTCCTAAGATGAATGCATTGCTGTCTATTTCCTCCTTTAATTCTGTTAGTATTTGTCTCACATATGCTGGCGCTCCTGTGTTGGGTGCATATATATTTATAATGGTTATATCTTCTTGTTGGACTGACCCCTTTATCATTATGTAGTGTCCTTCTTTATCTTTTGCTACTTTCTTCGTTTTGAAGTCTATTTTGTCTGATACAAGTACTGCAACACCTGCTTTTTTCTCTTTGTTGTTTGCATGAAATATCTTTTTCCATCCCTTCACTTTTAGTCTGTTTATATCTTTGGATTTGAGGTGAGTTTCTTGTAGGCAGCATATAGATGGTTCTTGCTTTTTTATCCATTCTGTTACTCTGTGTCTTTTGATTGGTGCATTCAGTCCATTTACATATAGGGTGATTATTGATAGATATGTACTTATTGCCATTGCTGGCTTTAGATTCGTGGTTACCAAGGGTTCAAGGGTTGCTTCTTCACTATCTAACAGTCTAACCTAACTTTCTTGTTAAGTAATTGTAAACACTGTCTGATGTTTCTTTATTTCTCTCCCTTCTTATTTCTCCTCCTCCATTCTTTCTATAATAGGTGTTTTATTCTTTGCCTTTAGTTAGTATTTGGATGGTCTGCTTTCTTTGCTATGATTTTAGTTTCTCTCGTGACATCTTTTTAGCCTTAGGTGTGCTTCCATCTAGAGCAGTCCATTTAAGATATCCTACAGTGGTGGTTTATGAGAGGCAAACTCTCTCAACTTTTGTTTGTCTGGAAATTGTTTAATCCCTCCATCATATTTAAATGATAATCGTGCTGGATACAATATTCCTGTTTCGAGGCCCTTCTGTTTCATTACGTTAAATATATCATGCCATTCTCTTCTGGCCTATAAGGTTTCTGTTGAGAAGTCTGATGATAGTGTCATGGGTTTTCCTTTGTAGGTGATCTTGTTTCTCTCTCTAGCTGCCTTTAATACTCTGTCCTTATCTTTGATCTTTGCCATCTTAATTATTATGTGTCTTGGTGTTGTCTTCCTTGGGTCAATTGTGTTGTGGGATCTGTGGGCTTCGGTGGACTGCGATACTATTTCCTTCCCCATCGAGGGAAAGTTTTCAGCAATTATTTCTTCAAAGACACTTTCTATCCCTTTTTCTCTCTCTTCTTCCTCTGGTACTCCTATAATGCGAATATTGTTCCGTTTGGATTGGTCACACAGTTCTCTTAATATTCTTTCATTCCTAGAAATCCTTTTATCTCTCTCTGCCTCAGCTGCTCTGTATTCCTGTTCTCTGATTTCTATTCCATTAACAGCCTCTTGCATCTCATCCATTCTGCTGTTAAGCCCGTCATTTGCTTGTCTGGTTTCTGCATTGTCTTTCCTTAGTTCCCTCACTTCCTCCCTCAGCTCTTGCACATTTCTCTGTAGGTCCATCAGCATGGTTATGACTTTTATTCTGAATTCTTTTTCAGGAAGACTGTGCATTTCCATCCCTTCAGACTCCCTCTCTGGGGTTGTCTGGTTGATTTTGATCTGAACCATATTCCTCTGTCTTTTCATGGCTATAGAATTGGTCACTGGTAGTTGCCACATATGTCAGCTGGGCTCTTTAAGACTTTAAAAAGAGAAAAAAAAAGAGAGAAAAAAAAGAAGAAAGAACGAAAAGAAAAAAAGAAAGAAAAGAAAAAACAAAAACAAAACAAAAAAAACACCCACCGGACGTAGATTCTGTGGGAATGCTGTAGGTGGCGCTACTGCCCCACTATTCCGCAGCCATGGCTGCACCGCTCTGCAGGGCCCTTTATCGCTCTGGCAGGGTTGGGAACGAGTAGGAGGCTGTTGATCTCAGTGAGAAGTGTAAGTATGGCTACAAGTCCTCAGTCGCCAGCTAAGGCGTCTGAAACTCCCCAGGACTCCCAGCTTGCTGGACTGAGTGTGCCTGGGTGTTCCAGCTCCTCCGCTGGACTCCTGTCTCTTTAAGACCGCTGAAGAAAGTGCGCGCTTTTTTTTTTTTTCCTTCCCTGGAGCCGGCTGCAAGCACCCTGGCACGTTCCCTGCTCAGATCCTGCCCCTCTGTCTCTCCAATCTCCGCTGCACTGCGCAATGTGGGTCAGCGCTCCCCACGCAGATCACTGGGGCTGGCTACTTCATGGGGTGTACTTCCACTCTCTCCCGGCTCTGAATCCTCTCCTCCTGCCGGTACTCTGGGGTGGGGGAGTGCTCAGGTCCCGCTGGGTCGCGGCTCCAGATCTTACCCGCCTCTTGGTGTGCCGAGTCCTCTCGGGTGTAGCTGCACGCTGTGCTCTTTCCTGTGTATTCTCGTCTCTCTTTTAGGAATAGATGTATTTTCTGTGTTTTCGTAGATGAATATAGTGTTGGGAGGAGATTTCTGCCGCCCTGCTCACACCGCCATCTTCCCGGAAGTCCGCAATGTTTCTTTATTGATTTTCTATCTGAATGACCTGTTCATTGTTGAAAATGGAATATTTGAGTCCCCCACTGTTATTACATTGATGTCTAGTCTGCCTTCAGATCTGTTAATTTTGCTTAACATAGTTAGGTGCTTCAATGTTGCATGTATACAGATTTACAATTGTTATATCCACTTAATGAATTAATCCCTTTACCATTATATAAGACTGTCTTTGTCTCAGTTACGTTTTCTACTCAAAGTCTATTTTGCCTGATATATGTTTTAGCTGCCCTTGGTCTCTTTGCTTTTCCATGTGATATCTTTTTCCATCCCCTCACTTTGAGCCTATGTATGGTCTTATGGTTGAAGTGAGTCTCTTATAAGCAGCATATATTTGGGTCTTATTTTGCATGCACTCAGCCACTCTCTGTCTTTTGATTAGAGAATTTAATACCTTTCCATGTATTTAACTATTAAAGTAACTATTGAGGGTAAGGCCTTAATATTGCTCCCTTACTGTGTTCTGACTGTTTTATGTTCCTTTGTTTCTTTCTTCCTCTCTTGATATCTTCCTTTGTGATTTGATGATTCTCCATAATAATATGCTTTGATTCTTTTCTCCTTACCTTGTGTATCTACTATAGGTTTTTGTTTTGTGGTTACCATGAGGCATACATAAAACATCTTATAACAGTCTATTTTAAGCTGATAAAAATTTAACTTCAATCACATACAAAAGTTTCACCCTTCTATTTCCCCTAACACATTTTGTTTTGATGTCACAATTTAATTTTTTTATGTTATATAGCCATTAACAAATTATTAGAGCTGAAGTTACTTTTGTCCATTAATCTTTTTACTAGAGTTAAATATTTACACAGCACCATCAGAGTATTAGAATATTTTGAATTTGACTGCATCCTTATCTTTACCAGAGAGTTTTATATTTTCATGTTACCAGTTACATGATCTGTAATTAGATCGTTTCATTTCCACATGCAGAACACCTTTTAGCATTTCAAGGCAAGCAAAGTGGTGATGAACTCCCTCAGCTTTTTTTCTGGGAAAGTCTTTACCTCCTCTTCATTTTTGAAGGACAGCTTTTTAGGATAAGTATTCTTTGTTAGGTTTTTTTTTTTCTTTCAGCCCTTTGAGCATATCAGCACACTCTCTACTGGCCTCAAGGTTTCTGCTGAGCAATTCTGTGATACCATATCAGGGTTCCCTTATATGTTATGAGTTTCTTTTCTCTTGCTGCTTTCAAAATTCTGTCTTTGTCTTTGATTTCTGACAGTTTTATTATAATGTGTCTCAATAAAGAGTTCTTTGGGTTGAATGTGGTTAATAGATCATGTCTATATTTTTCCCCGTATTTGTAAAGTTTTCAGCTATTACTCCTTTAAATAAGCTTCTTGCCTTTCTCCCTCTCCTATCCTTTTGGGATTTTCATAATTTGTATTTTCATCATTTCTTTTGATTAAGTCCTATTTGTCATATAGGTTTTTTTGTTTTTTCATTACTTTTTCTGACTAAATAATTTCAAATGATGTGTTTTCAAGTTCACGGATACTTTCTTCTGCTTGCTTAAGTCTGATGTTGATACTGTCAGTTGCATTTTTCGTTTCATTCACTGTGTTCTTTAGCTCCGGAATTTCTGTTTGTTTCTTTTTTCTGATTTCTCTCTATTGATCTCATTTTGTTCACACATTGTTTTCCTGATTTTGTTGCATTGTCTGTGTTCTCTTGTAGCTTACTGAGCTTTCTTAAAATAATTATTCTTAATTCTTTGTCAGGTAATTTGTAGATATTCATTTCTTTGGGATCAGTTACTAAAAAATTATTGTGTTCCTTTTGTGGTGGCATGTTTCTTGATTTTCATGTTATTTGAAGTCTTGCAGTGTTGTCTTTGTATATAGAGAAGCAGTCACCTACTGCAGTCTTTACTGACTGGATTCAGGAGAGAAATACCATCATCAAACAGCTTACCTACGTATTCTAAGGCTTTCTCACTCCTTTTCTATGGATGTAACCATTGTATATTTCTTGCTCTCTTTTGAGGGCAATTCTTAAGACTAAATGCTGTCTCTTGATCCTGCAAAGCCAGACCAAGTGCTGAAAGCCTCCAGTTTGCTTTCACTAAGGTATGCACTGAAATGCTCAACTTTGTGTATTTTATTCTAGTTTGCCCTCTGTACATGTGTACTAGCTGTCTGCAAAGGCCCACACTAACTACCCACAGTGGTGCACACAGCCAACCAGCCACAGACATGGGTAAGGTACACAAAGCACTGGGCATGCCCATGGGTTAGGTGGGGTATCTGCAGGAAAAATGTTCCTAGCAGCTCATGGGTTGTCTTCTTGATAGAATCCACAAAGTAGTTAGTAGGATCTAAGTCCCTTTGATGATTTCCAAGCCCTGAATGCCATGCTCTGAGCAGCTTCCAGCCCTTCAATCATACAGATCACCTCAGCATTCTGGGGGAAAAGGTATGAGAAAGAAGTAGACCTCTGTAGGAACATCCAATACATCTGGAAAAGCCAGGTACTCATTCACTATGCTCTCACTTTCCTCAGGATGAGGGGATATCTCTTGGCACTGTGTCGTGACATGGGTAGAGTGAAACTGCGCTTCTTACCCTCTTCAATGCATCTGTTCTTGGATTTTTATTTTATTTTACTATTTTTTTGTTCTAAAGGTGTACTGGAATTCCCAGATTCCCACAAAGGTATTATCATCTGTGGGTGATTGTCCAAATCAATGTTCTATGGAGGGATGACAGTAGAAAACCCCTATTCCACCATCTTGATGAATTACCTCCTACCAAGTCTTAATATGACAAGATTGTTGTGAGGATAAAACTCTATAAAGAAGGTGAAAATTCTTTGTAAACAATTCTACACAAATGTCAATTAGTAGTAATAGGCATAAACACTCAAGAAAGTAGTAAGACAGATCATAAAAACACATTGGATTGTTTTTCCCTTTCCACGCCTACATCTGAGACACAAGGATGAGACCACAAAAGGCCACCAGACTGTGAGGCAGTTTAAAGAAAAAGTCTAATGGTCAACAGTGGTTATAGTTAAGCTGGTACCAGGTATTTTCAAAGCTCTTAACAAGTAATACCTCATTTAATCTATTATCAGTCTTTCAACTTTACAGATGAGAAAACTAGGCACAGAGTGGTTAAACTACTCTGGTTAAAGTGTTTAAAGTTTTCAGGATGACTCGGCTAGTAAGAATCAGGCTGTCTGAATTTGAGCTCCTAACGCACAATGCAAAGTTGCTTTATTGTAGTAGGCAGAGAGAGGCCTGATGGAGCATGAATGAAGGGCCAAACACCATAGTTTTCTATAAAGAGTGCTTTTCTCAAAATACCCTTGAGTGTTTAGTAAGCTAACAGAATCTGCTTACTTGGTAAGCTTTCACATAAGAAGAGAAAGCAGATTTGATGGTAACCCTATGTAGGGCCAGAATAAAGGCCAGAAGATTTTCATTTTTCATAATCTGTTCATTTACTCTAGCACAAATAATTGAGTCAACCATTCTCATTTTCCTGAACTTCTTTAAACCATACTATGGTCTGTTTTCAAACAGAAAAGAGAAAGAGAATTCAATATTGAAAAATAAACTGTTCATTCCCCTACTTAAAGAGCAAAAGCCTAGAATATAGTTAGAGGGAAATGAAAACTGTGAAATCATGCTTACTGTTTGAACAACCATTCCAATTAAAAAGCACCCTGGGATTGGTGCAAGTCTGGCCATCAAACAAGACAGACATAAAGAGTTCTGCTGAGAATACCTGTAGAGTCATTTTGGAGGGCCCCCTCCTGGAGCCAACTGATCAATAGGTATCCCCTCACCTCTTTTCAGAATATAGCAGGAGTCAAAGACACTGAAAAACAGCAATGACTCCTCACTAAGACCACATTAACCCAAACCACAGCACTGCCAGCACCAGTTCCTGGGAAGGCGGCCCTCCTGGGGGTACATCAGCTTTGGGCAGTGCAATGGGGAAGTTTTGAATTGCTTCAGTGACAGTCTGGGGGTGCACTTCGTAGCTGCAAGCACACTCATTTTCTTTACTTTTCAGAGATCCTTTATGTGGCTCAGTGGGTCATCAGGCACATTTCATGCCCAGGTTTAAACAAAAGGAGCTGGTGTATAAGGGAGGGAGAGACTTCACAAAGGGCCCCGCTTTACATCAAAGCTTAGTCCTCAGGTAAAGGGCTAAATCAAAAGCTTTCAAGTAAAACTAACATGTGAAACCTTGATTTACTAGAAGCTCAAAATTGAAAAAATAGAACTGGAAAAAATCAGAAGTTAAATATGAAGGGTACAGATCAGAAAAAAAATAAAGGACTATATATAAGGTCACTTAAAATAACTGACTGCAAATATAGACCATGACTTAGTATCTCCCTCACAAGAAGAAGAGATTAAACTTTGCATACTCTCAGAATGTGGAGGGAATATAGCATTCCCCTACCTACATTCTCTGACCTGTTCCTTTCCCTTCCTCATTCGATATATTATTTATAAACTGGAAGATCTATGTATTGCAATCATGTTCTGGCTCCACAGGTATTAGAAAGCAATAACTTCTACATTCACTTACTAAGTACTTGAAGTATCCCAACACCAGTCAACTTGAAAAATATTAAAAACATATAATATAAGGCCTTGGTGGAAAGAGAAGGAAGTCTGTATTTTCAATAATTTCAGAACAGAGGGCTCAGTAAATATTTACCAAATTCACTGATTTCCCTGTTCATCTCATATATGTTACCCCACAATGCCACATTTGGCTAGGTTAGTATTTTGAAATACTGATCTGCAATTATGTTATCCCCCTGCATTTTTCCTTTTCTTCTTCCCTAATTCAAATAAGCAACCAAACCATGTACTTTGCTCAAGACAAATATGGAAAAGGGAGGAAAATAGCCCATAATCTTCCTATTATCTTCTAAAGCCTATGCTTTGAAGCTCCATAGAGAAGGTTAAAAGAAAAGGGTTCTCAAACAGTCACACTGTATTAGACAGAAACATGAAGGGAAAGTGATTTCCTCTAAGGAAAAACAAACAAGAATTTCCTCCTGGATGGAAAGAAAAGAGAAAGACAGACAGACAGAGACAGAGTTCTGTGGGTTTGCAGAGCACAAAATAACTTTGCTTTGCTTGCCCACAGGACCAGTCAAGTAAATAGCAAAGCTCCTGAGAAAAAACAGCTGTGTGAAGCAGTGAGGTAGACAGGACCACAGGCAGGCTTGCACAAAATTCAGGAGTCTCGGGTGAACTCTCTAGACTGACAAGTCATAACACAGGGATGATAAATATTTTATCAGCAAGCTACATGAGAAAAGGTTAAGGGTCCCAGAGGCTTACCCTCCCCGCACCCTCTGTGACTTGGCTGGCACTATGGCAGCCAATGGAGGACTCTCATTTTCTCTCTAGCCTGAGGGGAAGCTCTGCTCTCCTCCCTGCTCCATGAGATACTGTGCCTATACAGGCAGACCTTATTTTATTGTGCTTCACAGATACTGCTTTTCTTACACGTTGTGTGGAACAAGTCTTTCAGTGCCATTTTTCCAACATTTGTCCTCTTCATGTGTCTATGTCACATTTTGGGAATTCTCACAATATTTTAAACTGTTTCATATTGTTATGGTGATCTGTGATCAGTGCTTTGATGTTATTATTGTAACTGTTTGGGGGCACCACAAACCTCACCCATATGAGACAGCAAAATTATTAATAAATGTATGTGTTCTGGCTGCTTCACCTACTGGTTATTCCCATCTCTCTCCCTCTCCTTGGGCCTCCCTCCTCCCCGAGACATAGCATTGTTGAAATTAGGCCAGTTAACAACCCTACAATGCCCTCTAAATGTTCAAGTGAAAAGAAGAGCTGCATCTCTCTCACTTTAAAGCAAAAGCAAGAAATTATTAAGCTAAGGGAGAAAGATGCATTGAAAGCTTAGATAAGTCAAAAGGTAGGCCTCTTACATCAAACAGCCGAGAGTGAATGCAAAGGAAAAGTTCTTGAAGGAAAATACAAGTGCTACTCCAGTGAACACACAAATAATAAGAAAGTGAAATAGCCTGATTGCTGGTAGGAAGAAAGTTAGTGGTCTAGATAGAAGGTCAAACACTCCACAACATTCCCTTAAGCCAAAACCTAATCCAGAGCAAGGCCTTAACTCTCTTCAATTCTACCTGTCTTTAATTGTCAGCCATGTTCGTTCCTAAATAAATAACTTATGTCCTTACAAGTCAAATGCACTTTTCATAAATGCTATTCCTGCTGACTCCATACTCCCTGACTCAAACTCCTACACCCTCAGCATCTGGGGTAGATGGATATCTGCCCAGGATCCTTAAGGGTTAGGTAGGTGAACCTAATGTGGCAAATTTTTACCTCTCAGAGTGTGTATTTGGGATGGAGGGGGATCATGTGACACACGCCCCCCTCTGGAGATTCTTCTCCCTATCAGCACTGATTCCATACAACAGAGAGCTTAGCTATGGGGACAGGAAGCTTGTCCCTGACTACACAACCCTCTAATGGGCTAGAGAAAGTGTGTGCTAAGCAACTGTCTTTCACAAAATGCCTGGTCAGGTTGGTCCATGCAAGTGGGATCCAAACCAAGTCTCCTCTTCCCACTCAAAGCTATCATCTTCCCCCAGCTTCACCTCAGTATCTATGATGACATAGAATGGCATCAAATGAATTAAGAAAGTCCTACCTACCTGTTCACCACCCCACAAAGGAAGCCCAGGAGTCCCTGTAGGAAGTGATCCCCTTGCAGCAATGGGTCCCAAAGAGAGCAAATTCCTAACTGACTAGGATTCTTCCACCACATTTCATTCCTTCATTGTTCAACACATGCCCATTTCCTCACAGTTTTACAATCACCAAAAATCATAGGAAAAAAATTATTCATCTTCTCCAAGTTCTTTTATAATAAATCCTTTGCAATGAACGTATGGTTAACATTAAATTAATCCACCACTGAGTTCAAAAGGGCTACACATCAGAATACAAAATGGGCTAGCTCAGGTATTTTGTTGTTATTGATTTCTACGATTATAAAAGTATTTTTATATGACAGCACTCAGATTGCCAGACAATTTCAAACCAACACTTTAAAGTCAGAAAAAATCTGATTGGAAGTTAAAACTTAAAGGAGAAAAAACAAGGAAAATCTTCTTTACATATTTCCCAACCTCCTCTCCCCAAGCTTCTACTTTAATTGCAAATACTGCTGTGAGAACTATCAATTGCAGACTTGCTTTCTCAAACAAAAACACTTCTAAGCCAAAGTAAAGTGAATGCAAGAGAGGCGGGAGAAAAGGTTAGAAACATTTCCTCTAATATTAAGGTCATGTTGAGGACATACTTTTGGAAGCAACTCTTTTCTAAACTTACTTACATCAAGCAATGGAAAAAATGTTTGACTTTGAAGTGCTACAGGCAAAATGCTTCCTCTTGTACATATTTGCTTGTATGTATGGATGCATATCCTGCCTTACATACCAGCAAGGATGTGAAACATTTAGGAAAAATTCATGCAATACCACAAAATATAATTTAAAAATAGGAATCAATTAGGGGAAAAAGAAACATACAAGTAAGAAACATAAGATGAACCATGAATAAGGAAGGAAGAAGGAAACACAGGAAAGGAGAGAAGGAGGGAGGGAGGAAGAAAATTTAACATCTGTTCATTTGCTAGAGATAAGCCCAAAATTATAAATTATATCAGTCACATTAAGAAGGAAAACATGAACAAGTATATGCCTCTGAGTGTCCATCAGATAAAACTCACCAGTTCCTTAGAAGAAGTGCAACTCTTCCTGATACAAAACACAGAGTATTTTTCTCATGGACCAGAATGGTAGTAAACTGTGCGAGGTAGTACACTTGACCCTCCAAAGCAACCTTACAGTAAATGTGACGATGTGTTGCAATAGTCATATGACTATTTCTTTTAATACCCTCAAAATAGTCAAGTGCTATAATGTCAAAGCATAAGGTGGCAAAAAACAGTTCTACAGGAGAGATCAGAGACGGAGTGAGGTTCCGATGCTCTGCTTAGCTGGCATGAACCAGCAACTGAATTTTGAAATGGACTGCAAATCCTTTGGCAAACCTGAATATATTTCAACCAAGCTTTCAATTCGTGTTGAGCAATAGTGAGCCCCAGACAATGGCTCTTTAAAGTACCTAGTTTATTTTTATTCTAGGTGGCGGGCTAAGTGCAGTTTCCTAATCTTTAACAACCAGCAAAGCCGAAAGTAACTTGTCATCTTCCTATGAAACTGAGGGTTCTAAAGGGGACTTGACTCAAAAGCAATGCTACTTCAGCACAGAGGGAGCCAAAGGAGTGACAAAGTGCCATCCCTCAAGCAGTGCTGATTAAAAGTACCTTTGTTTCAATCACTGGGACTAGAATCTCCAATGGTATCATGACCAGCTAATTCTAGAACAGAATTAAACTAACATATTCATTTGTAAGCTTAGAGACAACAAAATGTTCTTAGAAATACAGACACATAAATAAAAAGGAACACCGCTGCCTCTCTAAAAAAGCCAAGAAATTGGTACATTTCATCAAAAATTTTCATTGGAAATCGGGAGCACAATATTCATGATTCATTACAACCAATTTGCCAGAGATTCTAATTAAACTAAGGATCATCTTAGGCATCAGTCCTTCAAGAAGGCTGCTCTGAATGCAAACGACAGGAACATCCTTATGTGTTCCAATAGCTGACCCTAACACAGCATTGATTACCCTGTACTGTATTTGTCCACGTATTCCCGGTGTCAGTTAGGATGCATTCTATTTAGAATAACAGAGAATTCAACTAATTCAGTTAATTTAATAATAATAGTGATTCAATAGTAATAATGAATAATAGTGATTCAAACAACAGGGATTTTTTTTCTCATATAACAGTAAGTCTAGTGGTGAGAGACTGCTGGCACTGGTTCTGTTCAGTGGTGTCTCTAGGATTCTCTTGGCCTTTCCCTCATGGTCGGTAGGTGTTTGCTAATGGTTCATGTCCACATTTAAGACAGGAAGAAGTGAGTAAAACAGAAGAGCCATCAGTGTTTAATTTACCAGGACAATAAAAGTGTTTCCTGGTAAGAAACCTTCCAAGAAAATTTATTTTCTCTTATGTTTCATTGACCAGAATTGGGTCCCATGGCCAGCCGGCTTCAGGGCAGGCTGGCAAAGTAGGGGATGACACGACTGTAAGGTCTAAGGCCTAGACTCTAAGCCTAGCCTTAGACTGACTGACGATACACCATCTGCCAATGGGCACACTACAGGGCAGCGAGGAAGTGCAGAATAGATATAAGGTATGGAACAGAAGACTTACCATGTCTATCTATTTCCTGAATTAGATATGAGCTTCTCGAGGATAGAGTTGCATTTGTTTTGTTGTTTTATTTTGCAGAGCCTGGCACAATGCCTGGCTCATAGCAAATCCTAATTGTTGAAGGGTTGAAGGAAAGAAGGAAGAAATGAATGAAAAAACTTAACTTCCCAGTTGTCCATCACCCTTGTTCATACTTATATAACTGTACGAGATAAATATATATGTACATACGTTGAACACACTTGCATTCTAGATAGGAAATATTCTAGTCTAGTCTGTTCCCTCTCTAGGCACTCTGTAAATGCAGCAGCTGCTGATGATGATCAGTCTCTACAAGACATTTCTCTGTGGAAAATCAGTGCTGCCATCAAAATACAGTAAATATATTAAAAGTATGTAGATTATTTTCATTGGCTCCATCAAAACACAGAGGTGTCCAGTGAACATAATACCAAAGGAAACTTGTCCCTCTAATCCCAAAGTGATATTTATGTAATTATCAGTTAGTTTCACATAGCCAATCCTTGCAAACTTAGTACTCCCAATAAATTGCTCAGGAAAAACTCCAAACAGAATTATCATTTGTCCCTGAAAAAGAAAAGAAATGTGACTATGAGACACATAATCTGTGGAAGCAATCCATGAAACGCTCGATTTAAACAAGAGCTTGCATAGAAGTTAAAGGAGTGTTCTTTATGGATTTAATTAAAATGCTGCATATGAGACCTTTCCAATCTTAAAACACTGCAACTGTATTAAGATGCTCCCATCAAAATATTTACATTTAAATATTTTATAATGCCACACTTTAAAATATTAATGATGCCACAAGTAATCTGTGATGTTTCTACAGCCTTTTCCACAGAATGTTTTTAAGAAAATAGAAGAGTCCAACCATGTTGTCCCTAGTCAGCTACTTGAAATTCAGCTTAGCAAACACACCAGCTTGCCCATTTCTATAATTCTGGTGAAAACTCCTCTAAGAACTTAACTTCTTGTTATTACAAATTGTTCTTACTCTGTTCTAGATAGTGGCACTAGAGGTAAGAAAAAGAACTGTTCTTGAGCCATCAAGTGCCACTGCTGACTTTAAATACACTCCTCATCAGAGAGAGAGAGTTATTGAAGGGTTTTATTTAAAATGTGAGAAAGGCAACTATTCCATGTGTTCTGCACTGAAGAAATTCTTGAAGAGACCTAAGTGCTATTTGAATCAGATAATGTTGCAGAATATTGCATTTGTATAAACCACTCCCTTTGTAATTTTAAGATTCATTTCTTAATATTGTCTCTGTGAAAGCACCAGAGAACTGCTGTTTCTCTATAGCCACGAATACATCCTTTTTCCTCCTACTGTCTTTCTTTCTTGTTACTGGCCCAAAACAGTCAACTGAGGAAGACATGATTCAAACTCTCATCTCTATAAAAAAGCACAAGCTTGCTGTGATAATAAAGATGGTGCAGATAATAATGTTGGCAGCATCACTTTGGAATATAAGAGGTGATTATTTCATTCTTTGTTCCCTAGAGAAAGCTAATTATTAGGGCTAATCACAAAGGAAGTTAATGATTAGAGGAATGGCCACCAGGTGACAGAGGCTCTACAAAACCTGCCAACTCCAGAGTAAATTTGCTAAGGGATTTCAGATACATCTGGCTATCAATTTTCTCTGCTCCAAAGAATAATGCCGTAATCCATAATCTTTGGAGAATTTTAAAATACAGTATCCTGCCTTCATGCATAGTTGGTTATAAAGGTTAAAATAGTGATAGTCCTGGATTTGGGGTTTAGATAGGAAAGAGAAAGATATGTGATGGTATAAATTCCTTTTGGCAGGAGATTTTCTAGCTTGCAAATAAAGACTATATAAATTAGTGATGATTTAATGAGAGATACCAATTATGACTGAAATCTCTTCTGGACAATTCATACCAGTGATAGAACAGGTTATTATCTTTCTGATCTTTGAGTCAGTACTCAAATGTTCTTTTTAATAACTAACTGAACTAACTTCTTAACCTGTCTGATGCTTCTGTCTATAGACTAGGTTTTCTCTTTATTCCTGAAGAAAATGTCCTTAAAGATAATTCCTCTTTCCCTTCTTGGAATCCGAAACTTTTATCATACAGCTAACCAACCTGATGATACCAGAGATTGGTATGCACATGTTCCATCTTGCAGAAGGAAGTATCTACTGCATTGCTTTAAATGCATTTAATCCATCTTTATAAGAGGAGGATTTCAAGGTTTTTTCCCAAACATTTACATCATTCAAAAAACTGGAAAGATAGGCTTGATTTTTTTATTTTTACAATAAAATGCTAAGGTAAAGATAAGACACAACAACACAATAAGATTGATCAACATGTTATTTTGCCCCATTCCAGCTTGACTACTGACCCTTAATAATAAAAGATATTCCATAGGACATGCATGGTTTCTCTATATTTTGGGAATTTGCATTCTAAAGCCCAAGGTCCCACAGCAATCACTATCCAAGCACAAAAGCAGATGACCTGAAATAACTGGACAGGTTAGCTGAATCAGTCTGAAGGCTTCTGGACAGCTGAATGACGTTTTACTTAGCTTTAGATTGGAAGACTGAAATTTAATGAATAAAAAGCCTTCAAGACAACAGGCACATTTCATTCTTTTCCCTCTAGCACAAAGCAATTTAATTCAAGAAGTACTTAACAAGAATATACTGTTATAAATGCTGTGGAGAACTTTAGTGAAGTAGAAGACAGCTTTGTATCTGCAGGTAGCTTACAGCTGGACAACACATATCTATTCATGAAATTGCCAAAGAAAAATAGTGTAAATGTGGTAGGCAGAATTCTAAGACAGCCCCCACGATCTGTAACTTTTCTTGTTACTCTTGTGATTATGCTACATTGCATGGCAAAAGAGATTTTGCAGATGTGATTAAGATCACTAATCAGTTGATCTTAAGATAAAGATATTATCCAAATCAACCTCCTGTAATGACATGAGCCTTTTAAAAGCAGAAAAGAGTTTAATCTGGCTAGTCCTACAAGAGAAGGTCAAAAATATTCAGAGTAAGAAGGATTTGACATGCCATTGCTGGCTTGGAGATGGAGAAGGCCATATAACAAGGAATGTAAACAGTCTCTAGAAGCTAAGAGAGGCCTTCTGCTGACAGCCAACAAGGAAACAGGCACCTCAGTCTTACAACCCCAAGGAATTGAACTCTGTTAACAACTGGAATGAACTTGGAAGTCAATTCTTCACCAGTCTCCAAATAAGAACTCTGACTGGTTGATGCCTTGGGTTTGGCCTTGTGAAAACTCTAAGCAAAGGACCCCATTGAGACCATCTGGACTTCTGATCTCCAGAACTATTAGATAATAAATGGGTGTTTTTGAGCTGCCAAGTTTGAAGTAATTTGTTACATAGCAATAGAAATCTAATAATAATGTGTGATTAGTGTCAAATGAGTCATAGAGCTGAGAACTATATGAAGACTTAAAGATGAGAAAGATTAATGTGGCTGGAATGGATAGTCCCCTCCTTTTTTGCTGTAAATATCATGCTTAATATTACCCCTGGGACCTTTGCACATTCTATACTTCTTGCCTCTTGTGACTTTCACTTTCTCTACTCAACACAAGATCTACCTCTTCACTGAAACCTTCTCTGACATCTCTAGCCAAGAATGCTATCTCTCATCAACAAAATACTGCTGACTTCATGGTTATTTCTGAAAATTTTCCCAGTGATTTCATTGTTTCATGTTTTCTCCTCTCTCAGTCCCTAAGCTTTTAAGCTCAATTATCTCTTTGTGTTCCCAAATAATCAAATAAATTATTATTAGATATTTGGCTAATTAAAAATATGACCTGTCTACTCTGTAGAGGAAGTCTTGAATAAATTCATGGACTTTTTAATTCATCTTACTTAAATCAAATTAAAGCTATTTCTTTTTTCCCATAACACTAATTGCGTAACATTTAAGCTTACCTCTTTCTGAACCATAGTTTTAAAGTAACTCTGCACAAGTGGCTTTATGTGTTCAGAGTTCACCATATATTCAACTTCACTGAAGACACAGGATGGTAAAATGCCCCTGTTGTAAAAACTTGCACACTCAGTTGATTCATATCAAGAGTTGAACTATACTAGGGTGCTATTTTTAGCATTGCTACAATTACTTTTGAGAAACTATTTCAGTGGCCTTCTCTACTTCTAAAAATGTAAAGGCTTTATTAATACAGAAATATTATCTTTATATTCTGTTGCTATACTGCTCCTGGTTGGGGAACAATCAGTTTATTTATGGTCATCTAAAAACATCATCTAATGCTGAAAAACCTTTTTCCTCTCTCTTTGCTGCAGTCCTGTCCTCAAGTGATTGAGCGTTTTGTTTTTCCCTTCTAGTTCTTCAAGAGATAAATTATCTGAGGAAAATCAATTGTCTCCAAAAAATGGTTATTGCTATAAAGCAGAGAATATTTTAAAAGCAACAATTAATATTCTTCCTAAAATCTTCAGACATTTAGGTGTACGCAATACCAGTACCAACCCTCTTGCAAATGTGTTTGTGCCTCTGAAAAACTTCTACTCATCTCCCAAAAAGCCTTCTTAAAGTACTCTTCCCTTTTTTTCCCATCCTCCAAGACTATATTCAGGAAGTTACCATCACTCTAAAAGAGTTTGCAGTACTTGCCATATTCATAAAGATAAATCATTAAGAACAATAGAAAAACTGGTGACCTCAATGTCATTTTACAGAGGTAAGCCACAGTCAGAAGATTTAGGTTTTAGTTCAAATCTTCCACCTAATAGACAGTGCCATATTTTCTACTTCATGATCCCCAAATGCCACATCTCTAAAATGGAGGTAAACATACCTACCCAGAAGAGATCATGGGATGACAGAGAGAATAAAATTATGCCAAATACATTACATTTACTATAAAAGCAGAAAAATGCTTTATGAATTCAATGCACCTACTTATTGGTAAACTAAAATTATAAATTATATCTATTATATGCATAAATAGCAAAGTCTAAAAATCTTATATTTTCCTCAAAATCTAAGCCAAAACTGATTTCAATTTAATAAACATTTACTGACTATGTAAAATGTCTGGCTTAATGTGATTAACCTAATATATAAGTCCACTTCTTGATATAAAATCTATTACAATTAATTATATATTATGATGCATGCTAATGAGCATTTAGCCACTAGGATGACTGCTTCACATTCATTATGTCACTTAACCCTCACAACAACCACTACCTTAAGAGGTAGGAATCATTATCCTCATTCTACAGAAGAGCCATCCAAGGTTCAGACAATGCCAGAGACTTCTCAAAGGGACACAGGTAACAGGTACAGGGACTGGGATTCACACATAAGTGTGTGGTCTCCAAAGTCCCTACATTTTGCTACCTCACATACAACTAGAGTACAACAAAGAACAGCATATAACAAAATCAAATGATGCAATACCTTTTATAAGTGCAATGGATCAAAGATGGGATATGGACCAAGAAAGGAAGGCTCCATGGAAGCAGTGACGGTGAGTTGGGAGTTTGATGTGTAACTTTTAGATTGGTGACTATTTCATGTGGCACTAAGTATTGACTGTGCACAGAATGGATACTTTAAAAATACTCAGTGAATAAATAAAATAGTGACTTCCCTAGGTATGATACAGAGAATCTAACTTTAGGAGTCTACTTTCTAAGTTCATTGTTTCTATCTATTCCTTGATGGACAAACTTTCGTCTACTCCAATTTATTTGCCCTGCTTAACATTTAGTTTGCATCATCTAGACATACACAGAACCAGACACTCTGAGCTCCTATTGATGTTGTCATCACTCTTAGCCATGGTCATGCTGAGAATCCATTTGAAAATCAGTCATATAAACACTCTCTAAATATAGTTCCCTGTTCCTAAAACATTCAGAACATGCAAAATGATTTACTCTAAAAGGAATATTTTCAAAACAAGACTTTGTAAATAATAAAGAGATATTTCCGTCTCAGTAAGTGACAAATAATTAGCTTTTTAATGATCACCGTTAGGCCCTTCCATCTGGAAAACTATTCATTTTGCCTTTTAAATTGAACTAAAAGACCACTGGGCAAGATTTTATTTCCTCATTCTATATTTCTAGTTTTCATTCACTGTATTGTTGAGGGAATCATGCAAAATAACAGCTTTATATTTTAGTCTTTGCTAAATATTAAAATTGGACAATCAAAATGGTTAAAGCCATTTTTTTTTCTGCTTCTCCCAAAGCTGTCATTCTGCATCAGCCTAAACTCTTATTCTTATAAGTAATGGAAAACCCAATTCAAACTGGCTTAAACAATAAAGAGGGTTTATTGACTCATGTAACTGGAAGGATCAGAGAAACGGAAGACTTCGGTGTTGGTTTGATTTAGCTGCTCAACAAGGTGAGGTTTCTTTCCCTCTCTTCTCTGCTTTTCTTTTAATTAGCACTATCCGATGTCTGTCTTCTCTGGTGTGACAAAAAGACAAAAAGAAAAAAAATCCTACGTCATTTCCACATATTCAAATCACACTGTCCAGAAGAAGAGAAAGTACAGATCAGCTCCTAGCAGATGTCCCTTCACATCTCAAAGCCCAAATTAGGTCACAGTCTCTCCCAAGCCATTGGAGAAAGCACTCAGTGGCTTAGACTGTCTTCTCTGAACCCAGGGGCAAAGAGAATGTAACTAGCTGGTTAGGATTGAAAGAATTAGAACCCACCCCTAGAACTGTGGATACAGTCATTGCCTGCCCCTCTCATCCCACCCCTAACGACAAGGCTACTACCAAATGGAAGAGAGAAAGATGGGATAGTGAAGACATAATCACAATACCCACTAAATAACACTGTGTGATCATATAGTTCTTCCCCACATTTTAACATATTGCTGTAAATCTATATCATTTCTTAATCTACAACATGTTCCAGGACTTTTCTTTCTAGCAACTGCTCCCCCAGATTCCATGGAGTAAGCAGCCTGGGAAGGCAGTCTTCAACCTGTGAATCAAAGTTAAAGAAAGGAAAGGCACCATCAGTTATAGCCAGGTACTTAATCTACTGGTTCATCAAAACAGATTCCTAGGCCCGTCCACAGGCATGTTACACACATGCACTCCAAAAGCGGCACACACAAATACTGAGAGAGGTAAAATAAGCAGCTCCACATTCCTGAACACAGCAGCATTTCAGGAACTTGTGGGAACATTTTCCTCAATGGCAGGTACCTGAGCATCAGGGTATAATCCCACCTTCCTCATGAACTGGTAGTAATATACATCCATGTAGCACTGACCTGCCCAGCAATGCACACAGCGGGGGACTGTGGCTCTAATGATTTTAACATTAATTAGTATAACTAAATGCTTTGGCTCAACCCCTCAAGGGGATCTTTTTTCCAGAAGAGGACAAATTAATAGTACCATGTATTTAAAAATGCATTTTGCCACCTTTAAAAAAATGCACAGAAGTCCTACACTAAAAGCAAAAGATGTCTAAAGGAAGAAAACAAAGCAAATGTCTATGTAAGCACAGAATATGCTTTAGTTTGAGCAATCCAGTTGGAAAAGAGAAAATCATCAAGATAAGCCATCATCTGTGCACAAATCATGACAGACATTCAACTAAATTTCCTTTTATCTTTGTTTATGTAACAACTCTAATTATCACTTTCAAATGGACTTCTGTATTCTGAACCCTGAGTTAGAAATGATAGGTGCACAGTTTCATAAAATTCATCAATCAGAAAAGCAAAGCTTTTTAAATCTCATTTAAACATTGTTTCTCTGGTAAACAAAATACATTGTCTAATTTAAACTCAAAGAAAGCTTAATTAATTTAAATGCCACCTTGATTACCTCTATTATTGATCCAGTGAAATAATTTACCAGCGTGCTAAAACAGTTAAATGCCAGTATCTTTGCTTTTTCCTTATTTAGCACACAACAAAAATCACAGGATAATGTAGGAATCCAGGTTGTGTTCCAAGTTGCAAAATTTCCCACATAGTCATTACTACTGGATATCTTGCCACTTTTATTTACAACTATTACTAATAAAAATAAGCATGTTGTCTTTTAAGAAGAAATAATTTTCACTCTTAAGATATATTTCCTATATCTCCCCTGATATAGGACAAACCACAAGTTGGAAATTTTAGTGTATTCTCTTGGCAGGCAAACCTCTTTCTTTTCTTTCCTTGCTAAAAGAACCTGGACTTTAAATGAAAAAAAAAATGATTTCCAAGAATGAATTTTGTTTAATAGTGCAAAGAAAGATTGTAAATTTAATAAATTTGTCTTCTAGCCATGATAGGCAACTAATAGCACAAGACATTGAGGAGACTATAGCTGTTTTCATTACTATTTCTATTACTACTAGCACCTTGGTAAACATCCTTGTCAAGAGAATGAAGAAATGAAATATTTTCATTGAGAAGTGAAGTTATTTCAATTACCATAAATAATGGTTGATCTGAGCTAGTATCTGGAGGACTAGGCCACCTTCACAGTGAAGTGTATTGGCCAGAGGGTCAGAGTGTAGACCCAACGTATATCAAGAGAATATGTCTAGGCAGTCTAGTTCAGGCATGAGAATATGAGGACCAGGAACATAGGCAGAGGCCAGTTGTGAGCTGGAAATATCATATCAGAATAGAAGGTATGGTTGGAGAAAGGAAACAGTGAGTTTGGAATGGAATGGTCCCTTAATCCTCTCTGCCTACCTGAATACCATTTAACAGCGCTTGTCACTTCCAGGAATGGGTACAGATGATCTATTAAGGGTTCCAAACTACCTTAGACATATATGAGAAGTTCAAGGATGTCCCTGCTCAGATCAGTTTGAGAGATTTTTTTTTTAATCTTCTGCATCCATGACTGTGGTAACTGTTATCACAGAAATTGTTTAACATCCTTCTCAAAATGATCTACAATTTTCTCTAAAGAACAAGGTTTGATTGTCAAATATATGTAAAACATCTTTTTCCAAAATCCAAATGTGAAAAATGTGAAATTCCTTAAAGGCTTCCTTATGAAAAACGATGTACTATTGATATCCTGATATCTTCAGGCATATTCACTCCAAGTGCCAAACAACTAACACAGAATTTCATGGTGTGAACGCGGATTTTCAGAAGTTGGTGGTTTCCAATACTTTACATTTGTATTTGAATTCCATTTAGAAAAGTACGTAATGCAGTTAATTCTCAAGTATCTAACCCTCAGAAATTACTCATTTTAAAGAGTTAGGTTTATAGCTTTAAAAAGCAAATTTTTTACCACCAGGAATGGAAATCTTTCTAGAGCTATTTCTTGCCTTATTAACCAAAATAGAAAATTATTTGCCCTTTACTGACTTAGAATGTCTTGTGAAAGAGATGCCCTCTGGGCCCACTGAACTATATATAAATATTTGCCTCTACCAGTGGCCCCAGAATACCATTCTTTGCTAGTAATTATCATTGTTTTATGCATTTTTCTGACTTCTTACTATCAGATTATCAACTGTGATGGACAGGATTCACAGGGGTTGCAGTAGAGGCAACGATTTGGAGTTTCTAAGGCCCATTCTATATCTATAATTCTCTTCTTTCTGCTGTCACTTACCTTTCTAAATCAGAAAGGATGCTTTCAACTACAAGTAACAGGACCCAGCAAAGTGTGACTTAAAGGAGACTTCTTATCTTACTGAGAAACCTTGAGGTGATCTCAAGGGCTTATAAATTCACTGGTTCAGCAAAGTAATAGCTCCAGTTCAATTTCTCTGCAATTCTCTTGACTTTCCCTTTACAGATCCAAGGGGGCCCCTGTCAGATACCTTATCACACATAGACAACATCAAGTAAAGGTATAATTTGTGGTTTCTCTGTCTTGTGACCTATTTGAAAGACAAAATATCTTCCCAGAAGCCCATCAGTAAGTGTTCTCCTGTGCCATGGTCCATTATTACAGTGCCTTCCCAGGCTATGCTGTTAACTGGTGACCACCATGGCCAGATGAGGACAAACGAGATTTACCTGCCCAGGAGGATTTGCTAGGTAAGAATAAAACACTGAAGTTTGGTTAACAAGCAAGCAGGAGAGGAATAACTATCAAATGTCTACCAATAGTCTTTTTACCAATTTAAATGGCTGCTTCTTTTCTGATACAGAAATAAAAATAAAAAACATTGACTGTATAAATAAATTAAGATTAAACACAGAGATAACTTCATTTTCCAAGTAATAAAATGTGTGTTTAACGGCATCAATTTCATGACAATTTTTTGAAGTCTTAGAAAATTCTTTACCCTAATTTCTTGCTTCAAGCAAAATCACACATAGCTAAACATTTAATCTTTCCAAAATCTTTTTAAAGACTTCCTACCTGTCAAGCATTCCACTGAGTATTGGAGGCACAAGAGTGAACAAAAACAGAAATTCTTATCACTGAAACAGAGAGCTTCCAGTCTAGTGACCCACAGCTGAGCTATGGACAAGGGTGTTATTATACTAGCTGGTTCCCCAAACAAGGACAGGAATTAAAAACCTGAGTTTCCTTGAATAAAACATCTTCTAGTCACATGTGAAATTATTAGTCTTGTTTTCTTTTCATGCAAAAACAGTACTCAAAACCTGTTCTTCACTTTTGCTTTCATGTAGCCATAATTTTATCACAAAGTTTGCTGTTGTTTATTGTTTTACCTTCTCAGAATATATTTTTAGTTTGACCAATTGGTGAAAGCTCTACATTAAAAATGACTTTACTGCTGGCTGCTTTATGCTCTCACTCCATACTTAATCAAAAGGCCATCCGGCAAGATTTCTTCAGGCGATAACATTCTAGTGGTTTTGTCCCAGCAAATTGTCAGTTTTTACTTCAATGCAATAAAGCCAAGAGAATAATAAAAAGCATGCCTTCTTCTAAATTTCAATTAAACTAACATCATTTGAATGTGCTCCTGGTATCCTATTCAGGTGTGCAGTTCCTTTAGCCTTCCCTTTCTCTTATCTCCACTGTCCGTCCCCAAGAACCTGTTAGCAGGTGTCCCCTGAAGCAATCACCAAGTGAAGGTATCTTGATGTCACACAACTGAATTCCCTTTATATCAATCAACAATGCAGGAAGTCAGTCTACTCCTTTTCTTGCCTCAAGAAGACACTACATTTGAAAAATTCCCATAGATCTTATAATATGTGTATAATTTAATAGATGTTATATTACTTGTTATTTTAATATTACTAATAATTTTAGAAGTGACTCACAAAGTAAGAAACACAGAAGCTAATGTTTGCTCATATTTCCAACTCTTTCATTTGCCATCATAGAAATATCAGGCCTGTCTTGCCAATGGGTTTCAGCCCCAGGCAAGTTCGCTATGGATTCAAGGCAACCAAAGAAATTGACAGTAGATCGTTCTTTGGGGTGAAAGGGTTTATTACCAGGTTTGTTCTCCCGGCGGTAGGTCAAGCACTAGTGTCTCTGTCTCCTCCCAGAGCACTGGGCCGAGATCTCTATATAGCACAGTAATAACTTATTGCCTAAAGGTGTGGAAGCAGTAGCCTAGCAACAGGCCAGTTACATCATCAGGTAGTTTAAGTTCAGTGAGGATCCTGGCCATAGGAACCCCAACTTCCCCACACTCCACCCCTCCAGGATTCTTGCCTAACAGTCTATTCTCGCCATTCCATCTTCCGCAATGGTCCCCATGCAAGAAAGCTGGAGCACAGTAACCAGATTCCACACAGCAACAGAGGCTAACAACAACTTAGAGATAATAAAAAATTAAGATACAGGTAACAAAAATTATAATAATCCTCAAGCCAGAGGAAGTTCCCTATCCACAAAGACTTTAGGGGCAATAAGACACATGTTTTAATACCAACAACATAGGCAAATCTTGTCCATCAGGTAGGATGCATTCAAGAGAGTGGTCCTGTGATAGGACTGTAGCAGGAAGAGGGTCCCTTCCAGGTCTAGTATACCATACTTTTACTCCTCTTCCCGTGAGGGTTACTGAAGGGTCTATATATAGTGCTACTGGAGGTGAATGCACTGGCCATAATGATAAAACAAAACTCCCCGGTAAGATGCTCCTACCTTCTGGCCATTCAGGATATACTACTGTGACCTTTGGCGGCCACTCTGCTGTTATTCCAGGAATACACAAGAGGCCAGCTTCCAGGCCTTGTCCCCAAGGTGCCAGGAGAGCCAGCCATCGTTGGTCCATGTGTCGAGAGGTCCAAGGCCATGTCCACTCAATGGAGGCTCCGGGATTCAGTGCAGTTGGTGCTGGCAGCAAGATGTTATTCTGGTGGCCGAACTTCGGCTTTAGTGATTCTTCCTTGGTTTGCACTTGCAGTTATACAGAGGAGGCTGCCATATGTGTTAACATGTCTACAGAGCTCAGGGCTCCCATTCGGGGTCTCTCATTCAAATGTCATAGCACGGTCCATAAGCAGACTGACCATCCCTGCAGACTATTGGTATCTGACTTTAGTCTGGATTTTAACAAGCCATTGTGCCTCTCTATCATGCCTCCTGCAGTAGGATTGTATGGCACATGAAACTTCCATTTGATTCCCAGGTGTCGCACCCAATCTTGCAGTGTATGTCCAGTAAAATGGGTGCCCTGATCACTCTCAATTACCTGTGATTGGCCATAGGCAGCAAAGAGATGCTCCAGGCCTCTTTTGTTCGTCTGCCGGTCTGCACAACGGGTAGGAAAAGTAACCAGAAGTCCAGTAGCTGTGCCCACACAGGTCATCGCATACCGATATCCTTCTGACACAGGTAGAGGCCCAATATAATCTATCTGCCACCTGACTAGGGGTATAGGTCCCTTAGCTATTGTCCCATGTTGCTGTGGAACTTGGTGTAAGTCCCTTTGGGAGCACAGGACACACACCTGAGAGGCTCTAATAACTTCTTCGAAGGTCAAAGGCAAGGCCCACTGACGGGCTACAGCCCACATTGTCTTTTGCCCCGCATGCAACGAATGGTGATGTAGCCATTGGGCTACATCAGAGGCAGGCTTTCCTTCTAACCAACGTATCTGGGCCAATTTATCTGCTTCATCATTTCCTGGGGATGCCAGTGGCAAATGACCTGTCACATGGTATACTGTAATTATTTTAGTCTGACCACACGCCCGTAAGTCTTGCCACAGTTCTTGCCCCCAAAGGGGTCAGTGACCAACCAGCCAGTTGGCATGGTACCAGGTTGGTAGCCACAGGGTCAGGCCCCGACAGACAGCCCAGCTGTCAGTGCAGACAACTATAGAGGAGGGCTCCTGGCTGATCACAAGTCACACGGCCTGCAACTCAGCCCATTGGCTGCTCTTCCCCTCACCATCTTCCATCCATATTGTATCAGTCTTAGGATGGAAAGCTATGGCCCTCCATTTTGGGGGCTGCCCACGGCTGGAGCCATCTGTGTACCATGCATCTTCGGGTATAGGGGCTCTTCCCTCCCAATAGGGACTCTCTGTTACTAATGGTTCAAAAACAAGTTCTTTCTGCTTTTCAATAGTATATGTCACTGGCCCCAACACATGTTGGAGTTCTTCACTCAAGGGACTACTAGAAAGGGCACTATGGTGCTGTAGGTAAGCACCCCACATGACTAGTGTGGGTGTTTGTGCCAAGCCACTCCTTGACTTTTGGGTCCAGTCTCGTACCCACCCTAAAATGGGATAGGTGGTTATTACCTGTATCGGGGCCATTCCAGTGATGGGTTCTGTAGCCAGAAAGGCATGATACATGGCAGCCAGTTGTTTTTCTATCAAAGTGTATTGTACCTCTGCCCCTTTCCA
Source organism: Smutsia gigantea (assembly GCA_032199065.1). Taxonomy (NCBI): domain Eukaryota; kingdom Metazoa; phylum Chordata; class Mammalia; order Pholidota; family Manidae; genus Smutsia; species Smutsia gigantea. The sequence continues at coordinate 66,739 of JAVSCE010015624.1, read as the reverse complement.
GAATTGTGACCAGAATCCAATAGGTTGGCGAGTTCGTTCAAGCTGCTGCCAGAGACCCCAGCCATAACTGTTTTCAGTGACATGAACGTCCAGCTCACAGGGCCTTGATGGGTCTATCACACTCAAGGCCTGCACGGCCTTGACTGCCCATTTTGCTCTAGTAAAGGCAGATGCATATGTCTCATCCCAGTCCCACCTGACGCCCTTTCATACTAACCGGTATAAGGGCTTCAGAATTTGTTCCAACTGTGGGATAAACAATCTCCAGTAGCCTAGAAGACCCAGAAACTCCTGCAGCAGTGCTACAGTTGTGGGGGTAGGAAAGGCCTGGACTTTATCTATAACTGCTTCTGGTATCACTTTGGTCTTACCAACCAGACAACCCCCAAGAATTTGACAGACAAACCAGGGCCCTGAACCTTGGTGCTGTTCACAGCCCATCCTTTCTCCTGTAAATGTTGCAGCAGTCTAGGTGCTGCACCTTCTAGATCTGAAAGAGAATCAGACGTGAGCATGACATCATCAATATGATGGTACAGCCGCACCATTGGCAGTTTCTCCCGTGTAGCCAAGTCCTGGGCTACAAGTCCATGACAGATGGTGGGGCTATGGAGGTATCCCTGTGGGAGGATGGTGAAAGTCTACTGCTGTCCTTCCCACATGAAGGCAAACTGTTCTGACTTTCCTGCTCAATGTTAATGGAAAAGAAGGCATTAGCAAGATCTACCACATAATGATATGTTCCTAGTTCATGGCTGAGGGTATCCATCAAGCCTGCAATAGAGGGGACAGCAGCATGCATAGGGGGTATGACCTTATTCAGTTCTCTGAAGTCCACAGTCATATGCCAGGAGCCATCTGGCTTTTTTACTGGCTGCACTGGGGAATTGAATGGACTATGGGTGGGCTTTATAATACCCACCTTTTCCAGCTCCTGGAGAGTTTCTCCAATCTCTTTATGCCCCCCAGGCAGTTTGTACTGTTTGGTATTAGTCACCCGCTGAGGCACAGGCAAAGCTATGGGCAGGTGCCTAGCATGTCCCCTCAGAACTACCTTCACCAAACGTACTCTCAGTCTGAACTCACCTGCAGTAGTCCGCAACCATAGACCATGCAGGATATCAATCCCCAAAATATACTCAGGGATAGGAGATATATACACGGGATACTCTTTTGGGGGTAGACACCCTATTCCCAAAGGGATTTGGGCTTTTTTTACTCTGACAGCCTCCCCCCGTATCCATCTATGATAGTGGGGTTCACGGGGTACTGCTCAGGGTTACCATGAATCAGTGAACATTCAGCCCCAGTGTCCACCAGAGGCAGGCAGGACACGTTGTACGTTCACTGGGGACCAATGGATAGCTATTTCAACATGTGGTCCCTGGTCCCTCAGGGCAGATACCTTGACCTTCCCCTCAGTCAAACCGTGTTCCCCAATCACCTTCCTCTGTGGGCTCAAGTGAGGTTGGCTCACTTTCCAGCAGGAAGTCTTGCAAACACACAGGACGGACTCGTGGATCTGTCTCTGATCTCTGCCTTTTTGGTCTTAATAGCTGGAACTGGCTCTGGTTTCAGCTGTTGCCATAGCTCTAGTAAAATCCTATTTGACTTCCCATTTAATTTCCTTCCATCTGCTCCTGCCCGTATTAAATCAACCCACATCTGGGTCCTCAGAACCTTCATGGGGCCCTGTAAATTCTTCTTGTGAGCAACAGGTCTTATCTCTTTCTGAATTCTTGTTGCTTCCGCCTCCCCTAAGTCTGCTACTGTACATGTCACCTCGCTTATGGGATGCCCTATGTGAGGGGAAAGAATGGCCACTAGAGACCCAAAGAGGGATGCAGAAGCCATGTGAAGTACAATACTCCTCATCCCAGTAGTGAAAAATCTCTTCATCTGGGCCATAGTTCTCTGGAGATGGCATTTCTCATGCCTAGCTTTCGTAGCACCTGTTGGAGTTCAGCATATGTCTGCCATCTAACAGGAGAGGATGGTAGATCACCCGGATTGGGCCACACATCATGAAGTGCAGCCATGAGCCAATCGAGGAGAGAGTGACTCCCTGGGATATCATGTGCATTTTGTAATCACTGCCTCAAGGCAGGCTGCACTGTCAGGAAAAACAGCTTTCCCATCTCTGACCCCAACAGAACAGTTCCATCCACCCCTAAGTCCCACAGACGCAGGAGCCAAGCTGATATCGACTCTGAGGACTTCAGCCTAAACCGGGAGCCCAAATCCACCAGCTCAGCCTGAGTATAGGGGCGGACCATAGAGTGCTCCACGACCTGGGGAGGGGGCTGCTCCTCTCCTTGGAGAACCTTCAGCTGCTGGGTCTTTATTTTCTTTACAACCACTGGGTGTGTTTTCAATACAGGAGGCGCCAGTGCCTCCGGCATCACCCCTTCATCATTCTTCAGCTCCTCCATTTCTGGGGCTGATGGCACCTTTCTCTCCCCTCCCCTGAGCACCTCCTCTGCTACAACCTTTACCTTTTCAACTGTACCTCGCAGCAATGCTACCTCAGTCTTCAGAATGTCTCTTACCTTCAGCTCAATGCTTCCCAGCTGACGTTCTCATACCACCTCTGCCTGTGCTTCCCTCAGGAGTTCGTCTTTTTCCTTGATGGCCTCTTCCTCCTTCAGAACACCTGGCAACACTGCCATCTCATCTCCAATGGCACCTTTTTGCCAGTGCCCTTGTATCAATGCCATCTCTTTCTTCAGGGAATCCACAAAAGTGTGCAGCTCACGTTCTCGTGCCACCTCCTCTTGCATCAATGCCATTTCTCTCCTCAGGGAATCCACAGAAGTTTGCAGCTCGTGTTCTCGTGCCATCATTTCCTCTGTAGACATTTTTAATACTGTGAGAAGCAGCCAACCCACAGTCCCTGCTGCCTCACAGGCACTCTGCTTCTCAAAGGATCTACTTATTTTACCAAGGGCCACCCCTACTGCCTCAGGTGTCACCTCCACTTGCCTCCAGTCCTGGGGTGGGGCCCAGCCTTCTAGAAGGCAAGCCACCTCAGACCACATACCCACTGGGGGACAATCCACTGTTTCCCCATTCACAGGGGCAGCCCACTGAAGAACCCCTCCCATAAGGGCAGCTTGTCTTTTTCCTTGGTCAACAATGAACCCTGCTGACTTTCGCCAATTGTCTTGCCAATGGGTTTCAGCCCCAGGCAAGTTCGCTATGGATTCAATGCAACCAAAGAAATTGACAGCAGAACGTTCTTTGGGGTGAAAGGGTTTATTACCCAGCTTGTTCTCCCAGCGGTAGGTCGAGCACTAGCATCTCTGCCTCCACCCAAAGCACAGGGCCAAGCTCTCTATATAGCACAGTAATAGCTTATTGCCTAAAGGTGTGGAAGCAGTAGCCTAGCAACAGGCCAGTTACATCATCAGGTGGTTTAAGTTCTGTGAAGATCCTGTCCATAGGAACCCCAGCTTCCCCACAAGGCCTTTGGAACAAGCATTTATGACTCTTTCTCTTATTTATGCACAATCCCAACCAACACCACTGACTTGTGCTACAACTGATAACAATTTCCCATTCTTGGTAAACATGGTCTTCTCCCTCTAGACTCTGGGTCTCTGAAGCAAGGGACACCACATTTATTCCCCCAACTGCCCATCTGCTCCAACACAACCTAGCAAAATATTTTCCATGGGTAAGGCACTCAACAAATATCCAGCCTATTAAGATATTCTTTTCTCTTACGTCGTTGTTAAAATTAAGTCACCAAAAGCAATAGCATAATTGTTATAATAGTGGAAGTGAAGAGCCTCAGCTGGCTTAGGAAAGAGGTGGTACCTTTGAACATTTCTAGGAATGGGTGAAATGCATATACTCAAGTTGACTAATATATATTCTAGGATCATACTTTCTACTTAGGAGGCTGAAATATATACAAAATATTATCGAAAAACTACTCATAGGGAGCAAAATATATGATACTAGAGTGCACTCATGCATTCTTGGTGGTATTTTATAGTGATATAAGTACTAATAAAATTCAGAAGGAAAATATGCGAGAATTTTCAGAAAATTCTTTATGGAAGAGAAGGATTCACAGGTAAATCATAAAGGCAAAAAAGGGTTTCAAGGAAACAAAAGACAATGGTGAGAACCTAGCAGCTATTAATAAGAATATGAAGAAAGGAAGGAATGTCCTTCACAAAAATTAACTCAAAATGGATCATAGACCTAAATGTAAAACACAAAACTAAAAAAATCCTTGAAGATAACATAGTGGAAAACCTGGAGGACCTTGCATACACTGATGTCTTTTTATATACACCACCAAACAAATAACCAATGAAAGAAATAATTGATAAGCTGGACTTGATTAAAATTAAAAATATCTGCTCTGTGAAACACAGTATGAAAAGAACTTGACAACAAGCCCCAGACTGGGAGAAAGTATTTGCAAAAGACACATCTCAAAGGACAACTATCCAAAATATACAAAGAACTCTTAAAACTCAACAACAGAAACAAATTTAAAAAAGGCAACAAAAGCAAAAACTCAACAAGTGAGACTACATCAACTGAAAAGCTTTACACACCAAAGGACACCATCAACAAAATATTTGCTAATGACATATATGAAAAGGAGTTAATATCCAAAACACATAAAGAATTCATACAACTCAACACCAAAACATACAGTCAATTAAAAAATTGACAGAGGTAATACCAAAACTAGGCAAAGACCCAACAAAAAAAAATTACAGACCAATACCCTTGATGAGCATAGATGCAAAATATTCAAAATATTATCAAGCTGAATTCAAAAATACATCAAAAAGATCATCCATCATGATCAAGTGGGATTCATCTCAGGGATGCAAGGATAGTACAACATTCGAAAATTCATCAACATCATCCACCACATCAACAAAAAGGACAAAAACCAGATGTTCATCTCTATAGATGCTGAAAAAGCATTTGACAAAATTCAACATCCATTCATGATAAAAACTCTCAACAAAATGGGTAGAGAGGGCAAGTACCTCAACATAATAAAGGCCATATATGACAAACCCACAGCCAACATCATACTTAACAGTGAGAAGCTGAAAGCTTTTCACCTAAGAACAGGAACAAGACAGGATGTCCACTCTCCCACTTTTATTCAACATAGTGCTGGAGGTCCTAGCCATGGCAATCAGACAAAACAAAGAAATAAAAGACATCCAGACAGGTAAGAAAGAAGTCAAACTGTCACTGTATGCAGATGACATGATATTGTACATAAAAAACCTTAAAGACTCTGCTCCAAAACTACTAGAACTAATATCTGAATTCAGCAAAGTTGCAGGATACAAAATTAATACACAGAAATCTATTGCTTTCCTATACACTAAAGATGAACTAGCAGAAAAAGAAATCAGGAAAACAATTCCAGAGAAAGCATTAAAGATTGTGGTGTGAGAGGTGAGACAGAGGCTTCCTCCTAAAACCGCATATAATATGAAGGTTCAATTAATATAACTACTCCTGAAAGAGCAACAGGAAAGAGGACTGCGCCAGACTGCATACACCTGGAGAAAGGAGCAGACCTCACAGAACAGGGTAACATACCAAAGCTGTGGCCTGGCAGGACCCAAGCCTTCCCCCACTCCAGCTCACCAGTAGGAGGAAGATAAATGGAGCGGGGAGGGAGTGGAGGACTGGGACTGCTAAATACCTAACTCCGGGGATCTGCTCTGAGAGCACAAACCTACATTTCATGGTGCTTCCACGGTACTCTCATGATTAAGGGGTTGGAAAGTGAAGACAGGCAGAATTCCTGGGGAGACTGAGATTCCAGCCGCTTGTGGAAAGCATGGATCCATATCGACTACTCTGGGACAAAAGAAAGGTGGGCAGTCTGAGAGACTTCCTAACTAGGAAACCCTTAGCAAGAGGGCTGCTAAAGGGACAAGGATTGCACAGCGTTTACTGCTCAGGAGAAAGGACAGGTAGACAAAATTGTCCAGGTGCACTCTGCCCAGCAGATTGGGATCTTTCACGTTCTTCAGGTGCAACAGCTCCCTGGCTGGCTACACAGCTCCAAGGACACCCTCCAGGACATGCAGCCTACTGCTCCTTTCTCATGGCCAGCCCCACCTGGCTTGGAAACAGGCAAACCCTACCCTGGTGTTAGGCCAGCCAGAGAGAAGATCTATCTACAGCAATACAAACGCAAAGCATAGAGGCTTATACCTGTGTGCTCGGCCCACTGGTTCAGACAGCGGAGACAGGAATAGCAGCCGGGAAGCAGGAAACAGCTCTTTCCTCCTCCCAGGCACCAATACCACTCCCCTGTGACCCCCAACATTGCTTCAGAGGCTGAGCAGATCCTGAGAGTCGAGCTTCTGGGCACTAGAGGGCGACATATTCAAATATGAAATGCCAAAGTAACCTGGTTCAAAGTAAAATTATTAATACAACTCCTGAGGAAGATTTAAATGAGATCGACCTCATGACTTCCTGAAAGAGAGCTCAAAATACAAATCTTTAACATGCTCATGGAGTTACAGAAAAATATTCAAGAACTCACAAATGAATTCCGGTCGGAGATCCAATCATCGAAGAGCACAATGGAGTACAAAAAGCACACTAGATACGGTGGAGGAGATGATAAATGACATAGAATCTACAGTAGAGAGATACAAAGAAGCTGAGGCACATAGAGAAAAAGGATCTCTAAGAATGAAAGAATATTGAGAAAACTGTGTCACCAATCCAAACGGAACAATATTCGCATTATAGGGGTACCAGAAGACGAAGAGAGAGAAAAAGAGATAGAAAGTGTCTTTGAGGAGGTAATTGCTGAAAACTTCCCCAATCTGGGAAAGGCGATAGTCTCTCAGGCCATGGAGGTGCACAGAACTTGCAACACAAGGGACCCAAGGAAGACAACACCAAGACATATAGTAATTAAAATGGCAAAGAACAAGGATAAGGGCAGACTATTAAAAGCAGCCAGAGAGAGAAATAAGATCACATACAAGGGAAAGTCCATCAGGCTATCATCAGACTTCTCAGCATGAACTGTTACAGGCCAGAAGGGAGTGGCATGATATATTTAATGAAATGAAGCAGAGGACCTTGAACCGAGATTACTTTATCTGGCAATATTATCATTTAATTTTGAAGGAAGGATTAAACAATTTCGAGATAAACAAAAGCTGAGACAATGTACCTACCACAAAGGATCTCTACAGTGTATTTTGGAGGGACTGCTATAGATGGGAGTGTTCCTAAGGTTTAATAGCTGTCACCAGACGTAATAAAACCACAGTAAAGAAAGTAGAACAGCTAATTACTAAGCAAATGCAAAGTTAAATTAACTATCCCCAAAATCAATCAAGGGATAGACAAAGAGTACAGAATATGATACCTAATACATAAAGAGTGTAGGAGGAAGAAAAAGGAGGAGAAAAAAAACTCTTTAGATTGTGCTTGTAATAGCATATTAAGTGAGTTAAGTTAGACTCTTACATAGTAAGGAAGTAAACCTCCAACCTTTGGTAACCACGAATCTAAAGCCTGCAATGCCAATAAGTACATACCTATCCATAATCACCCTAAATGTAAATGGACTGAATGCACCAATCAAAAGACATTGAGTCACTGAGTGGATAAAAAAACAAGACCGATTTATACGCTGCCTTCAAGAGACTCACTTCAAACCCAAAGACATACACAGACTAAAAGTGAAGGGATAGAAAAAAATATTTTATGCAACTAATGGGAGAAAAAGGCAGGACTTGCAGTACTTGTTTCAGACAAATAGACTTCAAAAGAAAGGAAGTCACAAGAGACAAAGGACATTACACAACAATAAAAGGGTCAATCCAACAAGAAGATTTAACTATTATAAATATCTATGCACCCAACACAGGAGCACCTACATATGTCAAACAAATACTAACAGAATTAAAAGAGGAAATAGAATTCACTGCAGTCATTCTGGAAGACTTCAACATTCCACTCACTCTGAAGGACAGATCAACCAGACAGAAAATAAGTAAGGAGACAGAGGCACTGAACAACACATTAGAACAGATGGACCTAACAGACCTCTACAGAACTCTACACCCAAAAGCAGCAAAATACACATTCTTCTTAAGTGCACATGGAACATTTTCAAGAATAGATCATACACTAGGCCACAAAAAGAGGCTCAGTAAATTCAAAAAGATTGAAATTATACCAACCAGTTTCTCAGACAACAAAGGTATGAAACAAGAAATAAATTACACAAAGAAAATGAAAAACCCCCAAACACATGGAGGCTTCACAACATGCTCCTAAATAACAAATGGGTCAATGACCAAATAAAAACAGAGATCAAGCAATATATGGAGACAAATGACAACAATAATTCAACACTGAAAAATCTGTGGGATGCAGCAAAAACCATGCTAAGAGGAAAGTATATTGCAATACAGGCCTAGTTCAGGAAAGAAGAACAATCCAATATGAGCAGTCCAAATTCACAATTTATGAAACTAGAAATAGAAGAACAAATGAGGCCCAAAGTCCGTAGAAGGAGGGACATAATAAAGATTAGAGCAGAAATAAATAAAATCGAGAAGAATAAAACAATAGAAAGAATCAATGAAAGGAGCGGTTCTCTGAGAAAATAAAAAAATAGATAAACCCCTAGCCAGATTTATCAGGAAAAAAAGAGAGTCTACTCACATAAACACAATCAGAAATGAGAAAGAAAAAATCACTACAGACACCACAGAAATACAAAGCATTATTAGAGAAAACTATGAAAACTTGTATGCTAACAAACTGGATAACCTAGAAGAACTGGACAACTTTCAAGAAAAATACAACCTTCCAACCCAGAAAGAAACAGGAAATCTGAACAGACCAATTACCAGCAACGAAATTGAACTGGTAATCAAAAATGTACCTAAGAACAAAACCTCTGAACCAGATGGCTTCACTACTGAATTTTATCAAACACTTCATGAAAACCTAATACTCATCCTCCTTAAAGTTTTCCAAAGAGTAGAAGAAGAGGGAATACTTGCAAACTCATTCTATGAGGCCAGCATCACTCTAATAGCAAAACCAGGCAAAGACACCACAAAAAAATGAAATTACAGAATATCCCTGATGAACACAGATGCAAAAATACTCAAGAAAATATTAGCAAACCAATTTTAAAGTACGTCAAAAAGATCATCCATCATGATCAAGTAGGATTTATCCCAGGGATGGGAAGATGGTACAAGATTCGAAAATCCATCAACATCATCCACCACATCAACAAAAAGAAGGACAAAAACCACATGATCATCTCCATAGATGCTGAAAAAGCATTCGACAAAATTCAACATCCATTCATGATAAAAACTCTCAACAAAATGGGTATAGAGGGCAAGTACCTCAACATAATAAAGGCCATATATGACAAACACACAGCCAACATTATACTTAACAGCAAGAATCTGAAAGCTTTTCCTCTAAGATCTGGAACAAGACAAGGATACCCAATCTCCACACTTTTATTCAACATAGTACTGGAGGTCCTAGCCATGGCAATCAGACAAAAGAAAGAAATAAAAGTCATCCAGACTGGCAAGGAAGAAGTTAAATGGTCCCTGTTTGCAGATGACATGATATTGTACATAAAGAACCCAAGAGAATCCACTCCTAAACTACTAGATCTAATATCTGAATTCAGCCAAGTTGTGGGATACAACATTAACACTCAGAAATCTGTGGCATTCCTATACACTAACAATAAACTAGCAATAAGAGAAATCAGGAAAACAATTCCATTCACAGTTGCATCAAAAAGAATAAAATACCTAGGAATAAACCTAACCAAGGAAGTGAAAGACCTATACATTGAAAACTGCAGGACACTCATGAGAGAAATTAAAGAAGATACCAATAAATGGAAACACATCCCATGCTCATGGATAGGAAGAATTAATATTGTCAAAATGGCCATCCTGCCTAAAGCATTCTACAGATTCAATGCAATCCCTATCAAAATACTAACAGCATTCTTCAATGAACTAGAGAAAATTGTTCTAAAATTCATATAGAACCACAAAAGACCCTGAATAGCCACAGCATTCCTGAGAAGGAAGAATAAAGCTGGGGGATTATGCTCCACAACTTCAAGCTCTACTACAAAGCCATGGTAATCAAGACAATTTGGTACTGGCACAAGGACAGACCCACAGACCAATGGAATAGGCTACAGAACCCTGATATAAACCCAAGCATATATGGTCAATTAATATACGATAAAGGAGCCATGGAAATACAATGGGGAAATGACAGCCTCTTCAACAGCTGGTGTTGGCAAAACTGGACAGTTACATGCAAGAGAATGAAACTGGATTATTTTTTAACCCCATAAACAAAAGTAAACTCAAAACGTATCGAAGACTTGAATGCAAGTCATGTAACCATAAAACTCTTAGAAGACAGCATAGGCAAAAATCTCCTGAATGTAAGCATGCTCAACTTCTTCCTGAATGCATTTCCTCAAGTAAGGGAAACAAAAGCAAAAATGAACTCATGGGTCTACATCAAACTAAAAAGTTCTATACAGCAAAGGACAACATCAACAGAACAAAAAGGTACCCTACAGTATGGAAGAATATATTTGTAAATGACATATCCAGCAAGGGGTTAACATCCAAAATATATAAAGAGCTCATGCACCTCAACAAACAAAAAGCAAATAATTCAATTAAAAAATGGGCAGAGAAGCTGACCAGACACTTCTCCAAAGAAAAAATTCAGATGGCCAACAGGCACATGAAAAGATGCTCTACATCGCTAATCATCAGAAAAATGCAAATTAAAACCACAGTAAGTATCACCTCACACCAGTTAGGATGTCCACCATCCAAAAGACAAACAACAACAAATGTTTGTGAGGATGTGGAGAAAAGGGTACTCTCCTACACTGCTGGTGGGAATGTAAATTAGTTCAACCATTGTGGAAAGCATTATGGAGGTTCCTCAAAAAACTCAAAATAGAAATACCATTTGACCCAGGAATTCCACTCCTAGAAATTTACCCTAAGAATGCAGCAGCCCAGTTTGAAAGACATATGCACCCCTATGTTTATCACTGCACTTTTTACAATAGCCAAGAAATGGAAGCAACCTAAGTGTCCATCAGTAGATGAATGGATAAAGAAGATTTGGTACATATACACAATGGAATATTATTCAGCCATAAGAAGAAAACAAATCCTACCATTTGCAACAACATGGATGGAGCTAGAGGGTATTATGCTCAGTGAAATAAGCCAGGTGGAGAAAGACAAGTATCAAATGATTTCACTCATCTGTGGAGCATAAGAACAAAGAAAAAACTGAAGGAAAAAAACAGCAGCAGACTCACAGAACCCAAGAATGGACTAACAGTTGCCAAAGGGAAAGGGACTGGGGAGGGTGAGTGGGAAGGGAGGGAGAAGGGGAATAAAGGGCATTATGATTAGCACACATAGCGTGGGGGGGCACGGGGAAAGCAGTATAGCACTGGGAAGACAAGTAGTGACTCTATAGCATCTTACTATGCTGATGGACAGTGACTGTAATGGGGTATGTGGTGGAGACTTGATAATGGGGGGAGTCTAGTAACCATAATGTTGCTCATGTAATTGTACATTAATGATACCAAAATCAAAAAAAACAGTACTACAAACTTGGTATACCTAAAACAACAGAAATTTATTCTGTCACAGTTCTGGAAACCGATGTCCAAAAGCAAAGTATAAGCAGGGCCACACCCCCTGCAGAGGCTCTAGAGCAAAGTCCTTCCTTGCTTCTTCCAGGTTCTGGCTCCCTTAGCTTGTGATCCCATCACTCCATCTCTGCCTCTGCCTTTACACTTTCTCCTTTGCATGTCTGTGTCTTTTCTTCTGTCTCTTATAAGGACATTTGTTACTGGAATTAGAGCCCACCAAGATAATCTAGGATATTATCTCAAGATCCTTAACTCAATTATATATGCAAAGAACCTTTTCCCACATAAGATAGCATCCACTGGTTTGGAATGGAGGCTACTATGGAACCTCCATTACAGCTGTTATGATTGGAAGGAGGTCATTGAGAGGACGGCTGGACCTGGTCAATCAGGGGGCTCCTCACCCCTCCCCTCTCCCTGGAATGTACTCCTGCCCACCATTCCCACCGTAGGAGCCAGTTTCAAGAATATAGTCTTGAGAGAGTAAGATGGTTGTTGAACCACCTGAACTGTGTACATAGTGAGACAGGGACTGTGGGTGTAGTTAGAGTAGGGGGAGGGCTTCCGGAAAAAGCAAGGCAGAATATTTGCAGTCAGAGCAATGTAACTACATGCAAGGAAACCCCCTTCCAAAACTCTGTGTTAAACATTAAGCTCTAGGGTCATTCTTCAGTAGGATCAGTTGGTGTTCCCCAGATAAAGAAGAGTAGCCCATGTTGTTATTATGCTAACCACTTGTAAGATTCACTTTAGCATGCTAAAAGGCCCAGGACAAACTGGGCAACTAATTTAGCATGCAGACCCAGCTGTAAACAACATAGTGAAAGGCAGGGAATATTCCACCTTAAAGATAAGATTGCATTTTAACACCCAGGAAGTTTGGGAAGCAGAATTCTTAATTTACTCTTTAGCAAATAAACAATACCTCAGCCCACCTTGGGGGCTGGGCAGGCCGCCTTTTGATATGCTCCTAGACCAGGACGCAGGTGTTCCAGAGAGAAATCCAGGGGGCAGAATTCCGTGTGTTAATTCGGGGTGTTCAGACACATGTGGCAGGTCTACACCCCTAAACCTTTTTTTCATGTTCTCGAAAAATCCTCATCTGCCTATAAAACCCCTAGACAACGCAGCGCACCAGACTCTCTTGTCCCCTCCTGGCATGAGCTGGGAGCTCTGTCCTATCACTTTATTTCTAAATAAAAGCCTGTACCTTGCTCTCCTACCTTGGGTGTTTATGAAGCTCATTTTTCGGCTTCGTGAACAAGAACCCGGCATCAATAGCTAAATCCCACTAGGCCTCTATATAAACTTTTAATATTCTTATGAGCATTGCAGAGATCTACCCATACTGCAGCACCCAAGACAAGCTCATGTAAGTTCCCTTGCCCCTTAAACCTGCCACATACCAGTCTGAAGTGGTCTGCCTCTTCTTCGGCCTCTTCTTGCCCTCCATGTATTGGGCACCAGTTTCAAATTTCACTTGGGAAACTCCCAAAGTTTCAAACCAACTGTAATGTAAAAGGGAAAAAAGAAATTACAAAAAACTAAAAGGATACAAGAATAGAAGTAATGGCACTATTCTGGGTGAGCTTCCATAGTTAAATTCCTAACAAAAGTATACACATTTAATTACAACTTAATTACAAACTCTTAAGAGAATAGGAAGTAGGCTTTATTTAGCTCTGAATTCCAACACCTAACATAGTGTTCTTAGAAATAGTAAACAGTCAAAAAATAACTGAAAATTAATTTAAGACATATCATATAAAATAATTCTGTAGCTACTTGAGGACCACTAGCTGTGCCTAGACTCAGGATGGCTTTAACATCAGCTTTAACACAAGGAAACAGAATTGCCTTTTTTTTCTTTCCCTATCTGAAGCCTAGCAACCAAGCATTTTGTTAGTCACTGACAACAAAAAAATGATACCTGGGGAGAGAAAGGAAGAAGTGAAGTAGATAACACAATAGGTGTAGGTATTTCTGCTATGGGAAACTTAAAGGAAAACAGAGAGGTAAAGAAAGAAACTGATAGAGTCCTAGTAAAAGCATTCTGATGCGTCCTCAGATGCTTTTACAAAAAGCCCACATGAACAGCACTAAAGCATTAATGATGAAGAAAATAAGAACCTTAGGGAACTGACCACAAGATAGAAGAAAACACTGTCTTGCCTAAGGTAGGACTGGGGTGACTCATCTTGGAAAGAGTAAATAGCCCACTTTCAATGAAAAAATTAATTATAATGCCAGAAATGTAAAATGACTGTCAAAAATATATAAACCAATTCTATAAGCTGTAAAATAGAAGTTACACATCTATTCTGAAACATTACAAAAATTACACTTCTTTTAATAACAATTCAAAACATGATCATTTTATTATACTTACATGCCAATCACTATCCTGCTTGCAATATGCATGCTCACCTGCCCACAGAAATGTGTGTGTGTGTGTGTGTGTGTGTGTGTGTGTGCACACAGGCATGCTGATCTGTGAACAAAATTATTTTACTCTATTTCAGTTGTTTGAGATTCTGGTCAAGATCAGCTGTAGTTTCTTCCTTGGTAAGTGTGATTATCTGAAAATTATGTCAAAAGCAGAACTTATCATTTTTAGAAAAATCCCTACAAAATTACTCAATGAGTTGCAAAGAATAAAATCTTCATTAAAACATTCTGTCACCATCATAAAATTTAATCTTCTGGTAGGGATTAAGAACCAAATGTACTTATCTACCTCTCAATCTCTAAAATTCTCAATGAAATAATAATGAAAAAATATAAATGACAAAAAAATCCCAAGAGCACTAATAATAGGAAAAAGAATTTTCACTGAGTAGAAATCTTAATAATTTTTCTGGAAGGTAGAAAGAGAAAGCAGCAACCCAGAAAGTTCACCAAAGCCTGCTGTAAAGGTGGTCCCTAGTCCATCTAAGCGAGCCCAGCAGAGACCCAAGAGTCAAACCAGGAGGTAGAAGGGATAGCTAGGGAAAGAGAAGCTGAATCTGCAAGATATATAAATCTTCCTGTAGAATTACTCCTCTCCTACTTTCCTTCTCTCCTCCCCAAACACTCTAGCCCTCGTGTGTTTATTTCCAGTTACAAGCCATAACATCTGCTCCAAAGAAACTGATCTTCTACCTCTGGCCCATTAGAATGAATCTCTTATCCTTTTGGAAATGATTCCTGCAGGTGTTCCTCTCCACCTAATACAAAGGGTATAAAGTCAGCACTTCCAGACTTAGCCTATACCTTCTCTATGAATAAGAATACACAATCAAGAACCTCCAATATTTTGGGGGAAAATTCACCAAAGCAGAGAACTGAGCCAAACAAACAGAGCTGACACAAAGATATTGATTATTCAGAAAAAGAGAATTTAATTTATATACTAATTAATATTCTAAGGATGGAAAACATACTGTATCTGTAAGATTAGAATAGATTGCTTCCATGTCTTGTCAGACAAAGACAAGAAAAACAAATCTGTATGACCTCACTCATATGTGGAATCTAAAAAAAAACCTATACTCATGGATACAGAGAACAGATTGGTGGTTGCTGAGGTGGGATGGGAAGAGGCAGGAGCTGGGGTGGAGTGGGAAGATACGAGGGTGATTAATTGTTTGAAAAGATCAAAGGGTACAAACTTCCAGTTATACAGAGTCATGTGGTTGTAATTACAACATGGTGACTACAGTTAATGGCACTGTAGTTATGTTTGAAAGTTGCTCAGAGAGCTGATCATAAAAATTCTCATCACAAGGAAACAATTTGTAACTATGTGTGGTAATGGATGTTAACTAGATGTATTAGGGTGATTGATTCTGGGGTTCTTGTTTGTGGAGTTGAAGAATGGACTTAGCAAATACTCAAGGTAGGAGAGCCAAGGAGAGGCTTTTATTTAGAGATACAGTGAGAGGACAGAGCTCCTGGCCACGCCAGGAAGGGACAAGAGAGCCCGTAGTTGTGCATTGTCTAGGGGTTTTATAGGCAATTGAGGATTTTGGGGAACCTGATAAAAGGCTTAGGGGTGTGGACTTGTTAAGTGGTCCCTGAATATTTAGAATTAACTTAACACAAGGAACTTCCTGCTCTGATTTCTCCCTGGGATATTGGTGTCTTGGTCTGGGAGCATATCAAACAAGGCCACCTGCCCAGCCCCCAAGCTGGGCTGAGGTATTTACATATTGTCTGTTTGCTTAAGAGTAAGTTAAGAATCTTACTTCTTAACTTCCTGGGTATTAAAACGCTATCTTATTTTTAAGATGGAATCCTTCCTGCCTTTTACTATGTTGTTTTTGGCTGGGCTTGCTTGCCATTATTAATTGCCCAGATTGAAAATCACCTCATCAGGTCTTAAGGAGGAAAGACAGCACATAGGCCTGGGCATTTTAGCATGCTAAAGTGAATCTTACACATGATTACAAATGATTAGCATAACAAAAAACATGGGCTACGTTCCTTTATCTAGGGAATATTAACTGATCTTACTGAAAGATGACTCTAGCTTAATGTTTAATACAGAGTTTTGGTAGGGCGTTTCCTTGCACGTTGTTCATGTTGTTACACTGCTCTGACTGTAAATATCCTGCTTTGCTTTTTCCGGAGGCCCTCACCCTGCTCCGACTACACCCACGGTCCCTGTCTCATGATCACTTTGCAATATATACAAATATTGAATCATTAGGTTGTATACCTGACACTAATACAATGCTATATGTCAGTTATATCACAATTTTTAAAAAGATTAGGACTCTATACCAGTGGAGCAGTCAGAGAATTTTTTTAATTGCTTTAGAAAGCTAAAAATATGTTTGCTAAAATTTTTTTTAAAAATCCAGAAGAAGATAACAATGAAAAAATGGAAAAGGGAAATGTGAGAGAAAAAGTGAGAGACAGACCAGTACGTCTCAAATATTAATATGCATACAAATCAACTGGAAATCATGTGAAAATGAAAATTATTACTCCACAGATAAAAAATTCTACATTTCTAACAAGCTCCCAAGTGATGCCATTGCTGTTGGTCTATGGGCCACATTGTGAGTAGTAAGGACTTAGAAACACAGGTGCTTATGAAATTTGAGTAGTAAAGACTTAGAAACACAGGTGCATATGAAATTTCAGAGGAATCAAAAACAAATTTTAAGTAATAAGAAGAAAGTCCTAAGAGTGGAGTTTAGTATGAGTCTCAAACCATTACTTGAGAGAGATTAAAAAAAAAAACACAGAATGGTCCTAACTCCCCACCACCACCAGGACTGAATCTCCTGCAGTTCTCTCCCCTCTGCCTCTTTTGGGCTCCCCCGAAAGCCACTTCATTACAAGACAAGGTTTGTTCCTCTGCAGCTTCTTTACTCTTCAGACCAATTCAGAGAATCACGATTAACTCACTGCTTTGACTTGCATAGGAAGACAAAGTTTAATGACAGAATTAAGACTGGGTCCTGATAACTTGTACCAAATAACCTCTAACTTTCACAGTATAGCCAGGAATATTCAGTTTCTAAACCTAAACATTTTGAATCTGGCTCCTATTAAGAGAGAGAAAATCGTAACAACATTCTGACCCTGATCCTCCTTTCCTCACTCCCAAAACAATATAATCACAGATAAATTTTTAAACTCTTCTAAACAGGAGCAAAGTTACTCTGTTCATGAAGCTACACAGTTTGAAATTATAGATTTTAGACTATACTGTGTGTATTTTTAGCTACACACAATAGATTAAGGAAATACTGCATGTTTTCCCAAATGATACTTGAATATTCAAGTAGCTGGTGAAATCAAAGGGCTTGCTAACCTTCTTTTGCAGATTTGAATTTATCTTTTGTTTAAAATGTCTTTATTACATACCAGTTGCTTCAGGATTGAATTTATCTTTGTTTAAAAACCCTCTATTACATACTAATTATAAAATGAGATCATTCTAGATAGTTTCAAATGGAAACTATTGACCATTTTCTTTGTCCTTTAAAGTAGAAGCAATGTAATACTTCTATATTTATCATTGAGAAAGACAATGTGTTTATAAAACCATTTGAGTGGAAGATTTATGACAAAAAAACAACTCTAAAATACTTCTAAGCTTTTTATAATGCCTTTTTCTTGGAAAATAATATAAATTCTGATTCTTTAAAAGTTCCTGGCAATTCAGGAAGTATAAAAATAATATTTATCAGAACACTATAATATTTAGAAATAGTTAAAAGTAATTAGAGCAGTTTATACATTATAAAACTAAATTTAAAGTGACAATTGTGGGGAACTGATTGAGGAAATTCAGAACTTCTTAAAAGAATAAACTACTATATGAGGGAATGGCCAAACTTATGCAAAGTTTAACAGACTTGACATAACTTTTCCTAGAATTTTTATTGTAGTAGAAATAGTGTACACTCAAATTTCCCTATGATTACATCAACTTAACCCATCTTGGCTATTCATTTACTCAGCATGGTGTTACTACCTCCTGTGTAAACTGTCTATATTGCATAGTTCTTTGGCCTGGTCACTCACTATAGCAAGTGTGAAATGTTCCTTATCTTTCTAAAACCAAAGGGAACCACAGTGGCCTGACAGCTCATGAAGGATTCAGTAGTATTCTTGATACTTTTTACATACGTTGAGAAATAGATAATGCTATACTGATTTAATTTTACCCATTAGAATGTCATGCTTTTATGAAAGTGATATCATATTTCACATTCCAAACTTTAATTTACAGGTCCTAAAGCTTCATGCTGTAGTTATAATTGGACATTGTAACAGACTTTATCAGTGCCCTGCCCATATCCTCTTGCTCTTCCTACTTAAGCACAATTAACTTGATTTCCAACTGAAGATCTGACAATCTGTGGATGTCAATGTCTACTGTGCCCACCATGTAACAAGCTAGAAGGTTATGGCCTTAATTATGGGGTTTTAATGATCCTCTGGCCCCAGCAACTCTCAGCTAATGACCGAAGGAAGTTGGTGTATCTCCTCCAGTGAGATAATACTGAGGCATGGGCCTACACCAGCCCCAGGGTTTCCTCAGTGGAATTAAGTCCAATTACCCCCAATGGAACTGGTTTGATTATGTACACTTTACTGGCTATATTCTCTTCCCCACCAGCTCCTTAATCCTCTACCAGTATTTTCTACATCTTTCAAATAAATCACTTGCACATGAATCCTTGGCTTGGCATCTGCTTCTCATAGAACCCAACCAACAAAGGGGGTATCCGAAGGCATCCCAGAAAGCAGATTCTCAGGAAGGGATTCTAGAATTGGACCATGTGCCTGCCAGAGATAACAATAACCCCATTTTTAGGGCTAAGTAGGGTAATAATAACCTTTAGCATGCTATAACATCACATTTACTAAGACTCTGACTTGTGGTTATTTGGAAGGTGTACAGGTCTAAGGGGAGACCAGGTACATTTGAGGAAGAACCCTGAACAAGTGTATAAAGGCATATAAAATAGTAAAAGATAAGTAAAAAAAAATAGAGGATAAGTTCCTACATCTTGCCTTCCTTTCACTAAGAAAGAGGCACAGCACTTGTATTTCTCTTTGGATTCTAGATACTCTGTATCGCACTTGGTAGAATTATTCCACATCATTTATCGAGTAACTAAGGAGGTTGCCAATTTTGAGTAGACCCAAAGCAACAGATGGCTCTGCAGCAGGTTCAAATTATGATATAAGCAGCCCTGAAACTTTGACTATAGGACCCAACAGATGCAAAGGTACCAGAGATACCCACGATATAAGGAAACTCTGTAAATTATCTGGCCAGCCCCAGTAGGATGAACATAGCACACACTCCTGTGGTCTAAGAAGGATATGCTGTCCGCAACAGAAACCTGTTCTCTGTTATAAAGGCAGTTCCTAGAAAGAGAGACAAAGTGTCTGACTAGGGTACATCAAGCCACTGTACAATTGGAGATGCTCATAATAAGCCATAAGCTACATATTGCCAGCAACCAAGGGGTAAGGTTGGAATGACAGAGCAGCACCTCAGCACACAATGGAAAGGCTACTTTCAGGATCAGACCTGAGCGTTCCTGAATGTACAAGAAAGTTACTCACAGCGGTGGAACAAACCTTCATGTCGGCCAGCTCTGTTGTAGATTCCAACCTGTCAACTCATACCTATGGCTTTGTGGGGGTTCATTATTACCCGCTGGTGAAGGAGAGGGAAACTCTGAGCTTGATTCACAAGTTAATGAGCCTGATTTATTAGTTTTGCTAAAAATATTGCTGCCATAACACAGTTGCACTCAGGAATGACTCTAAAAGATGGTGATGAATGGAAGTCCTCCAGTGGGCTCAGCGTGGTGGACGGAGGGAATGACAATGTCAGGAAACTTTGGGTTCAGTGACAGGAAGGACCAGAAAGGCAGACGTTACTAAAAATAAACTTTGCCTCCGTTATGGATCAAATGTTTGTATCCCCCACAAAACTCATACATTGAAATCCTAACCGCAAAGGTGGGGCCTTTGGGAAGTGCTTAGGCATCCTTATAAAGAGAGCCCAGAGAGCTCCTTTGCCCCTCCGCCATGTGAAGACATGGTGAGAAGTCAGCCATCGATGAACCACAAAGTGAGACCTCACTGGACACCAAGTCTACTGTCACCCTGATCTCAGACTTCCCAGCCTCCAGAACCGTGAGAAATAAATGTTTGCTCAAGCTGCCCAGTCTGTGGTATTTCTGTTATAACAGCCTGAACATACTAAGACAGCCTTTTTATAATTTCTCCTATAGCCAGGCCAAACTACCTCAGCTGAGAAGGAGTGATCTAAAAAATACATTAGACAAAATAGGATCTGAATACAGACATTCCTTAGGGGCCAAGGAATTCCATCACTCAGCTAGGAAAATACTTTTCTAGGACTTATCTACGAATATAGGAAAAGTGTAAAAAGCTGGGTTTAAAACACAATCCCTGTTCATAAAGAACTCCCACATTAAAATCTCCATTATCCAGCATTATCTATGAATGCATAATTCTGGAAATGCTAGTTTTCTGGATTCCATTTTAAGGAGTGGGATTTTCAGAACTATAATGTACAGGTAGATGTAAACACATACACATCCACATGCAGAAAATCTGTTCAAACTTCTGACTTATCTTTTCTGTATTTCTTCTAAGACTGTTGAGGTACATGATATAAAATCACTGACACTGTCTCTGTTTTATCATCACCTTGGCTTCTTATCTCTCCCTCTCTTTTCTCTCCTTTTTTTCCCCTAGCAACTGTCAATTCTGTGATTCTCAGATTTCACACAGGGAAGTCTGCCTTTTCCTAACATCATTATCCTGTAGAGCCCTCCTCACCTTCTATTTAGACAGAGAATTAAATAATCATTACTGTTTCATGGTTTCAGTTTTCCTTGCTCATCACACAAATTAATTTAGAATATCTTTCCAAATGAAGACACTTTTTTTTTCCCTAAAGTCTGGGCTCAGTGCCACTCAGATGTTTGAGGCTATCAAATAACCAAAGTTTACTGTAAATAAATGTAATGATTCTAAATTGATCATAATTCTAACAGTGATGAACTTGCAAGTCAATGCTTTTATTAGGAGTAGATATAAGAAATGGTCTTCTGATGAACATGTCTCATGCAAAAGCATTTTTCTGTGGACTATTGCTATTCATGTCGCTAATAAAACTTTGATATGCTCATTGATTTAATGAGCATTTGCCAAGTTTCTGTTATCTTTGAAGCTCCTCACTAGGCACTGGCAATATAAAGGTAAGTAGATATAGTCTCTCTTCTTAAGGAACCCAGAGTCAATGAAGGAAACAAACAAGTACAATATTTTTCTATAATTTACAAAAACCACAGCAGAAACAAGTGCAAGGTGCAGTGCAAACTGAGAGAAGGGTAGACTTAACTCTGCTTGGTGGGATCTGGAAAGTCCTCACATGAAATGTGACATCTGAGCTAGATCTTTAAGGATGGGTAGAAATTTGGCAGGCCAAAGACCTATAAGACCTATAGTGAAGAAACTACAAGTGCCAAGGCATGAAAGCATAACATAACAGTGTATCTAGAAAACCAGATGCTTGTAATCCAGTGAAGGAAATAACTTTCAGAAGAAATGCAAGAGCATAATCCAGAATGACCTTGTATACCATGCTAAAGGCTGGCCTTTAACCTGAGATGCTAAGTGGAGAGCCATTCAAGGACTTTATGCATAAGAGTAGCACAATCAAATCTGTAGTTCACCAAATCACTCAGACCATAACAAGGGAAAAAACTGAAAATAAGATGAGAAACTGGGTGGCCAGCCAAGAGATATAACAAGAACCTAATTCTAGCAGTGGGAGCAGAGGAGAAAGACTAGAGAGACATTTAAGAGTTACAATAAGTAGGATCAGGTGATTGATTTGTATGTGGAGAAGAAAGAGGAAAGGGAGAAGGGAAAGTAACAGAGAAGAAGAAAAAGTAAAGCATGATACCCAGGTATCCAGCATGAGAAGTGGACGACAACAGTGATTTTACTGAGTTAAAAGACTGAAGGGCAGGAAACGGTTTGGAGGTCAAGATGAAGAGTTTGTTTACAGAAATGTTGAATTTGAAGAGCCTGGAGGATACCCTACTGGAGGTAAACAGGAGGCTGCTATATATAGGTCAAGATCTTAGAAATAAGGTCAATGCTAGACAAATAAGGCATATAGGTAGTAGTGTAAGTAAAACTTATCCCCAAATCACCACTTGAAATGGAAACCATACAGAAGAGTATCACACTTAGAAATTAAGAGTGAACAGAAACCCTGCCGAAATGGAGACGAACATTAAGAACCATTCAGAGTCACTAAGGCAGTTGGCTCTGTCTTCCAATAAGATGAACCAATAAAATCCCTGGAAGTGAAGCCATGATATCTTCCTTAACCTTGAAGTTTATCAAAACTAACTTCTCTCTCTTCTCTTAGGTTCTATTCACTTATACATTAAACTTATATATCTGCTAATTAATGTAGCCCAAATATCAATAGCCTTATCCGTTTAGCCCTGACCTGACTCCTAAGATCCTGGGCAAGAAAGACCTTGCCCAGGTCTGGGGTATTTCTTTTCAGTCTAATGCACATTGTCTTATTCCAGATTTTTTTAATTGTTTACTAAAAAATGAAGAAATTATGTCGTGCATTGAAAGAAATGATATTCAAATAGCATAGTCATTCCAACTTTTTAAATTTTTTAATATATCCTTTAAACAATAAATGCTGACCTCCAAAAAATATCAGTATAATGACCTCCTGTATGGTCAACGTCTCACTTCATAAGGTATTCAGCATCATCTCATTCAAATCCTATAGTTCAAAAATTGGATTTCTTTAAAAAATAAAGCCAAAAAAAAAATTTAGTACAAGTCAAAGCTTCTTTCTGAATCTCACTTCAACCATAGATCCTATAAAACAATAATGTTTAATCACATCCTGATTGGTACAGATTTATGCAAAGAGTTCATGCAAGAATTAATGGACATTAAGAAAGTCACACCATGCATACTGATATGTGATTATGCCTGAAGATATGTAAAGTCATCCACAGCTGGAAACATGCTAAAATAGTAAGACTACGGTTGGAAATGCTGTTTTTATTATGAATTTCTTTTCTATTTTTAGATAGTACTGATCTTCACTTACTTGTATTAGAGATACATTATTTTAATTTAAATTTTATTCTTTAAAATTCCTACATATGTAGAAAATTAAGAAAATACATCACTGACATATGTAATAGTTTTCACATTCAGAAAAATTCCTGCGAGGTTTATATTTTCATCTCAGATAGAAAAAAAGAATATAGTCACAACTAAATTCATGCACCTAATTAAATTAGATAAGTAGGGTTTAAGATGTGTTCATCTGATGCAAAAATTATCATGAACAGAGGAAGGATAAAGGACAGAGAGGCCTACCAAAGAACTGCACTGTCCTATGTCTCATCAATTAGCTTCCAGATTGTCTCTAAATTATCAAGGAAGGAAGCTAACACTTATTGAGCAGCCATAACCAGTCATATGATAATATATAATTTACCTAATTTAATCCTTTCAATGTACAGTATAAGCCACACTCCATAAATGAAAAAAAAAGAAGCTTACATAAAGGCCTTATCATGATTTTTTTTTTAATGTTTGCAAATTCTTTGCAAAAGTGGAGTCACTTTTTCCTACCCTTAAGTGAACACTGGACTTAGTGACCTGAAATATGGCAGAAGTGTTGCTTTGTGATTTCTGAGACTAGATCATAAAAAATATTGAGACTTCCTCTTGGATGGCTCCTTCTAGAGACACTAGCTGCCATGTCATGAGAATATTCAAGCAGCCTATACTAGTCAGTTTGGGTTGCTGTAACAAAATACCACAGACCAGGTAGCTTAAACAACAAAAAATGATTTCTCACAGCTCTGGAGAATGGGAAATACAAGATCAAGGTGTCACCTGATTCAGTTCTGGTGAGGGCTCTCTTTCTGGTTTGCAGATAACTGCCTTCCCACTGTGTCCTCTCAGGCTGGAGACAGAGAGCCCTCGTGTCTCTTTCTCTTCTTATAAGGGCCCCAGAAGAAACAGATTTCTCTTCTTATATAAGGGACCTGCCCTCATGACTCATTCAATTTTTATCACCTCCTGTCTCCAAATACAGTCACACTGGAGTTTAAAGCTGCAAAGTATGAATTTTGGAGATACACAAATATTCAGTCTATAACACAATGCTATGGAAAAGTTCAAGGGTCTAGAAACTTAGGCCCCTTGCCAACAGCCATGTGAGTGAGACAGCTAGGAACCAGTTCTTTCAGCTAAGGTCCAGACTTCCTGTGACTACAGCCCACATCAACCTATTAAATGCACCTCATGAGAAACCCTGAGCCAGAGCCACCTAGCTAAGCCTATCCTAAAATCTTACTCTTAGAAACTATATGAGAACATAATTATTTGTTCTTTAAGCCACTAAATTATTGGAGTAACTTGTGGCAAGAATAGATAACAAATATATGTAGATCTAATTCCGTAAGTGGTAGAACAGGAATTAAAAACCAGTTTTTCTGACAGCTGAAGTATGTGCTCTTTCTACTATCCACACTGCCCACACTGGCTCTCCAAACTTATTTAAAACCTCATTCATTTATTGTAGGACTTCACATATATTCCCTCAGTTCATCCTAATAGCAACCTTGAGAAATTGGTTTTATAATAATAATACACAAAAGCGTGTTTTTGTAATTAAAAATAATTTTAAACCAAATAAAAGATATGATTTTAATATTATAAAGCTCCACATCTAATGAATACTTCAACCTACTTTTCTTCATGTCCACTCCACCTACCCTAATCCTTGCCACCATCATCTCTGGCCTGGACAACCTCAGTAGCCCACATGGTTCCCTGCTTCCATAGTTTTCATCCCCAATCTGTTTTTCACATGGCAGGAGGAATGAACTTTTTAAAATGTAAGTCAAACAATGTTACTCTCCTATTTAAAATCTCTCTGTAATTTTGTGTGACTCCTCTTGCTGGTTATACTTAATATATCTCAATTAGAGTAAAGAGTACTAATCATGTGGTCACTCAATTGGTGGCAACCCATTGCAACTACAATACAATAGAGATTACCTGATTCCCTTCATTTCTTTTTACTCCCCCATACTGGAGGAGTGAACCCACAAAACCCATCCTCAGTCTGGTTCTATCCCATGAAGCCATGAAAGCCATCCTCAGTCTGATTTTAGAGTCTTTACAATTTACAAGCCAAGGAAGAATATGATCTCAAGGGAATAAAAGATGAGCTCATGAGTTAAAAATGCTATGGAATAGCTGAGTCATACAAGCATTAAGAAATAAGACACTGAAAATTTTAGAACATAGGCAAGAATATAACTAAAGTTTATTAAACACTTTAATAAAACATTCACACTATAAAAATAGAAGCAACTATAAGTAACCTAAACAAATCCGAATTTTCTTGTCCCCCTAATTATGTTAAACATAGATATCTAGGTCAAAAGGTCAATTCATATGTCTGTTCTACCTTTACTCTATGTCATGGTGTCTCAAATTCTCTCTCCTGCAGAGTTGGCACTGACCTTAACCTTAGACAGTTGTAAGGGACCACACATTCCCATTGGACCAAGCTCAGTGCTCAGACATGGCAAATGCAAGAACCAATGCTTCTGCCTCTCCTGGCAACTACCTCTTATATGCTAATTATATGCTAATTAAGACTCCATGATCTCCTTTGTCTCTTCCTTTTCCTGCTTCTCTTTCTATTTTTTTAAAGTTTATTTCTCAGTCCTATACATTATGTATTCCTAATACCCCACTAGATCCTGGGGCTCTCAGTTCTCTCTACAACTCTTCCTTCCCTACTTTTGCTCAATATGGAAAAACTTCATTTCTCTCAGATATCCAATGTTTTCCTGACAGTTGCACCAAAACAATTCCCCCCCAAAATAATACTTATCTAGGATTCCTGAGACTAGTAATCAAGAATTATCTTCATTTTTAAGTGTCCTTAGATATAGCTATGTAGTAAAAATAAAAATAGCTACAGTACACTTGCCTCTTCCAAGTTAGTTTTATAACTATAACTCATAAACAGAAGGTCAAATCTGGTCAAAAGTGTGCTTCAAAGTCTCTTAGAAGTCACACTGGAGACTAATATACCATCTCTTAATAAATCTATCACAGTTTTTCTTTCTAGGGGTGGACTACATTACCCTTTTTAGTTTAACACCAGATGAAACAGCTTGTTTGGAGCCCAAATTGTATTACTAAATACTTATTGTTAAACAATGGAGTCACAGACTCACAGTAAGATTTCATGCTATGAGAGGCATGAAAGGGCTGAAAACACCTGAGGAAGAACAGCAGATTGACACCTCCCCTCTGACAATTAGTTTGAGGAAGAGATACCCTAAGAATGGTGAAAACACCCCTCTTATTTAAATTTCCCTGTCTCCTCTCACTCTCTCTGCTCCCTCTTGCTAAGTTTACCCTAAATCCATAGGTAATGTGACTACAGAGCATACATGTAAGGCCATTACCTATTCTAGTTAAATGACAGCTGCCTTGAAATGGAAGAAAATAACCTCTCCTTGCTTTTAGCCATAACTAGCCTCTACATGTAACTTACTCCAGGTTTTAAGAGGTGACCACCAAGTCTGGAAATACATATACAGAAAAAATAGTTTATTAATATCATATTACAATACACATTAAATAGTACTATCATATTTCCAAACACTGTGGGCACCATATACACAAAATATTTTGAACAATTAGAGTTTCTACTCTTTAAGAGGCTTATTTTGAGAGTGCTAAAGTAACTATAGCAGGTAAAAGCATAAATGGTAGGAAAATTTAACCAAAATAATTGTTATATCAAACACATAACTAAAAATTTAAAGGTAAAATGTATGTACCCAATTTTCCTTTGGGTAGCACGAAAGGAGATATTCACGTAATGTAGAATTTGTCTCAGTTTCTATCCTTGAAGTACTTTAATTACACTTGCCCGGCCACTCAAGAAATGAGAAATTATATTTACACCATTTACCCATTACTTAGTAGATTTTCAGGCACAGACCTTTCTTTAAAACTCCAAGCCTATGTCTAAAAATTAAAGTTAGATGAACTTCCTAACTCGTAGTTTCAGCCACCTTCACCTTCTCCTTGGAAGAAAAGCAATTAGGTGTTAATTGGATGGTTTTAAGGAAAAACCACTGATTTCCAGGCAAACTATATGTGTCAAGTTAGAAGGAGAACAATGGTTCTCGATTCAGACTGGACATCTGGTAAGCCCGCTAGAGGACCAATCTCAGAAAAGAGCAATATGGACTCAAAATGACCAACCAGATATACAGAATCACGATTATTTCATTTTCTGCCAATAGTTTTGTAAAAACTACCAGCATAGAAAATTAAAGGTTTTATTGCTGGACAGATGGGCATGCATGCTGGGAAGCCATATAGCTGGCCCACAAAATGGATGAACAGTCCCTGATTTTCATGACACTGCACTTGAAGACACAGCATATTTCCTGCCTGAGCAGTAAGGCCAAGGGAATAGCAAAAGACTCCTTTCTAATATTTTTCCAGATAGTTAAATGTGAGTGTCTAGAGAATTTCCATTTACAGTTAGCTTGGCTGTGCTTGGCATGCCTCCTACCAGGCTTCATTATCCCATGCAGCTTCAGGTGCCCGAGGGAGGTGGGGGAGAAGACCTGTGTCTGCATGGTCTTGATCTCTGCTGTTAAGCCTAACTGTGGCAGCAGCTGAATTACATTACTGCTCCTCTGGGGCTATTTATATTTAGCACAGGTTTCAAGCATTGGTTCCTAAATCGTAGCCTTTGAAACATTAAAAGTACAGTTTCCTTGGGCCCCACAATATATGATTATGATTAGCAGCTTTGGAGGCTAAGGGGGAAGAGGGCAATCTACCAGAAAACTACATTTTAACTGGTATTCCCAATAAACATACTCCCATTTAGGAATCACTACTTAGAAGATCAAAAAAGTCAGAATATAAAGTAATATACCTCTAATAGTACAATTTAATACATGGGCAATGGAAATAAAACTTTTGGAAGGGAAATCATACATTAGTAGCCGTCTGTCTACCTTTGCATGAAATCTAACCAGTTTGAACTGTTTTAAATTTCCATCTAACCAACATCTCAATGCAAAAAGTTTGAACTAAATAACTTTTCTAACTCCATTTCAAGGATTATATGCAGTGATAAGTGGGTAAATGTTTAATAACCAGATCTCTGGGAAAGATGTGTGAGCATGTGTGCATATGCTTATTACATATTTTGTTGATATAAAATATATATAACATACACATAATAATATAATATATATTATTTATTGTAAATTCCACATATATATAACTTCAGTGTGACTTATTTTTTGAAAATCCACTATCAGTTTTTGCAATTCTGTTGCCAAAAATTGTGTCACAAAATGAGACTATGAATATACACTTGATTACTACCCAATTCAGTAAAGAAGTCACTCATATAATTAACAAATGAGTGTAGTTGTGGCATGAAAACTGGTTGATAACTCTATTTACATTAAGGAGTAGACTAAAGTGAAATAAGGAAAGCCTAAGCAGGAATTTGACTCACACCTCGATATGAGTGACTTCTTGGCTAAATTTGATAATAGTTTGTAAATAACAGAAAAAAGTTTCTCATGTTTTTCTGTGCTATTCAAAATTCAGCAACTACAAACATGACACTCTTAGTCAGCATTCAACATTTTCTCCATCACTTTTAAAACTTAAACAATCAAGACACTAAATCAAGTCCTAATTTGCACAATTTACTAATCTCTGTGATGTAAGACTCCTACATTGCCAATTTCAAGCTACCAACATCACTGAAGGCCAAGTCTGGAAGAGATGGACAACAGTGTCTCTTCCACCAGAAAATTGATGTCTATAACCTCAAGAGCAAAGGTAATGGTTAAAAGTAATAAAAGAATTAGGATGTAATGAGTTTTGAGAGTTGAGTACTTTCATTTTAATATAAATTCACTGTAAGTCAATTTAATTTTTAATAATGGTGCTTAATAACTGGTTCAAAAAATTCCTGAAAACTTAACAACTGATGCTCATGGACCAGTAAGAAACATTATGATATAGACACTTACAACATGTACCTGAGAAGAGGCAAGCCAAACTAGGTTAGAAAGCCATGGAAGCAGAAGAGAGGAGAGTGAGAAAGACTAGCTGGAAGAAAAAAATAGAAAAAACTTCCATATCTATGTGCAACCATCACTTTCAAATAAGAAATTTCCATTTCTTAATTATAGTAGCAACTCACCACCAGAATCCTCAAGAGAACGACAGAAATCAATTAATTGATAGTGGCCCATGGTCACTGGCCATGGCACCTTCTCTGAAAGCAACGGGTCAATGGTTTTCAACTCTGGTGCCCGTCAGAATGAGCCATGATTTGTTCTATATGTATATAGGTATCAGGGCCACCTAACCAGAATTTCCTAAGGTGATTCTACATTCAAAACTACTTTGAAATTTTAACCTTGAATGTTCAAGATTTAATTATCTCTATTGATTCACATTAAATTGTCCACTTCTGAAAGCTCATCTTGAAACTAAGTAACTACCACATCAATTTCAGCAAGTATATGAAATAATCCATTCCTGTGTTTAAATAGGAAATTGTATGCAGCATATTATTTTGGGAATCAACTGTAATAAAAAAGGAGCATCTCAATTATAAAAGTTTTTATAATTTCTTTTCTAATATCCAATCATACATTCCTATGAAAAGTTTATATTCACAGTATTCTGTTGCCTTGCTATATTTTTTTAATTGAAGGATAAAGAAAAAAACAAAGACTGACAATATGATGAAAGGGACAGAAAGAGTATGTTTTTTAGGACATATTTTCAAAATTGAGCACATGGAATGATATTTCAGGTTTGGAAAATCCCATTACTTTAAAAGAGATTTACATGGTTACATTCCAAACTACTTTGAAATTTTAACCTAGAATGTTCAACTTTGATGGTGTCTATTTGACTTAAGCTCACATTGGATAACTTACTTTTCTAAGTCACTATTTCAACACTCAGGTACTTTCAAGAAATAATCATCTAACATTTTTAAGCTTTTAATCAACTTTGTAACATAATTATCAAACTGAATCAAAATTACTTTAATAGCAAAATATAAAGTTATTTCCAAAAAAACTTTATGCAACCAAAACAGTATAAAAGAGATTTAAAAGGATTACAATCTAAACTTGAATTTAGAATATTAGTAATCATCAGATGTTTTAATGCTTAGCATTATAATAAAAGCATCATATCAGGACATTTATATTCACTACTTAAATTGCTAACATTGTAAGTGTTCACATTTTAACATTATTCTAGGTGGTAGTCTCTCATTAGAAAGTCAGTATTCTCCTCATAACATAAAGCAGTTTTGGCTGGAGCCTCTCTCTGAGTCTCCTTTTTCTCCACTTACGTATGTCTACATATGTCTTCTCCTCCCACCCCACATCTCACAGTAATGGTGTTAGCATTGCTGCCAGTGTCTTGAAAAAGCATGAATAGTTTTGGATGATAATCACTTATAAAGTAAGCAGCACAACTACAAGACAACCAATAGAACAGTTTAGGGTTCAATTATCCATTTACCACTGAGTTAACACCCAATTTTACAGACACAATGATTAATTTCACCACCACGGCATAGGCAGAAAACTGTGGGCACAAACCAAAAAAAGTCACTATATACACAATACTAACTTACCAGTTATTTCACTTTTGTTCATTTATTTCCATCTGTTTATTGCTTATAAACACTTCTAGTCACTCTATTAGTCAGATACCACCTAATGTTCTTTGGCACTTACTATAGCTGCCACTAAACTGAAATTCTAAAATAGCTTTTTAAATATTGAATTTTTATCTTTGCCAATGTGTAATTGTAAAACCTTCCTTCTCTATTCTTTGCACCAAAAACCTGATTTCCCCAGATGCTAAATCATTAATCTTGTCTGGATGTATTTCAAGATCAAAGTTTCCATTTTAATAAATTTACATGACAACCAACAATAAATCTTCAGATGCCCACATTTAGGATCTCGCCTGACCAAATGTTTCATCTGAAGCTGACACTATACTACTTCTGGATTTGGAAACAAAAAACATTTTTAGGGGATTAGATATAGACAGAGATGGCAAGAAATTTTCTTTTTATGTATTTTTCCTTTTTCTGAGCACATGCAATAAATTTATAGCTCTGCAGGTTAACAGAAAACATGGATGTTATTATACATGCTGCTTTGTTCCCTCTGGCTCTCTTCAAAATATGTTAGACTAGGGCCTTAAAGAATTTTCTCTAACAGAACTTTGCTGCCACCAACTGAACACATTCACCCAATGCAAGTGGATTTTATCACAAATTGGTGATAGAAAGGAAGAGGAAGGGAAGATCACATATTCGCTTAGCTCAGGTCCCAAGCCCTAACCAGAACTCCATTTCTAATCCATTTCTAATCAGTAATAACCACCAGAGCAATAGCAGCTCTACCTTAGCAACCCTAAACGAACTTATACTAATATAGAAGTAATTATATCAATTAATTAATATATTAATATAAAACTCCTCCTGTATTTGGCAGTAAAGGGCATGTGTTTATTTATCAACAAGCATAAATCAAAGGTTCTGTGTCAGAAGTGTCATGTCATGAAATGGTGATACTGAGCTGGTCCATGAGCTGGGCTAAGTGGATTACCAGGACAGGAAAGCAAACTCCTCTGATCTCATTCTTACTGGTAAATTCTAACCAAAAAAATGCAGTGAGGTCTCCGCAGGCAACCCTAATTTCTTATCTCACAGCCATCTCTTCAAAATGGAAAATATGACTTAGACAAATGGTCCCAGATTTTAGCAACACAACAGGACCTGCTGGTGAAATACAAATGCCAAGTCCACACCCCAGAACTACAACTGGAACCTCCCAGAGGAGGGCTTGGGCAACAGAAGATCAGGGACAGCCTAAGAAGAGTGAAAGCAGTCCACCAAACCACGTGCATAAGCCCTCAAAGAAAACGCGAGGAGGCCTGCAGCCTTGAGTCTAGAGAGTGGAATACCTGAGTTCAAGGGAGAGACTTAATCTCTGTGGAAACCCCTCCAGCATGTCGAACTTTGCTATTCTGCTTTGTTCTCTTGAACAATTCAGCACAAACAGGATGAAAATGTTATTTTGGTCAAGAAAGAAAACAGTGATTTAAAGATAATAAGGAGAATAACTCCAGTTTATTTTCATTTCACACTTGCCCCAATATGCCTGAAATTTTTGCTTCCACCTTCTGAGAGCTGAAAATATTTTTACTGTGAGCCAAATACAACATACTTTGTTAATTCCCGTGACACTACTATTTTCCCCTGACACAGACATGTGACACAGCCCACATATGTACTGTTTTAAGTTAAATTATTATATATTTGAAGCTGTTCATGGAATTGACTTAGTATTTATAGTATATAAAAGGAAAAATTGAAAACATGGTATGATATCTGTTCCCCACAATCTTGTAATGTTTTTAACCTCCCTCACTCTTGAAAAGTGCCTTATTAAAGAGATTCACACAAACCATGAAAGAGAGTCAATGCTTTATTTCTACTGCTTCTTGGATCCCCAACTCTACCAGTCCATCCCCAGGTGACCCTAGCCCTAGCAACCCAGCAGTTACCTTGCTTCAAGTCTAACCCTGCTTCATCCACCTTCCTGCTTAGTGGTGACCTTAACCTGCTTTCACAGTGAGCACCCAAGAATCCTTAAAATTAAATGTGCATTGATGCCCTCACCTGATTAAGATGGCTCTGTTCTTCACAATAAGAATCTGCTTTAACACAACAGAGCTTCCTCTTTTTGGAAATTCAATTTGCACTGATATATGGTGGGGAGAGAAGTGAGCAAGGAGGAGGTTGGTGGTGGAAGTGGCTTGACTCCACTACAGGTCTACAACAAGCAAGATTTCTTACCAGAAATCTGATAAGATGAAGAAATGGGTCATCTCCTAGGGCTCCCACCTGGGAACGTAGTATATCACTTGGAAATACAACATATGCCTTCTTCTTTGTCCTGATATGCCTTTCTTATCACAAACTAAAAGGTCCCATACGAAGTGGTTAGTTGGGAGGGTGGGTGTAAGCAAATCTTGTCTAATTATTGTCATAAAGAATAAATAATATTAAACATAAATCTGTATTTGTCAGATATTGTCCTCTAATTAAACAACACCAAAGTAATCCCATCCACTATTCTCCACTCTTAAAAGAATATATTTTGCAGCTAAGTCATTCTCATAGAGCCAATAATATAATTTTTTATAAAAATTCATTCTTCTACAGAGATCATGCTGAAGTCCTATTATAGCAAGGGAATACTTGGCTTTGAATATTTTCAGGCTGAAGTAATATCTTTGATGCTTTATTATTACAAGTTTATTAGAAGTACATCTTCTGGATTTCTATTATGTGTCCCTATGACCCACCCTTATGATAAAGTGGGAAAGTCCACAGGAGAAAAATATAAGCACCCAAATTTTCAAAATAAAATGTCAGCACTGTTATCTAAAATATGTTAATTAACCAATTCATCATCAGAGTTTCAAGAATTTTATGGAAACTTCTAACATGATTTGACTGTATTTAACACTGCCACACAGAGCTGGTGGTATAGGAGTACAATTCTACACAGTAAAGCCTGTGAAACCTAAACACAAGAATCTTCATTTCAGTGATTACCAGTGATTCACTGTAACACAGAGTCTACATCAAGCTACATGGGACAAACACCAAGTACCTAAGAAATATGGCTACAGAGGAGGGGATCTTTGTATGTTCTGTCACAGTCTCATTGATGCATTCATATTATGGTAAGGTATATCCTAGAGTCCCAATAATCCCACCATTACATTGTATCCCAACGTAAGATTAGGAGACTCAAACTTGTAGCTAAATCATTCAGATCCTTACAAATATATCACGTCCCTGTTCGTAAATGGTGAGTGATGAGCTAACCTTCTATATAAACAGAGTGGCACTCACCACAGATGGGAAACTTGAGTACTCCAGGAAATCCCTGGTATACAAGACCGTCTCCCTGATTAGAACACTTCAATCACTGAAATTTCACATCTGGGAACTCATCCTATATTACATTTATAAATGGAAAATATGTCCCAAAAATTCACGTATTTTATTATTCTGCACTAAAAATCATTTATCAGAACTGAATTCTGCAGTTGGGATTTGAGGCACCATGGCCTGAAAGAGGAAAGACAGTTATAAAAGAGGTAATGATCAAAGAAATGACAATTAGAGCACTGAGAACTTGCTGACTTCCCAAGTGGGTTAGTTGCCAAGCCCACAGAGATATCCTGGCACACCACTATACTGTTTCTATCACGATAGTGACAGAAAAAGAAAAATAGCACAGGAGATGAGATGGAACCATGAGAAAACACATCCATGGAAGAAACTATTTCACAAAAAGTTTCCACTATGGAAGGCAGGAAACTGTAGTAGAAGAGGAGGGCAGCCACATTGTATCTCTGAGCTTCGGTTTACTTATGTATAAAATGCGGGAAATATACCAACCAGTCCACTTGATCCTAATGAGTATAAAATAAAATGTAAATAAAAACATTGTGACTATCATAGGCATTACACAAAGGTAAAATATATTGCAAATATATGATTTTTTTTAAACCCACTTTCACGCCTGACAGTGCTTGCCTCACTGTATGTCCTTTATTTTTAACGTATTGGGACTTTACAAAAATTTTGAAAAATTTTAAAATATACTGTTATTTTTCCTGCTTTATTGATTTATAATTGACAAATAAAACTATATACTTAAGGTATAAAATGTAATGCTTTGATATATGTATCTACTGTGAATAGGGTTTCTTACTCTATTGATTATATAAACAGTAGGTTCAACAATTATGAAAGAGGGCACCCAAAGCCATAGAAGCTAGGAAGTGTTTGTGGCAAATACTAAATGATCTTTCTAGCAACTTTATGGAAAATGAATAATATGTTAATTTTAAGGATAGATGAAGAAAAGACTAAAGTGGAGGTCAGTTAGTACCTTTAATGGATACTTTCTATGAAGTGAATAAAGATAATCACCAAGAGCCATTTATGCCCCAAACAAATGAAAAATAAAACATTGTAAACAATTACCAGGTAACATAGGATTGAACTATGCTAAACTGATAAGGAGAAATGCATATAACTGAGTAAAAAGATATATTTTTACTACAGAAGCCAGTAATCCCTATTTAAAACATTTCTCATTTTCTAAGATTTCAAACACATTCTTCTCAAATTTGAAAACAATTTGTACATTCTAAGGACACAAAGGCAGTACTCCACAGAAACTAAACGCCAGAGCAAAAAGGAGTTGCTATTCTGCATTTGTTCTAGTTCTCTGCAGTGCCTTACTTTGGTATCATTTTCTTTCCACTTTACCTCAGTACTTCATTCTGACAAATAATGAATAAGTCAGAAAAATAAACAAAAAGTATTTTTAAAACCCTAAAAATGTTCCATTATATGTGCTAGCAGAGTTAAAATAATCAAAGGGAAAATGATAAACATGCTCAAATTATGAGATAGGAAAATGCTCAAAATTTTTTAGGAGCAAACTCTCATTTTCCTGAGAGATTAATCATGTTATAGCCATACATAGAAATTAACTGAAGAAATAAAATAACCAGAAAAAGACAAACCCAAAAAACTATTTTGAACATTCAGATAATTTGTATATAAGATATAATTTGTAAAAGCAGTATTACTTACACAAATGTCTCCTTTCAGTAAGTCTGAACTCTGATACGTATGAAAAAATGAAAATGAAAATCAGCCCAATTGTCTGTTCTGCTTTGAGAACAAAAATCACATCCTGATAGAACATGAATGTTGAACATGAAATATGTAAGATCAATGAACCTCAAAAACATTGTGCCAAGGAAAGAACCAGACTCAAAAGGCCATATATTGTATGGCCTAATGTATATGAAATGTGCAGGACAGACAAAAGTAGATCAGTGGTTGGCCTGGGCTGGGGGTGAGAACAGAGAATGACCACAAACAGGCAGGTTTCTTTTTGGGGTGATAGGAATGGTCTGAAATTAAAATGCAAAGATGGCTGCACAATTCCGTGAATTTATTAAAAATCATTGAACTGTATTCTTTAAAAGGGTGAATTTTATGGTATATAAATTATACCTCAATAAAGCTGTTATAAAAATTGTTTTTAATTACGGTCCACAGAATTTAAATTCTGAAAGCTTCCCTTTAACCTTTGTTAATGTAAAATACAAATACTTCTGCAACAAGAATTCTCCTGTCATTTTTCACGACTATGGAGGGTCTAATAGCAGTACTTATATCTCATTTCCCTCTGAAACACTCCCTATTAAAAGTAAGATAATCTCAGCTGAAACCATGAGACTTTGAAACCACCAGCTCTTATTCTCTCCTATATCACAAATTAAAGCCCACAAAAGGGTAAAATTTAGGGATGAGTCAAATTCTAAACTAGGAGAATGCTTAGGACTATGCATGACTGACTATGCACATAATTAATGTATTTGAACATAACTTAATTACTCTCTCTTAAAGTACTTTACATTTTGAAGTAATGGATTTTTTTTTAAATAAGGTTTTTGAGATTGTGATTTATAAGCTTAACTTCCTTAAGTTTTCAAAATTAATGGTAGTTTTCCTGTACCTCAGAAGGGCTTGTCATGTCTCACTTTTATATTATGGGCCACATCAGGCTGGGTTAATAATGCTAATTAATGAGAAATCTCCTGGATTTAATGGAGCAGTCACACAATCAATTTGACCAGAAATAAATCTGATAGTAATAGAAAGGACTCTTACCTTCACGCTTTTTTTTTAATATAATTTATTTTATTATCATTAATTTACAATTACATGTGCAATATTATAATTATTAAACTACCCCTTCATCAGGTCCCCCCCACCAACCCATTTACAGTCACTGTCCATCAGCGTAGTGAGATGCTATAGAATCACTACTTGTCTTCTCTGAGTTGTACAGCCCTCCCCGTGGCCCCCAACATTACATCTGCTAATCGCAATGCCCCTTTGTCCCTCTTATCCCTCCCTTCCTGCCCATTTTCCCCAGTCCCTTTCCCTTTGGTAACTATGAGTCCGTTCTTGGGTTCTGTGAGTCTGCTGCTGTTTTGTTCCTTCAGTATTTTTTCTTTGTTCTTATACTCCACATATGAGTGAAATCATTTGATACTTGTCTTTTTCGGCTTGGCTTATTTCACTGAGCATAATACCCTCTAGCTCCATCCATGTTGTTGCAAATGGTAGGGTTTGTTTTCTTCTTATGGCTGAATAATATTCCATTGTGTATATTACCACACCTTCTTTATCCATTCATCTACTGATGGACACTTAGGTTGCTTCCATTTCTTGGCTATTGTAAATAGTGCTGCGATAAACATAGGGGTGCATCTGTCCTTTTCAAATTGGGCTGCTGCATTCTTAGGGTAAATTCCTAGGAGTGGAATTCCTGGGTCAAATGGTATTTCTAATTTGAGTTTTTTGAGGAACCTCCATACTGCTTTCCACAATGGTTGAACTAATTTGCAGTCCCACCAGCAGTGTAGGAGGGTTCCCTTTTCTCCACATCCTCGCCAACATTTGTTGTTGTTTGTGTTTTGGATGTTGGCCATCCTCACTGGTGTGAGGTGATATCTCATTGTGGTTTTAATCTGCATTTCTCTGATGATTAGCGATGTGGAGCATCTTTTCATATGCCTGTTGGCCATCTGAATTTCTTCTTTGGAGAAGTGTCTACTCATGCCCTCTGCCCATTTCTTAATTGGATCATTTGCTTTCTGTTGTTAAGGTGCATGAGTTCTTTATATATTTTGGATGTCAACCCTTTATCAGATACGTTTTTTATGAATATATTCTCCCATACTGTAGGATGTCTTTTTGTTCTACTGATGGTGTCCTTTGCTGTACAGAAGCTTTTCAGCTTGATATAGTCCCACTTGTTCATTTTTGCTTTTGTTTCCCTTGCCCGGGGAGATATGTTCATGAAGAAGTTGCTCATGTTTATGTCCAAGAGATTTTTGCCTATGTTTTTTTCTAAGAGTTTTATGGTTTCATGACTTACATTCAAGTCTTTGATCCACCTTGAGTTTACCTTTGTGTATGGGGCTAGACAGTAGTCAAGTTTCATTCTCTTACATGTAGCTGTCCAGTTTTTCCAACACCAGCTGCTGAAGAGGCTGTCATCTCCCCACCGTATATCCAAGGCTCCTTTATCAAATATTAATTGACTGTATATGTTTGGGTTAATGTTTGGATTTTCTATTCTGTTCCACTGGTCTGTGGGTCTGTTTTTGTGCCAATACCAAATTGTCCTGATTACTGTGGCTTTGTAGTAGAGCTTGAAGTCAGGGAGTGTAATTCCCCCTGTTTTATTCCTCCTTCTCAGGATTGCTTTGGCTATTCGGGGTCTTTTGTGGTTCCATATGAATTTTAGAATTATTTGTTCCAGTTCATTGAAGAAAGCTGTTGGTAGTTTGATAGGGATTGCATTGAATCTGTAGATTGCTTTAGGTAGTATAGCCATTTTGACAATATTTATTCTTCCTAGCCAAGAGCATGGGATGCATTTCCATTTGTTAGTGTCCTCTTTAATTTCTCTTAGGAGTGTCTTGTAGTTTTCAGAGTACAGGTCTTTCACTTCCTTCGTTAGGTTTATTCCTAGGTATTTTATTCTTTTTGATGCAATTGTGAATGGAATTGTTTTTCTGATTTCTCTTTCTGTTAGTTCATCATTAGTGTGTAGGAAAGCAACAGATTTCTGTGTGTTAATTTTGTATCCTGCAACTGTGCTGAATTCAGATATTAGTTCTAGTAGTTTTAGAATGGAATCTTTAGGGTTTTTTATGTACAGTATCATGTCATCTGCAAATAGTGACAATTTGACTTCTTCTTTACAAATCTGGATGCCTTGTATGTCTTTGTTTTGTCTGATTGCTGTGGCTAGGACCTCCAGTACTATGTTGAATAACAGTGGCGAGAGTGGGTATCCCTGTCTTGTTCCTGATCTTAGATGAAAAGCTTTCAGCGTCTCGCCGTTAAGTATGATGTTAGCTGTCAGTTAGTCATATATAGCCTTTACGATGTTGAGGTACTTGCCGTCTATACCCATTTTGTTGAGAGTTTTAATCAGGAATGGATGCTGAATTTTGTCAAATGCTTTTTCAGCATCTATGGAGATGATCATGTGGTTTTTGTTCTTCTTTTTGTTGATGTGGTGGATGATGTTGATGGATTTTCGAATGTTGTACCATCCTTGCATCCCTGGGATGAATCCCACTTGATCATGGTGTATGATCCTCTTGATGTATTTTTGAATTCGGTTTGCTAATATTTTGTTGAGTATTTTTGCATCTACGTTCATCAGGGATATTGGTCTGTAATATTCTTTTTTGGTGAGGTCTTTCCAGGTTTTGGTATTAGAGTGATGCTGGCTTCATAGAATGAGTTTGGAAGTATTCCCTCCTCTTCTATTTTTTGGAAAACTTTAAGGAGAATCGGTGTTATTTCTTCTCTATATGTCTGGTAGAATTCAGAGGTGAATCCATCAGGCCCAGGGGTTTTGTTCTTGGGTAGTTTTTTGATTACCAATTCGATTTCGTCGCTGGTGATTGGTCTGTTTAGTTTTTCTGTTTCTTGCTTTGTCAGTCTTGGAAGGTTGTATTTTTCTAAGAAGTTGTCCATTTCTTCTTGGTTTTCCAGCTTGTTAGCATATAGATTCTCATAATATTCTCTTATGATTCTTTGTATTTCTGTGGGGTCCGTCGTGATTTTTCCTTTCTCATTTCTGATTGTGTTTATGTGTGTAGATTCTCTTTTTCTCTTAATGAGTCTGGCTAGGGGTTTATCTATTTTGTTTATTTTTTCAAAGAACCAGCTCTTGGTTTTATTGATTTTTTTCTATTGTTTTATTCTTCTCAATTTTATTTATTTCCTCTCTAATCTTTATTGTGTCCCTCCTTCTGGTGACTTTGGGCCTCATTTGTTCTTCTTTTTCCAATTTCAATAATTGTGTCTTTAGACTATTCATTTGGGAATGTTCTTCCTTCTTTAAATAGGCCTGGATTGCAATATACTTTCCTCTTAGAACTGCCTTTGCTGTGTCCCACAGAAGTTGTGGCTTTGTGTTGTTGTTGTCATTAGCCTCCATATATTCTTTGATTTCTGTTTTGATTTGGTCGTTAACCTCTTGATTAATTAGGAGAATGTTGTTAAGTCTCCATGTATTTGTGAGTCTTTTTGATTTCTTTCTAAAATTTATTTCTAGTTTTATACCTTGGTGATCTGAGAAGTTGGTTGGTAGGATTTCAATATTTTTGAATTTACTGAGGTTCTTTTTGTGGCCTAGTATGTGGTCTATTCTGGAA
Organism: Smutsia gigantea; assembly: GCA_032199065.1. Taxonomy (NCBI): domain Eukaryota; kingdom Metazoa; phylum Chordata; class Mammalia; order Pholidota; family Manidae; genus Smutsia; species Smutsia gigantea. Next base: position 25,965 of record JAVSCE010015624.1, on the reverse strand, counting down.
AATGTTCCGTGTGCACTTGAGAAGAATGTGTATCCTGTTGCTTTTGGGTGTAAAGTTCTGTAGATGTCTGTTAGGTCCATCTGTTCTAGTGTGTTGTTCAGTGCCTCTGTGTCTACTTATTTTCTGTCTGGTTGATCTGTCCTCTGGAGTGAGTGGTGTGTTGAAGTCTCCTAAGATGAATGCATTGCTATCTATTTCCTCCTTTAATTCTTAGTATTTGTCTCACATATGCTGGTGCTCCTTTGTTGGGTGCATATATATTTATAATGGTTATATCTTCTTGTTGGACTGACCCCTTTATCATTATGTAGTGTCCTTCTTTATCTTTTGCTACTTTCTTCGTTTTGAAGTCTATTTTGTCTGATACAAGTATTGCAACACCTGCTTTTTTCTCCTTGTTGTTTGCATGAAATATCTTTTTCCATCCCTTCATTTTTAGTCTGTGTATATCTTTGGATTTGAGGTGAGTTTCTTGTAGGCAGCATATAGATGGGTCTTGCTTTTTTATCCATTCTGTTACTCTGTGTCTTTTGATTGGTGCATTCAGTCCATTTACATTTAGGGTGATTATTGATAGGTATGTACTTATTGCCATTGCTGGCTTTAGATTCGTGGTTACCAAGGGTTCAAGGGTTGCTTCTTTACTATCTAACAATCTAACTTAACTTTCTTGTTAAGTTATTGTAAACACAGTCTGATGTTTCTTTCTTTCTCTCCCTTCTTATTCCTCCTCCTCCATTCTTTCTATAATAGGTGTTTTATTCTTTGCCTTTAGTTAGTATTTGGATGGTCTGCTTTCTTTGCAATGATTTTATTTTCTCTGGTGACATCTTTTTAGCCTTGGGTGTGCTTCCATCTAGAGCAGTCCATTTAAGATATCCTGTAGTGGTGGTTTATGAGAGGCAAACTCTCTCAACTTTTGCTTATCTGGAAATTATTTAATCCCTCCATCATATTTAAATGATAATCGTGCTGGATACAATATTCTTGGTTCGAGGCCCTTCTGTTTCATAACGTTAAATATATCATGCCATTCTCTTCTGGCCTGTAAGGTTTCTGTTGAGAAGTCTGATGATAGTCTGATGGGTTTTCCTTTGTAGGTGATCTTTTTTCTCTCTCTAGCTGCCTTTAATACCCTGTCTTTATCTTTGATCTTTGCCATGTTAATTATTATGTGTCTTGGTGTTGTCTTCCTTGGGTCCCTTGTGTTGGGAGATCTATGAGCTTCGGTGGACTGCGAGACTACTTCCTTCCCCAGCGAGGGAAAGTTTTCAGCAATTATTTCTTCAAAGACACTTTCTATCCCTTTTTCTCTCTCTTCTTCCTCTGGTACTCCTATAATGCGAATATTGTTCCGTTTGGATTGGTCACACAGTTCTCTTAATATTCTTTCATTCCTAGAAATCCTTTTATCTCTCTCTGCCTCAGCTGCTCTGTACTCCTGTTCTCTGTTTTCTATTCCATTAACAGTCTCTTGCATCTCATCCATTCTGCTGTTAAGCCCGTCGATCGCTTGTCTGATTTCTGTATTGTCTTTCCTCTGTTCCCTCACTTCCTCCCTCAGCTCTTGCACATTTCTCTGTAGGTCCATCAGCATGGTTATGACTTTTATTCTGAATTCTTTTTCAGGGAGGCTGTGCATTTCCATCCCTTCAGACTCCCTCTCTGGGGTTGTCTGGTTGATTTTGGTCTGAACCATATTCCTCTGTCTTTTCATGGCTATAGAATTGGTCACTGATAGTTGCCACGTATGTCAGCTGGGCTCTTTAAGACTTTAAAAAGAGAAGAAAAAAAAAGAGAGAAAAAAAAGAAAGAAAGAAAAAAAGAAAAAAAGAAAGAAAAAAAACAAAAACAAAACAGAAAACAAAACAAAACAAAAAAAATGCCCACCGGACGTAGATTCTGTGGGAATGCTCTAGGTGGCGCTGTTGCCCCACTATTCCACAGCTGTGACTGTGCCGCTCTGCAGGGCCCTTTATCGCTCTGGCAGGGGTGGGAACGAATAGGAGGCTGTTGATCTCAGTGAGAAGTGTTAAGTATGGCTACGCTTCCTCAGTCGCCAGCTAAGGCGTCTGAAACTCCCCAGGACTCCCAGCCTGCTGGGCTGAGTGTGCTGGGCGATCCGGCTCCTCCGCTGGGCTCCTGTCTCTTTAAGACCGCTGAAGAAAGCGCGCGCTTTTTTTTTTTTCCTTCCCGGGAGCCGGCTGCAAGCACCCTGGCACATTCCCTGCTCAGATCTTGCCCCTCTGTCTCTCCAATCTCCGCTGCACTGCGCAATGTGGGTCAACGCTCCCCACGCAGATCACCGGGGCTGGCTACTTCGCGGGGTGTACTTCCACTCCCTCCCGGCTCTGAATCCTCTCCTCCCGCCGGTGCGCTGGGGTGGGGGAGGGCTCGGGTCCAGCCGGGTCGCGGCTCCGTATCTTACCCGCCTCTTGGGGTGCCGAGTCCTCTCAGGTGTAGCTGCATGCTGTGCGCTTTCCTGTGTATTCTCGTCTCTCTTTTAGGAATAGATGTATTTTCTGTGTTTTCGTAGATAAATATAGTGTTGGGAGATTTCTGCCGCCCTGCTCACACTGCCATCTTCCCGGAAGTGACCTTCACGCTTTTAAAGGAGGTATACAGACATTACTACTAAGGGCCAAACTAGTTTAGCAGACATGTAGCTTTTTATGAAAAACAATCCCAAAAAGAAATACCTTCATGTCTGAAGGGAAGAATAAATTTCTTTGAATTAATACAATTGCTCTTCAACTATATATAAGCATACTAAATAAGTGATGCAACAGTGGTAGTTAAATTTACTATTTAGTTCATAGGTGGAAGAATAGCAAGAAATAACAAAAATAGGAATAAACCAGAACCAGAAGGTGAACATCACCAAGAGATAATGGCCTCTGGAACTGAGAAGAGGCTTTAAACATCACCAGAGATTGCTTCAAGGTGAAGGAGCTGAAGACCACTTGGCTTTGGCCATACCATTTATTAAGAAACATTACCTCCAGAAAGGGCCTTCTGGAAGATGCGGCGTGAGTAGGGCAGCAGAAATTTCCTCCCAAAACCATATATATTTGTGAAAATACAACTATTCCTAAAGGAGAGACCAGTAGATACAGGACAACAGCCAGGCTACAGCTACATCTGCGAGAACTCAGCACCTCATGAAGCAGGTGAGATAAAAAGCCGCGACCTGGTGGGACTGAGCACTCCCCCACCCCAGCTCACCGGCAGGAGGAAAAGAATAAGAGTGGGGAGGGAGTGGAAGCACAGGACTGCAAAATAACCAGCCCTGGTGATCTGCACTGGCAGCACAGACACACATCGCATGGTGTACTGGAGATTAGAGAAATGGAAGGGCAGGATCCAAGACGGAGACTGTGAGCAGGTCCCAACAGCAGGCTCCCCTGGGACAAAAGAAAAGTGACCATTTTCTTAAAAGTCTTAAAGAGACAACGGCCCAGCAGTGGAAGAAAATCGTCACAGCGCATTCAACCAAGCAGGCTGGGAATCTTGAGGAAATTCGGGCCCCCAAACCAGCTGCCGAGTAAAGCAGCCCCAAAGCCCCTCACAGAGATAAGCAGCCTGCCATTCGTTCCCCCCAGCCAGTGCTGCAGCGGATCCGCCACAGCTGTGGAACAGCGGGAGAGCAGGCCCGCCCACAACAACTACACAGAACGCCCTCCAAGAGGGGGTGCAGCTAACCGGGAAGGGCCACACAGAATCTCCTCCTGGCAAGTGTGTAGCTAACCGGGAAGGGCCGCAGAAGCCAAAGAAAGGGCCAAAAGGCACCAAGAGATGCAGAATGCACCCTGCGTGGCTGCAAACCCCCACAGTGCTCCAGGCTAGCCTGAGGGCGGCCCCATCCATGGAACTTTACTGGATTATCCCAGAGACTGCCTCCCAGTGTGTGGGTAAGTGGCACAGGCTGCAGAGAAGGGCAAGGAGAACAATAACCAGGAAGGGACTTTGTTCTCCCAACGGACACACATGCCACCTGCCCGCGACGACTGCTATCACCATGAAAAGACAGAAGAATATGGTCCAGTCAAGATTCACCCAGACAACCCCAGAGAGAGGGCCGGGGGGGATAGATTTAAACAATCTTACTGAAAAAGAATTCAGAATAAAAGTCATAACCATGCTGATGGATCTACAGTGAAATATGCAAGAGCTAAAGGAGGAAGTGAGGAGAGATATTACAAAAATGAAACAATTGATCGATGGGCTGAAGAGCAGACTGGACGAGGTACAAGAGACTGTAATGGAATAGAAATCAGAGAACAGTAATACAGAGAAGTGAGGCAGAGAGAGATAAAAGGATCTCTAAGAATGAAAGAATATTAAAAGAACAGTGTGACCAATCCAAATGGAACAATATTCGCATTATAGGAGTACCAGAAGAAGAGAGAGAAAAAGGGATACAAAGTGTCTTTGAAGACATAATTGACGAGAAATTCCCTAAGCTGGGAATGGCTATAGTTTCTCAGTCCATGGAAGCCCACAGATCTCCCAACAAAAGGGACCCAAGGAGGACAACACCAAGACATATAATAATCAAAATGGGAAGATCAAAGAAAAGGACAAAGTATTAAAGGCAGCCAGAGAGAGAAAAAAGATCACCTACAAAGGAAAACCCATCAGGCTAAGATCAGACTTCTCAACAGAAACCGTACAGGCCAGAAGAGAATGGCATGATATATTTAATGGAATGAAACAGAAGGGCCTTGAACCAAGAATACTGTATCCAGCACGATTATTATTTAAATTTGAGGGAGGGATTAAACAATTCCCAGACAAGCGAAAGTTGAGGGAATTTGCCTCCCACAAACCACCTCCACAGGACATCTTAAAGGGACTGCTCTAGAGGGAAGCACTCCTAAGGTTAAAAAGACATCACCCGAGAAAATAAATTCATAGAAAAGAAAGCAGACCATCTAAATACTAACCAAACGCAAAATAAAATAAAATCAACTTTCCACAAAAACTGTCAAAGGAATGCAAAAGAGTACAGAATAAAACACCTAATATATAAAGAAAGGACGAGGAAGAATAAGAAGGGAGAGAAATAGAGAATCATCAGACAGTGTATATAATAGCTTAACAAGAGAGCTAAGTTAGACTGCTAGATAGTAAAGAAGCTACCCTTGAACCTTTGGTAACCGCTAATCTAACAGCCAGCAATGGCAATAAGTACATATATATCAATAATTACCCTAAATGTAAATGGACTGAATGACCAATCAAAAGACACAGAGGAATAGAATAGATTAAAAAGCAAGATCCATCTATATGCTGCTTACAGGAGACTCACCTCATACCCAAAGATATACACAGACTAAAAGTGAAGGGATGGAAAAAGATATTTCATGCAAACAACAGGGAGAAAAAAGCAGGAGTTGCAGGACTTGTATCAGACAAAATAGACTTCAAAACAAAGAAAGTAGGAAGAGATAAAGAAGGACATTACATAATGATAAAGGGTTCAGTTCATCAAGAGGATATAACCATTATAAATATATATGCACCCAACACAGGAGGGCCGACATATGTGAAAAAATATTAACAGAATTAAAGGAGGAAATAGAAAGCAAGGCATTCATTTTAGGAGACTTCAACACACAACTCACTCCAAAGGACAGATCAACAAGACAGAAAAGAAGTAAAGACACAGAGGCACTGAACAAAACGTTAGAACTGATGGACCTAACAGACATCTACAGAACTCTACACCCAAAAGCAAGAGGACACACATTCTTCTCAAGTGCACACGGAACATTTTCCAGAATAGACCACATACTAGGCCACAAAAAGAACCTCAGTAAATTCAAAAATATTGAAATTCTACCAACCAACTTCTAGATGACAAAGGTACAAAACTAGAAACAAATTGTGCAAACAAAACAAAAAGGCTCACAAATACATGGAGGCTTAACAATATGCTCCTAAATAATCTATGGATCAACGACCCAATTAAAACAGAGATCAAACAATATATGGAGACAAATGACAACAACAGCACAAAGCCCCAGCTTTGTGGGACACAGCAAAGGCAGTTCTAAGAGGAAAGTATATTGCAATCCAGGCCTATTTAAAGAAGGAAGAACAATCCCAAATGAACAGTCTAGTCACAATTACTGAAATTGGAAAAAGAAGAACAAATGAGGCCCAAAGTCACCAGAAGGAGGGACATAATAAAGATTAGAGAAGAAATAAATAAAATTGAGAAGAATAAAACAATAGAAAAATCAATGAAACCAAGAGCAGGTTCTTTGAAAAAATAAACAAAATAGATAAACCCCTAGCCAAACTTATTAAGAGAAAAAGAGAATCTACACACATAAACACAATCAGAAATGAGAAAGGAAAAATCATGACAGACCCAACAGAAATACAAAGAATTATTAGAGAATACTATGAAAATCTATATGCTAACAAACTGGAAAACCAAGAAGAAATGGACAACTTCTTAGAAAAATACAACCTTCCAAGACTGACCAAGCAAGAAACAGAAAAATTAACAGACCGATTACCAGTGATGAAATTGAATCGTAATCAGAAAACTACCGAAGAACAAAACCCCTGGGCCACAGGGATTCACCACTGAATTCTACCAGACATATAGAGAAGAAATAACACCCTTCCTCCTTAAAGTTTTTCAAAAAAAGAAGAGGAGGGAATACTTCCAAACTCATTCTATGAAGCCAGCATCACTCTAATAGAAAAACCAGACAAAGAACACACCAAAAAAGAAAATTACAGACCAACATCCCTGATGAACACAGATGCAAAATTACTCAACAAAATATTAGCAAACCGAATTCACAAATACATCAAGAGGATCATACACTATGATCAAGTGGGATTCATCCCAGGGATGCAAGGATGGTAGAACATTCCAAAATCCATCAACATCATCCACCACATCAACAAAAAGAACAACAAAAACCACATGATCATCTTCACAGATGCTGAAAAAGCATGACAAAATTCAACATCCATTCATGATAAAAACTCTTAACAAAATGGGTATAGATGGCAAGTACCTCAACATAATAAAGCCCATATATGACAAACCCACAGCCAACATCATACTTAACAGCAAGAAGCAGAAAGCTTTTCATCTAAGATCGGAAACAAGACAGGGATGCCCACTCTCCCCACTGTTATTGAACATAGTACTGGAGGTCCTAGCCACGGCAATCAGACAAAACAAAGAAATACAAGGCATTCAGATTGGTAAAGAAGAAGTCAAACTGTCACTATTTTAGGATGACATGATATTGTACATAAAAAATCCTAAAGACTCCAAAACTACTAGATCTAATATATGAATTCAGCAAAGTTGCAGGACACAAAATTAATACACAGAAATCTGTTGCATTCCTGTACACTAAAGATGAACTAGTAGAAAGAGAAATCAGGAAAACAATTCCATTCACAATTGCATAAAAAAGAATAAAATACCTAGAAATAAGCCTAACAAAGGAAGTGATAGACCTATACCCTGACAACTATAAGACACTCCTAAGAGAAATTGAAGAGGACACTAACAATGGAAATTTATCCCATGCTCTTGGCTAGGAAGAATAAATATTGTCAAAATGGCTGTACTACCTAAAGCAATGTACAGATTCAATGCAATTCCTATCAAAATACCAACAGCTTTCTTCAATGAACTGGAACAAATAATTCTAAAATTCATATGGAACCACAAAAGATCCCGAATAGCCAAAGCAATCCTGAGAAGGAAGAATAAATCATGGGGAATTACTTTCCCAGACTTCAAGCTCTACTACAAAGCCACAGTAATCAGGACAATTTGGTACTGGCACAAGAAGAGACTCACAGACCAGTGGAACAGAATAGAGAGTTCACACATTAACCCAAACATATACAGTCAATTAATATATGATAAAGGAGCCATGGATATACAATGGGGAAATGACAGCCTCCTCAACAGCTGGTGTTGGCAAAACTGGACAGCTACATGTAAGAGAATGAAACTGGATAACTATCTAACCCCATACACAAAAGTAAACTCAAAATGGATCAAAGACCTGAATGTAAGTCATGAAACCTTAAAACTCTTAGAAAAAAACATAGGCAAAAGGATCTTGGGTATAAACATGAACAACTTCTTCATGAACATATCTCCCCGGGCAAGGGAATCAAAAGCAAAAATGAATAAGTGGAACTATATCAAGCTGAAAAGCTTCTGTACAGCAGAGGACACCATCAGTAGAACAAAAAGACATCCTGCAGTATGGGAAAATATATTCATAAATGACGTATGCAATAAAAGGTTGACATCCAAAATATATAAAGAACTCATGCACCTCAACAAACAAAAAGCAAGTAATCCAATTAAAAAATGGGCAGAGGATCTGAATAGACACTTCTCCAAAGAAGAAATTCAGATGGCCAACAGGCACATGAAAAGATGCTCCACATCGCTAATCATCAGAGAAATGCAAATTAAAACCACAATGAGATATCACCTCACACCAGTGAGGATGGCCAACATCCAAAACACAAACAACAACAAATGTTGGCGAGGATGTGGAGAAAAGGGAACCCTCCTACACTGCTGGTGGGAATGCAAATTTGTTCAACCATTGTGGAAAGCAGTATGTAGGTTCCTCAAAAAACTCAAAATAGAAATACCATTTGACCCAGGAATTCCACTCCTAGGAATTTACCCTAAGAACGCAGCAGCCCAGTTTGAAAAAGACATATGCACCTGTATGTTTATCACAACACTACTTACAATAGCCAAGAAATGGAAGCAACCTAAGTGTCCATCAGTAGATGAATGGATAAAGAAGAAGTGGTACATATACACAATGGAATATTATTCAACCATAAGAAGAAAACAAATCCAGACATTTACAACAACATGGATAGAGCTAGAGGGTATTGTGCTCAGTGAAATAAGCAAAGCAGAAAAAGACAAGTATCCAATGATTTCACTCATATGTGGAGTATAAGAAGAAAGAAAAAAAACTGAAGGAACAAAACAGCAGCAGACTTACAGAACCTAAGAATGGACTAATATACCAAAGGGAAAGGGACTGGGGAGGATGGGTGGGAAGGGAGGGATAAGGGGGAAAAAGGGGCATTACAATTAGCAGACGTAATGTTGGAGGGGCGCCAGGAGGGCTGTACAACTCAGAGAAGTAGTGATTCTATAGCATCTCGCTATACTGATGGACAGTGACTGTAATGGGGTATATGGGGGGGACTTGATGGTATGGGGAGTCTAATAACCATAATGTTGCACATGTAATTGTAGATTAACAATACCAAAATAAAAAAAAAGAAAAGAAACATTACCTCTTTTTTAATACTAACCAACTTTCTAACCTCCAGTTCCAGCTAGACAAGTGCTTTCCAAGCCTACTGGATTACCGTCTCCCTAAGACTTCTTTCCATTGACCTCCTGGATTAGGTTGACTGTTTCTTAGACTTCATAGTTTTCTCATATTGTACTCTGTTTTTCTGTAAATAAAACTCATTCTTGCATAATTTTTTTAATACAGGTACATAAAAGGTAAACTTGCTTAGCCCACCCATTCCCTCAAAACGTCCCTAGAATGCCTCAGGTTTGGCATTAGAGCTTTCAGTCACTTCTCACAACCATACAGTGCTGCTTTGTTGTCAGCCAGCAGGCAGTGTGCTGGTGAATGGCAGATGCCACTCTGTCATAGCTTTGTACATAACTTTTCTCTCCTAGAATCTTCTTGTTTTCTTTGGTGTTGCTAGGCAGAAAGACAGATATGAGTGGGATGAAAACAGGGTGGGGTCCACCAAGGACTCAGGGAGTTTATGTCTGAATCTGGTCTGACCGTGAGACTTGCTCTAGTTAATAATGCAGGTGAGATAGGGCAGAGGCAAGGGAAAAGCATCATGATTAATTTTCCCCAAAAATGCTGAGATTAGTATAAAAAGAACAGGAAGGACTTATCTTAAGGCCAAAAAAACTACTCCCTGAAATGGCCAGCCTGAGAATCAGAGGTGTTTTCTCATCCCCCAGCCCAGATGTAGCACCAAGTCCTAGACAACCAGGTGGACGTCCTCCTTTCCAGTGCTTTTAATCCCTGGACACTGCAGCCTAAGTGGTTTCCTCCCTTGGAGCCCCTCCTAACTAGTAGGAGGTCTTTTTTTCACTCTTCCATTAAAAGTTTTGCTGGTTGCTCCTTACTCTTGTCTGTTGGCATCACTTTTTGTCATCTCCAAGACACTGTCCTGGGAAAAACAGCATCTCAGCCAGTAACAGTGTCATATTAATTTTGCCAAGATATAGCTCATCAAAAGTAAACCCTATTTTTCAGCATGAAGGTTTGTCATCTTTCAGAAGCCCCAGACTTATTTTTATTTACTTTCTTCTGTTCTTTCTCTGAAAACCATATTAGATAGATACAATGGCCCACTCATACTGGTCTACCATGTCTCATAATTTTATCTTTTTTATTTCTTTTTGGCTTTTAGCTCATATTTTGGAATGTTCCCTTGCTTTTCTTCTCCTCCAACTCTTCTTTGAAACATTTATTTTTATGTCAGCAAGTATGTATTTTTTAATTTTCAATTCCTGTTTATTTTCTAATTACTCCTTTTTCATAGAAGCATCCTCAGTATTTAAGAATATTATATTAATTCAAATCCCTCTGAGAGGCAAATTAAAACCTTTTAAGTTATCTTCCATTTCCTGAATTATTCTGATAGTTACATTTATTTGATCCCTCTTTATGTCATTGTTGCTGAACATGTTGTAAAGTTTCTTGATTGCCTGTTAGTATTTATGTGTGATGACTAGTTAACAACTAGCTACTAAAAGGAAATTCCTCTGCCATTATGCAGGTTAATTTCCTACCACAAGTCTCTCTCCTACATGGAAGAGCTGACCGCAAGTTCTCTGACTGTAGTATATATGTATGTGTATGTATTTGTATATATATACACATACATATATATATAAATAAACCAACAACCAAAAAATTTTTGATAAATTTTTGTTACAAGCAATATAGTGAACATCTTCAACAATAAATACAACAATAATTTTCATAGAAGAAAAGCTCGGAGAGTTAGAATAACCATGAAAAGCGGCAGTTAACCAAGTGTTGGCAAGGATGTGGAGAAATGGGAACCCTCCTACACTGTTAGTGGGAATGTCAATTGGTGCAGCCACTGTGGAAAGCAGCATGGAGGTTCCTCAAAAAACTAAAAATAGACATACCATTTGACCAAGTAATTCCACTTCTAGGAATTTACCTGAAGAAAACAAAATCCCTGATTTGAAAAGATATATGCACCTCATGTTTATCACCTCATTATTTACAATAGCCAAGATATGGAAGCAACCTAAATGTCTATCAATAGATGAGTGGATAAAGAAGAGGTGGTACATACATATACACAGTGGAATATTATTCAGCCATAAAAAGAAAATAAATCTTCCCATTTGCAACAACATGGACGGACCTAGAGGGTATTATGCCCAGTGATATAAGCCAGGCAGAGAAAGACAAATACCATATGATTTCACTTATTTGTGGAATCTAAAACAAAGCAAAACAAAATGAACAAAACAGCAGTAGACTCATAGACACTGAGAAATGACCAGTGGTTACCACAGGGAAGGGGCTAGGGTGGGTTGGTTGGGAGGGTGAGGGCGATAAAGGGGAACAAAAATTCTCAATCATAATATAAGTTGGCCACGGGGATAGTAATACAGCATGGAAAAAAAAACAGAAGCAGTTAACCACATGCTTGAGAGAGTAATAAAGATTGCCTTATCAGGAAATAAAATAAATTCAAAGAAAATCTAATATGCTCTTCCAATTACCATCTTCTTGTTTTGTTTTCACTGTAAAAATTATATAATATTGGAATCCATGGATCTTAGAGACCCGCTAGTCCTACTATCTATTTATTACATATTTGAACATGTGATTAATCAGCTTCTAATTGACACTTTGAGTATTAAGAAATTTATTATTTTCCAAGGCAATCCATTCCACTATTTGACAATTCCATTTATTAAACACTTATTCCTGACACTGAATCAACATAATCTCTCCCATTAGTCCTATACCTGGCTTCTAGAGTGGCAAAAATAAGCCTCACTGCTTGCCATGTAATATATAGCACACTGAATGTTTGCAGCTAGCACAGGACCCTACATCCCCATGTTACAGTCTTAGACCTCCTATTTATAAAGAAACTCTGAGGAAATTTATTATGCATAGATGCTCATCTTCTCTGAGTCAGCAAATATAGTTTTAAAAAATTGGGGTCAAAAGAAGAGGAAAATAGGACATCTGTAAATAAGAGAGAGAAAGCCAATGCACATTTTATTAACTAGCTTCTAAATATCAGATTCCTGAAAACCTAAATTCTTGGGTCTTCATTGATAAGAGGATATTTTTAATAAATAATATATAGAATGCCCAAATGTCCTTATGATTATAAGTAACAGCTATTTTCAATTATTTTATTTAAAGTGAATTATTAAAGGATCTATTTTTTCTATATTTTCTGAAAAGGTTATTAGGAATAAGTTAGTGCTAAACGTTTTTAAAAGAAAAGGGAAAACTGTTTACTTCAAGTATATTCTAAATTAGGATCAAGTTTTGAGTAGATGAGGAATAGCTAAACTATTGTTGAGCTCTATTTTTTAAGATGTATCTGTTCCTATATGGAAAACATGTTTTTTGAATCCAAAATAAGACTCTCTCATTTAAAAAGAAAAATGTTAATTTATCCACTATTTTAGATATTACTTACAAAACAGCACAGTTTTTCGATGAATATACCATTCCCACAACAAATCCTGGAAATCAAATTTATTTCCATTTTTTCAATCACATTTTCCAATAATACATTGGGTACAAGGAAAACCAAAAAGAAAAAAATGAAGAAAATGAATGAATCATCAAAATATTCCAAGATGTACATGGGTGGCCTCGTTCACCCTCCACTCACTGGCTTTTGGTGCTGGGCAAAGCAAGGCAGCCTGGTTGCCAGATGGCTATGGAATTCCACCCTTCACAATCTTGCGGTCATAAGATTAAAAGCCATCCTTCGTCCCTCACCCTCTCTCTCCCTCCCTTTATCTTGTCTCTTGGGGAATCACTGAGGCTTATAATATCCTTATTTAATTCCCTCTGTAATATGAAATAAGAGTATTATAAAAGAATCCAAAGAGAAACTAATTCAAATGCTACCACAGAGAAAATGAGAAACTAAAGTGTCAAGGAGCAGAGTCACATCTGTCTATGATCCTTGACATTTACAAAAGCAATCAGAGATCCATGGCTCTCCCTTTTTAATATAGAACTATTTCCCTTTGTAGTAATGCTCAACTAGACACTGATAAACAGAAGTACTTAGTGAAAAATAAACCATCCTGTTCATTGATAATGAATAGATATCAGTGTCTGTCTAACTTGGAGTCACCCAGTTTCATAATTTCCCAAAACTAACCATAGTATTACTCTCATATGACTTTCCACAAAAAGCATGCCTTAGTTCTTCTAATGAGGAGAGAAGAGACTAAACAAGCTGAGTATTCATTCTAAGAGTATTCATTCATTTGAAAATGTCACTAACACATTTTCAAAAAAAAGTGAGTTTTGATTCTTACCCATTTTACTAAATTAACAATTTTCCCTTTGACAATTCCCCATTGTATTTATCCTATTGAAATTTAGCTTGTCCCCTCACTAATGACTTAGGAGATGCAAAAACTTACATTGGTCATTAATGTTCTATGCAATAGTTCTTTATAACACAAAATTTTGAGTTTAGGGAAGAAGAGAGATTTTACATTATTGACTCTTTAAGAGTACTGTCAATTTTTCTTCTCCATTTCTCATATTCTGCATTCACAGTTCCCAAATCAATGAAATTATAATGAAATTGATTCCCACTTGTAAGTCTATGGTTTCTTTAAGAAATCTTATCATTTAAAGATTAAAATCTTTAATCAGATTAAAGTCTGAAGAAAACAGACTATTTCAAAAATGATACTTATACATAAAAGACACAATAGCTCATAAAGCCTGGGAAAAATGTAGTTTTTCATCTCATAACATTGAACTTTTCAGGAGGACCCCATTCATTTTCTCCCTGCTTTCTTCCCTATTTTCTTTATCATGTACTATCTACCTAATTATTCAAATTCACTTTTTCCTCTACAAACCCTGAAGGCATTGGTTATCACTACTGACCTCTTTGTTGGGCCTACTGATCATTATCAAGAAAAGATATAGGAAAGGAGAAAATTAATTCACATTCTCTTATTTGATCCCAACAACAGAACTCTGAGGGAGGGAAAGAGAGAGGGACAGCATTCTGATCATCCCCATCTCACATGTAGGGAAAAACTCAGAAATCAAGAGACTTGCCCAGAGTTAGAAAGTCAGTCGCAGTAAGAGCCAGGACTAGAGTCTCTTACCTTCTGAGCTTTACTTCAGCTCTCTTTCCCCATCACTGTATGGAATTTCTCTATAAATTTCCAAGATGGCTAATACCCACTACTAAGTTTCTTATCCTTCTCATCAAAAAGAAAAGAAAAAATAGTATTTGAATTAAAGTATGCAGAATCTGAAATACTTCAGATAATTTAAGGGCATATACTTTCTGTAAGTTTCTGAAATCAGCTATGTTAAGGCCATTTCTATACGCAAGAGAAATCAATGTACTTTTCACTGCTATTACTTAAATTTGTGCCAAATTCTTTTTTCTTTTCTGCTGGGATATTATTGATATCTTTTATATAAGATACCATATCTTTTCTGGTGTACTTCACCCAAAACTGGTCATTCCCAACACATTACCACCCAGTTATTACCTTATGATTTATCTCATGATTGTCAGCATGGACTATGAACTAAACCTGAGTATAAAGTTGTCTTCCATGTTCCACCTAAAACAACTACCACATTTTTAAAGCATGCTTCACCTGTGCAACATCACTCAATAATATCAAAGAGAAACATGGTTTATGTGTCCATATATGTCCTAATTTTGGTATCAACAATTTGAAGTACACTTGACATTTCCTGTGTTCTCAAAGAAAATAATGATCAACATGAACAACCTTAAACTATGAAATGCTTGAAAAACTTAACCCACAGCATCCAGTTGCTACCAGAGCTCACACTACCAATAAGCAGTCTTAAACACACATCAAATCTTTCTTCTTTATATTGTAATTCACAGCTTGATCATCCAGAGAAATGTGACTTGCACATTATTATTCAGCACAGTCTCATCAACTTTATCCTTTGCAATGACCTTACGATAGGAAATTAAGCCCTTTGAAATAGCATTTGTAATTAATCCATTTCCATAAGATTAACATATCAAATATCACAGAATACATGTAAAAGTCTTCTGAAGCTTAAAGCCCTGGTCACATTTCACTTAAAACCATACAAAGTATTATCACAATGTAATCAGCAGATATAAATTGCTAGGTAACCCCTGTGTTTTATGTTTATTCACTTATTCATTCTTCAACAAATATTTATTAACATGTCAATATTCCAGGCACCACAATGTAGAGTCTAAAGAAACCGAGAAATAAGGCTAAGTCCTGGTTTAGGGGAAAGACAGGCATATTAAAAAGAATAGTAAGTTATTCTGATGATATAAGAGACATGAATCAAGTCAAGGTCTTGGATGCATAGAATCAGAAACATCTCTACACATACAACAAGAAAGATCCCAAGACTCCAAGTAGAAGAAATAATGTGCTACACAGAGGCACAAAAAAATTATGGCATATTCACAGAATAACAAGGAACTCAGGTGAAATGCATGACAAACCATCCAACACGTCATCCCTATTTCTCCTAAAAGTAATGGCAAAGGTAAGACTGTACAGAGTGACAGAAAACAAAGTTAGAAAAGCAGACCTGGCACTGATTTTGTGTAGCCCTGTATATATTCTAAGAAGTCTGGAGAAGATTTGGGCTTTCTCCAGGCGATAGGAGGCCACTTCATGTTCATAGCAGGGAAGCCACATGATGGGACATGCTTTTAGAAAAACAAGTATTGTGGCTGGTGTGGGGGATGGATTGCATGAGAAAAAACTAGAGATAGTCTGATTAAGAGACTATTGAATTAGCCCCAGTAAAGACTTGACTAAAAACAGCTGTTGCTTAGGCAAAGAAGAAAGGGTAGGGACAAATTCAAAATAAATTTAAGGTGTAGACTTCAAAGTTAAGTAACTGTGAGTTAGTAACTGGGCATACATGGTGAGGAAGAGAATGATACCAAGGTTTCTGACTTAAATGGCCAAATATATTAACTATCTCTGAAATGAGGGTGCCATTTCATGATGATTAGGAGTACACTTTGAGGGGAGAAAGAATGTAGTGACATTAGTTGAGAAAATGTCAGCGTATTCATGTGGAAACTGTAAACTCAGAGGAAAGAAATGGAGGGTGTAGGGTACAGGTTAGGAATGAAACTGAAGAGCCCTTGGCAAATAGATGGCACTTGCAATCATGTTACTAAATAAAATTGCCTATGAAGATCATGTAAGGAAAAAGTGAAATATTAAATAATCTTCTCTAGCTCCCCTTAAAATATGATCTCTGCAATGTGAAAGGTGTAAACAGGAAAGTATGCAATATTTAATATCCTCATCCTTCAATGACAAAATTAAATAGAAATATATACAATGCTTCCAGCATTAGCCACTTTACTATTTAATTCACTTATTGCTGCAGCAGAGAGTGGAGAATAGGTGACTAAAAGAAGAATATTAATAATGATATAAATAGGTAAAAAGAACTCCCCAGGACAGGGTTAAAAAGAAGATAATTCAGGAAAATATAAAAAGATACAGTGTTAATAGTATCCTGATTGTTTTAAGTTATATAGTTGTATATAAGAATGATAATCATTTTTTACATTTATCTAATGTTTCTAAGAGTAACATTAAGCATTCTGCTAAACACTTTATATGCATTAGTTTACTTAACCCTTATAACTATGTTACATATTATTGTAATTCTATTATATATGTGATAACTAACATTTATAGGGCTTATGTATCTTGCCAAAAGTACTGTGATTTGAATCTAGGACTCTCTTAATGCCAAGGTACTTTGTCTTAACCACTGTACTATGCTTCCCAGTGCTGTCCATATTAAATACTTCCTGATTATTAGATTCACTTTTCTTCATAGTAAGTCTGCTATCACTGCTTCTATTCAACATTGTTAGGCAAATAAAAGAAACAAAAGGCATCCAATTGGAAAAGAAGTAAAACCCTCTTTATTCAAAGACAATATGATCTTGTACAAAGAAAATTCTAATGAACGCACTAAAAAATAAACAACAACCAAAACTACTAGAACTAATAAACGAGTTCAGTTCACAGGATACAAGAGAAACCTATATAGAAAAACCAATTATTTTTCTATACATTAGCAATGAATAGTCTGAAAGTGGAACTAAGAAAACAAGTCCATTCTTAATAGCATAAAAAAGAACAAAATGCTTACTAATAAATCTAACCAAAGAAGTATTAAGACTTGAACACTGAAATGCACAAAACATCATTGAAAGAAATTAAAGTCTAAACAAATTGAAAAACAGCCCATGCTCATGGTGCAAGAAAAGCATATTGTTAAAATAGCAATACACCCCAAACTGATCTACAGATTCAGTGCATTCCCTATCAAAATCCATGCAAGTTTATATGCAGAAATTGACAAGCTGATCCAAAAATTCATGTGGAAATACAAAGGAGCCAATATAAACAATCTTGAAAAAGAACAACAAAGTTGTAGCACTCACACTTCCTAATTTCAAAACTTAGTACACAGCTAGAGTAGCCAAGAAAGTGTAGTACTGGATTAAGGACAGACATATAGGTGAATGTAATAGAATTAAGAACCCAGAAATAAACCCTTACTTTTATGGTCAATTGATTGTTAACAAAGGTGCCAAGAAAATTCAGTGGGAAAAGGATAGTCATTATGACACATGTTGTTGTAACAACTGGATATGCACATGCAAATGAATGAATAAATAAATGAATGAATGAATGTATGAACCCTTAACTCAAATGAATTGCAGACCTTAATGTTCGAGCTAAAATTATGAAACTCTTAGAAGAAAACACTGGAGTAAAACTTTGTGACCTTGGGTTAGGCAATGGTTTCTTAGACATGACAAGTGACAAAAGAAAAATAGACAAATTGAACTTCATCAAAATTAAAAACTTTTTTTACTTCAGAAGCTACCATCAAGAAAGTGAAAAAGACAGCTCACAGAATGAGATAAAATATTTGCAAGTCATAATCTGATTAAAGTCTTATTATGGACTGTATGAAGAACTCCTACAACTCAATAAGAAAAAGACAAATAATACTAAAATGGGCAAAAGATTTGAATATTTCTCCAAAAGATATGTAAATGGCCCATAAGAATGTGAAAAAATGTTCAGTGTCATTAATCATTAGGGAAATACAAATCAAGCCCACAATGAGATACCACTTCACACACAATAGGATGGCTATAATTAAAAAGACTGACTATAATAAGGATCAATGAGGATGTGTAAAAACTGGAATATTCATACACTACTGGTGGGAATGTTAAATGATATAGCTATTTTGGAAAACAGTTTGATGGTTCCTCAAAATGTTAAGCACAAAATTACCATATGACCCAATAATTCTATTACTTGGTGTTACACAGAACAAATGAAAACATATGTCCACACAAAGATTTGTATGCAGATGTTCACAGTAGCATTATTCCCAATAGCAAAAAGTGGAAAAAAGCCAAATGTCCATCAGCTGATGAATGGATAAAACAAAATGTGGTATAATCTTACAACAGAAATCACTGTCTTAAAAAAATAATGAAGTATTGATTCAGATTAGAAGATGAATGAATAAAAAACATAATTTCTCTAGTGAGAGAAGCAAAACACAAAAGGCCACATATCATATGTTTTATATTAAATGTCCTGAATAGGCAAACCTGTACAGATAGAAAGTAGATTAGGCATTACCAGGGTCTGGAGGAGGGGAGAATAGGGAATGACTGCTAATGGGTACAAACAGAGTTTCTTTCTTATTTTAAGTTGTGGCAAAATACACATAAGAAATTTATCATTTAACCATTTTTAAGTGTACAGTTCAGTGGCATTAAGTATATTCACATTGTTATGTAACCATCACCCCTATCCATCTCCAGAACACTTTTCATCTGAAAAAGCTAAAACTCTGTACCCATTAAACACTAACTCACCTTTTTCACCTTCCCCCCAGCTCCTGGTAACAACCATTCTACTTTCTGTCTTTATTAATTTAACTACTCTAAGTACTTCATGTAAGTGAAATTATACAGTTTTTGTCTTTTTGTGACTGGCTTATTTCATTTAGCATAATGCCCACAAGGTTCATCCATGTTATAGCATGTGTCACAATTTATTTTCTTTTTTAAGACTGAATACTATTCCACTGTATGTCTATACCACCTTTAGTTATCCATTCATCCTTTGATGAACACAGGGTTGCTTCCACCTTTTGGTTATTGTGAATAATGCTGCTATGAACATGAACGCACAAATATTTCTTCAAGACCCTGATTTTAATTCTTCTGGGTATATATCCACAAATGAAATTTCTGGTTCATATCAGATTTTTTTTAAGGTAATGAAGATGTTCTGGAATTAGTGGTAATGGTTATACAACTCTGAATATACATAAACCACTGAACTGCACACTTTTTAAAAAAGATATGTTTACCTTTTGAAGAAAGAAATACAGATACTCAGGCATTTGCTGTTTAATTGTAATTCACATGAGGCTTTATCCAGTAAATTCAACAAACAAAAATGTTTTAGTTTTATAAATAGTAGACTACAGAGGGAAGAAGGGAAATGGAAAAGAACAGAGAAAGAACAAGAAAAAAATTTAATAGAGGAAAAATTAAAATGGACATGGGCCCACACATAATTTTGGGTTAAAGTGTAAACATCCACAATCCTCTCAATCATACCTGATTCTTATCTCCCTACTACACCACCCCCACCAGAACTACCTAAGCCCTCCTTTCATCTCATATTAGCATATGAATCTGAGGTAAAGTGCTCGTGTTACATCTCCAATTCACTTAACTTGTGGGGATCAAAGTAAATGATCATCTATTAAACAGAACAGTTCCCTGGAAAGAAACCTGATTTAGGAGTCAGGAAATTTAGGTTCAATTCAATTCATCTATTTTCCAATCTCATATACTGTCATACTGAAGTTCTGAGAATAGTGTCTGTGGTTGAAAACTCTAAATTTCTCATCATTTTAGTAGTAATTGATTTAAAGATCTAATAAAAGGCATCGAAAATTCAAAATAACATCTGTTTCATGTCAAGATGTGCCGACTACAAAATGCTAAGCAATCAATATGTGGAACTGCAGTTGGCTAAAAGAAAACTTCAAGAGAGTTTCATGACAGCTGTGCATAGGTGATAAAGAAGCAGATGTCACAACTTTAGTAACCTGTTGGACACAAAATAAAAGATATGAACCACTTCTCCTTAATACGCAATGGATTTTAAATTATTTCCTATGAAATACAGAGGATACTTCATCTGTGCTTATACTTTCATTGAACTAGCATGGGATTTTTCAATTTTCATTGTTTACTTTCCAAGCACAGTCTTAAAACATTGGAAAGTAATATAAAGAATGTGTCAACTAAAAAAAAATTTAACATTTCCCTAAATATGCTGTATTAAGATCTTCTTATTGATTCTACAGAATATGTTGTTTTTTATACACACCAAAAAGTGGAGGCAGAAGAGGAGAATAGGTAAAAGTATAAGAGAAGATGAAAATGAATAACTCACCAGATACTCCTGATCTTACCTTCTCTCATACATTTTAATTATCATCCTTAACACTCACTATTTACATTTCCAGAGCACTGATTCTGCAGTAGGCTGGGCTCTGGGACTCACAGCAAAGAATTATTAGAACCTCTGACAAGACTGGGTTCTCACTCCAGCATGGCAAAAATTGGCTGGAGCTGGGTAGTAGTCACCCACTAGATGGATCATGAGCTCTCTAATCTGACACATTTCCACTTGACTCATTTTCTTCATTTTTGTTCCTTGCTTGACCACTGGGGTTTGTCTACAGGAATGAGCCTTAAGAAACTCCAACATCAATAGCCCAAAAGAGGATAATAAATTTGCCAAGGAAGTTGAGAAAAAAAGAGCCACATAAGTTGGGGTAAAACTTGGAAGTGATGTGAAGAGAGTTTTCGGAAAAGAAGAGTGACCAACTGCTTCAAATATGACCAAGAGAGCAAATGAGATAGATTCATTGGATTTAGAGGTTTGCACAAAGCCTTCAGTGATCAAGCAGGGAACATAAATGAAGAAAATGTGTCAGGTGGAAAGTTGTCAAGCTACAGAGCTCATGATCTATTTAAAGAGAGACTGAAACCCAACCCAACTCAAGCCAGTTTTTGCCATGTTGGAATGAGAACCCAATGCTGTCAGAGATTCAAATTTCCAAAGAAGTTGCAAGTTCAAATATTCATGTGAAATATTCTGATTTTTACATATTCACTCTTATTTCAACTTTATTTTTAATGCCATGTTAAACTGGCAAATTATATTAGTGGTTCAGTTTTGGCCTATGGACTACCATATACAACATTTGCCCCAAATTCTCTCCATGTCCACAATTTCAATTGCCAACTCAACTCCAATATTTGGCAAATTTATATCTCTATCCCTGATTTCTCCTCTAACCCATATATCCAACCCCTGGTCAGCATTTCCATTTGGAGATCTCAATGCACTTCAAACTCAACATGTCTATAAGTCCCAGGACTTCACTCTTCATTATTACTCATTCTTCCAGTGTTCCTAACCTCAGTGAGGGGCACTCTCATCCATCAGCTTGTGAAAGCCAGAAATGTAGAAGTCTCTCTGAACAACTCCCTGTCCCTCAACCTTCATATCCAACCTCTGTGGTCTTATCTATTAAACATCTTAGTCTTACCCTGTTAGTCTTATCTCCTTAGTATCTCTCAAATCTGCCCTCTCCCAGCTACTATCCTAGTCCCAGCTAACATCATCTCTCACCATGACAATAACATCACAGCCTACTAGTGCTTCTCTCCACATTCACTCAGTATGAATTCAATTCAATCATTTCTCAACTGCATACAGCATGATCTTTCCAAAACACAAAACTGATATGTTCTTCTTCCCCTCTCCCTCCAACCACTTCAACAGCTTTCCGTGTTTCCGAAATCTATAACATAGTCTAAGAGACCCACCATGTTCAAGCTGCTATACATCTCTCCACCCACATTTCCTCACAGTCCCCCTCTCTCTGTAACCCAGTCACACTCTCACTGACCTCTTACAGCTCTGCAAATTTATCATATTAGCTTTCATCAAGGGACATCTGCACACTGAAAATGTCTTCATTTCATCCACAAGCCCCTCTCCCTACTCTGTTCAATAATAAGTCCTACCCTTTTTTGGATCTTAGCTCAAGCATCATTTCCTCAATAAGCCTTTAAGACCCAGTCTAAGGCTTTGCTGTTGCTCTCATAAAAATGTGTGCCTCCACTTTAGAGCCCTATCTCACTTTGTAATTAAATATCCTTCAGAGTGATTATGTGATTAATGTCTGTCTCCCCTACCAAGTGAAAGTTTCATTTATTCAACACTATTAAGTCCCTAACAGCAGGGATTCTGTATATTTTTTATCACCCTTGATTTCAATTGCCTCACATAGTACATGGGCATATTATAGGCACTCGATAGTATTTTTTGAATAAATAAAAGCCTACATCCTTTCTAAATCAGACTGCCTTATCCACAGCCACTGAGAAAGAGGCAAGCCACCATGTTTTATACAATAGTACCAACATGCTACCTAGCATGGCTGATTAGACCAAAAGGAATATATCTTTATTAGCTACCTTTTGCTGTGTAGCAAACTACACTAAAACTTTGTGGCTTAGAACAAGTCACTTATCTCATGATTAAATAGGGCACCAATTTGTGCTGGTATAGACTGGCTGATCTGGACCAGACTTGGCTGACCTCAGCTGGGCTCACTCATGCATTTGCAGTAAGCTGCCAGCAGATGAGGGTTAGCTTGTCTAAAATGGCTTATGTCTGTTCATTTGGTCTCCCAACCTTCAGAGCTTTAGCAAAGGCATAGTCATATGGCAGATATCCAAGAGAAATACAGAAAGTGCTTATGGCCTCCAAAAGACCAAGCATACACAATTCTACTGGCCCAAGTAAGTCACAAACCAGCCCAGATACAAGGATAGAGAAATAGACTCTGTCTCTTGATGGGAAGAGCTGCAAAATCACATTACAAGTGTGTTGTTACAGGGAGTTGTGGCTCTTTTTGCAATTTACCATACCATCTACTGAATAGACAATGACTTATGCATGATATGGAGTACAAAAGTGAGCTGGGACAATAAGATCCTTACTCTCAGGAATCAGAATGCAGAAATACAAGAAGACTGAGCAATGCAGAGTGTTGAAGCTGAAAGGAGTCTTTTGGTTGCAGTTTGAAAGGATAATAACTACAGCGGGCCCCATGTCAGCCTAAATTATAATGGAATTAAAGCTCTGAATAAGCAGAAGAAATTGGTAGAGAAAGAATGTCACAGACACCAGAGGTGTCATTGGAGAGATCCTGAGAAAGATGGAGAAAGAAGCTGGAAATCAGAGCTATTTTAGTTCAACTTTACCTTTCACTACCTGTTCTAATCCATACATAACTCTACAATAGACCCCAGCTTTTATTCAGGCTGGGTTCTTTGCAACCAAAAGTCTAACTAGATCAGTTTATGAGAAATGTATGTGCAATCTTTTTCTTTTTCTTTTCTTCTAAATAGAACTATGCCACACACTCACCTACCCTTCCAAAAAAAGGGGGGGGGAGAATGCTTCTCTGAATGCATGAATGAATTTTGTGATTGGGAGAACTGTGATAGCATAAGCTTTGAAACAGCACAGTACACCAAATGGATGCAAGTGACAAGATAAGGTTAATTTTCATAGAAAGAAGTTGTATGAATTTTCTTACATTCATATTCAACTTTCACTCTGTAAATATCAGTGTTCATACATAGGTATGCAGGAGATAGTCCTTTTAGGTTATCTTGTAATTCTCAAATGTTTTCCATTTGAAAACCACTGATACAAAGAAACATGGGCTTCATTGACAAATGTAAATATTTTAATCTGCATAAAGAAAATCATATTGCAAGCTAAATATTACCCATTTGGATTTGCAGCCAAGTTACAGTCCACTACATCCTAAGTACTTTTTTTTTCCCAGACAAAGCTATATTGCATTTCAACTCTCTTGTTAGAAACTGATGCTAGAAATTGACAAGATAATAGGATGGAGAGAGTTTTCAGATCTCATTTACCACAGATAGAAGAAGGGTCAGTTTCCTGGGTAATGAAGCATTGTCTGGTTGCCCCTAAGTCACTCCAAACTCTGCCCAGTCCCCAGAGGCTTAGAAAAGCATCTGCATTATCACTATCCTTCAGAGCACTATTCTAACATTTCAAAAAAAGAGAAGTTATAATAAATGATCTGAGAATTGGGAGATACAAATGCCAAACTTCAAATTCTGGTTTAAAAAAATAATCTACAATCCTCTTTCTAAGAGAGAAATACTTGCAACTCATAGAAACAGCTGTTAATTTATATCTAGCACTAGATCTTTTTGTCTAATTTGTTCATTCTCAAACTAATGTGACTTGAAAGCTCCCATTGAGAACCTGTTGCTAACAAAACACAGAGGAAAATAAAGGGGCACTGTTTCTGCCCCTCATTCAAATCCTCCTCCTGTGGCTTCATTCTCAGTCTATAAATACTTCCTTTTCACCCTTGTCTTGTAGAAGAGTGCCCAACCCCATGAGTTAAGCATCTGGCCTCCCTGGGAACTCAAGGAGCAGAATGTTGAGGATTAATAAAAGAGAACATCATCCCTAATATTTATCTTTTAATTTCAGCATCAAATATCTCTTTCACCCTCATGCTTGGTTCAGTTAAGCTCCCACAGAGTCTCCTGCCATTTTGAAGTACAGAGGCTGTTACAGAGCTCATAGGATTTCTGGAATGACAATTCATATACTATGATGGGCACCTAGATAAGTGACTCATTTGTCAGGCTCACCAACATCCACAAATATAAGGAGAAACAGCATCTATCTTAAAACATCATATATTCAAGACAGAATGTCATTATAAAGACCATAAGAATTAGTCCAGAAACCTCTACTCTAAGCCTTTCCTAGCCTTTATCTTCTAGCAGTAAAAATCAGGAGCCTGAATAAACACTGTGAACCATGTTTTACATATTATTAAACCTCTGCCTTGCATCAGTTTGAGTTATTTGAGTCCTCATCTGTGAGCCTAGTCTAATTCATAATGATTAATTCATCATTCACATCCTCGTTGATTCTGAAAAACAGTACCCCTACGTCCTTGACAGTATACTCTAAACCAGTTGACATGAACTTCTCTATTTGTACCTTCATTTATAGGGTTCTTCACAGATTTGTGTGTATGGCCAAAGGAATGAAAAGTGATTTCAAGAGACACCAAAGTAACATGTGCCCAACTATGCAGGGTGGGGAAAAGACTCACATATATGCATGCATACATGTGAGGTCTCATATACTAGGGTATGCAGCATACAAAAGAGAATATTCGCTTTCTCCTTCTTTCTTCAGCAAACCTGACTCAATTTTAACTCTCAAGTTCCATTCCTACGTTACAATATAATAGAAATGGCAGCACTACTCTTATTGGTGGAACTACTAATACCATTGTTAGGCAGAAAGCCAGAAATGAGCAGGATGAAAAGGAGAAAGGGCCCCCCAAAGATGACTTAGGGAGTTGATGATCAAATAGAGCCAGAAAT